>JAJJWW010004866.1:0-277328 GCA_023531295.1 Papaver armeniacum
TACTAATTTTTATTTTCTAGAGATATGCATTTAATTGCTGGTAATTAAAGCATATAAAACTAACAACCTTAATTAAAAGATTCTTAATTTATTTCGGACCGGGATCTCCTTGAGTTATTAAGGAATATCTTTAAACAATAAAAGATAAGAGTTATTGTTCGTGCTCAAAGTATGTTGACATCTTTTCTTGGTAGATCCTCTTTCATATTTACAATCTTAGAATCGATCATACCACACTTCCAAACAAGTTTAGAATTGGTTCATTTGTATTCCAAGATAACTATGTGATTGATCGAATATCAAATCAAAATCATGGGTTCTATCGGTTCTAACAATCACTAGGATCGATTATACCTCAATATGGATTACTTGTGATCGAACACACAAGTTACCAGGATCGATTATGTCAATTACCCGAACCGATTACCATATACTCATGGTATTGCTTGTAATTGGTTACACAAGTCACTAGGATCGGTTACACCAATTACTAGGACCGTTTACACCAATTACAAGGATCGATTACATAATACTTTTGTGATCGGTCACACAAATTAATAGGATCGGTCACAACAATTACAAATATCGATCATACCATCTCAGGTAATTACTTAGGATTGGTTACACTAATTAATAAAAATCAGTCATACCAAATCATAAGTCAGGCACTGTGATTAGTTATACCAAGATACATAACAAGTTATGATCGGTTCTACTAACTCACACATATTGGTAATCCAAAGGTATGCAATGAATAACAATACCAATAAGCCTAGTGATTTCCCTTTCCATTCATAAAACAAGTTCATGAATGTACTTCCTTTAAGCAGATGTAAACATTGTTTCCTAGGATGAAATCTTTACCTTTACCCATACACATAATCACAATAGCATTCATACGATTATCGATGTGATATATACGAAGTTCAAAAGATAAGCGTTACTTCGTATTCTAATTCCTTAACACTATGATCATGTCTCACTACTAGAGTATAATCATTCACAGCTTCGCAGTTATGTTTTCAATATGGCACGACTTCAAAGATACGTTAGGAATGAAACAGTTCAAGTCAATATTACTAACCTCAAGAGGAAGGATGATGTCGTCGTTGTAGCTTGTTACTTCTTCACATTCTTCAGGTCTTCGGATAATACTTGTATGTCTCATAATCCTAGACTTTCTAGTCTAACCTATACGATGTTGTCTCTAGTACATAATCAAGTGACTCTTAGATGAGTTTTGATTCACTAAAATATGAGAACCAAACTTGACATACCAACACTTGGTGGGTTCAACAGAGCTATGATCTAACACGTTGTGTTGAGGTGAACAATGTCTTGTTCACCATAAGTGACTGAAATAGACTTTTCCGCAACTATGGATTGTTCACCATCTATAGTTTTTGGCTTATTCCGTTTCTTCTTCCACCACTTCTTGTGGTTCATTTTTGGATTATCATGAAGGAGATCGCTTTTAGAACCTTTCGTATCCCTATTTCCAAAGAACTTTTTAACTTCCAATATCATGGATATTTTCTTCTCCATAGTCATGGAATTTTCTGGGAGATCATTCCTTTTCACACTCAAAGCATTATTGACTTCCTTTGGTATCCATTTATGAGTGTGTTTAGGAACAACCGTAACCTTCTTCCCATTACTCTCTTCTAGAATTCTCGGAAGAGAACTGGATTGACTATTCTTTTGCAAGTTAGTCTTTCTCCAATTGGGAGCATCGGATCTTGTTTTCGTATTTACGAAGTTATCCTTTTGATAACCATTACGATTGTGAAAAGGATTCGTATGACGTTTATAAGAAAATCTAGGTTTATCACAGCACTGATTCTTTTGCCTAAAGGTTGGACAGTTACAACCTGTAACGTTAAGGGGATTAGTCTTAACATATGATCTTGGATTCACAACTTCTTGTGATGCCCAAACAATAACATCATGAAGTTTATCATTCCTTATACGGAAACGACATCTCCTTTCCAGGTGACCTTTATTTCCGTTGGAAAACATAAGGAATGTTCTTACCTCGATCCATGTGTGCTGACTTTGGAGGTTGATATACTTTGCTCTTTCGAAACTTAACTGCCGGTGAAGGTATTTCACTTTTTCCATCAGTGGAAACCTTTTGTTGAGAAGAATCACTAGCCTTGACAAATTTTACCTCTTTGCTAATACTTGGAGCATCTATTCCCTTATAGCCCGATCCTCGTGCATCGATGATTTTTACTTGCTCCTAGCATATTAGTTGATTTGCTTGAACTAGAATTGAACTTTTTTCAAGTCATCTTCCAACATCTTGATTTTATCAAGAGCAGCAGTTAAATCAGCCTCAAGGCATTTTTCTCGAGCGAGATAAGTGTTTTCGTTGTCATCAAAACTTGCTTGCTGAAAGTTAATCTTTGCTTCAGTTTCTGCAAGTTTCTCTTCCAACAAGAAGTATTTTTGATAAATATTATCACATTCAAGTGACTTTCTACTCAGGTTTTCCTCAGAATCTTTGAGGATCGATTCGCAAGAGCGATTCCAAACATAAAGACCTCCGTAAATCCTTTTCAGTTTCTTGTTTTCTCGACAGAGAGGAGTCAGAAGAGGTGACATGAGAAGTTCTCATCTTTTTCTTTTCCAATGAATCAAATAGATTAACCTACTTTGAGACTTCCTCATCAACATCTCTATCAATATCTAAATCACCTTCATCAGAAAGTTCATCCAACTGTAATTTTAGGCGTGTTTCCCAATCAATAGTTTCTACATCAAGAGAATGTTTTGATATTTACTTAGATGTGACAGTTCTCTCAGGTAAATCTAAGCTTTCAGAATCATTTTGTAATTTCTGAACTGATACGTTATTAGAGATAGACTCGTCCATAATAATCAGATTGCTACAAACACATACTTATGAGGTCTTTAACGTGTTTCCCTGCTCTGATACCAATTGAAAAAGCGAGGGTACAACAACCACACCCAATATTTTGTTTAGGCAATTTGTATGGACTAACTCCAATATAATTCCAAGAGAATCAACTAGACAGTCAGACTTAATCAATGAAAATATATCCAAGAGTTATATCTCCGTTTCTCAAAGTAATCAACAAATCAAACAGATAGAAATCCGTGAGCCTGATTAATATGAGAAACAACTTGAACGGTACCAAAGACCAATGTTCAAGTGTCAATCAATTTATATCAATAACCAAAGGTTGGATTATCTAATTGATTGAAATACGCACAACCTATGATATTTCAATTATATAAACAAATATAATGCGGAAAAGAAATAACACATACACCAAAAGTTTTGTTAACGAGGAAACCGTAAATGCAGAAAAATCATGGGACCTAGTCCAGATTTGAACACCACACTGTACTAAGCCACTACAGACTCTAACCTACTACAAGTTAACTTCAGACTGGAATGTAGTTGAGCCCTAACCAATCTCACACTGATCAAGGTACGGTCGCGTTCTTTACATCTATGAATCCCAGCAGGACTCTACGCACTTGATTCCCTTAGCTGATCTCACCCACAACTAAGAGTTTCTACGACCCAAAGTCGAAGACTTGATAAACAAATCTGTCTCACATAGAAAAGTCTATTGAATAGATAAATCTGTCTCCTACAGAAATACCTACCAGTTTTGTTCCGTGTTTTGATAAATCAAGGTGAACAGGAACCAATTGATATAACGGACTTATATTACCGAAGAAAAGCCTAGAAATATCAATCACCTCATAATAACTTAACTATATGGTAGTAGAATAAGTTATTGTGGAATCACAAACGATGAGACGAAGATGTTTGTGACTACTTTTATATCTTACCTATCAGAGATAAATCTCGAGCAAATTTTAGAGAAGATAGTACTCAATACGATAGTTTAAAGTAAGATCAGAAAACGCAACTACAGAGAAAATAGTTGGGTCTGGCTTCAGAATCCCAATGAAGTCTTTAATTCATTAACCTAGAATGGTTTTAGGAAAAACCTAGGTTAAAGGAGAATCGACTCTAGTCGCAACTAGTATCACATATGAGGTGTGGGGATTAGGTTTCCCAGTTGCTAGAGTTCTCCCTTATATAGTCTTCAAATCAGGGTTTCATAACTTTGGGACAAAGCAATCAATATGATCACCGTTAGATGAAAACCTGATTAGATTCACGCCAATATCTTTCAACCGTTAGATGGTCTTGGCTTTTTACACACAAATGAAATGTACCTTCATTTAGATATGGGTAACCGTACCTAAACGTGTACACTTAGTTGGCTCAACAACAGTTAACCGAATTCAACCATATGAACACTTTCATATCAACCTTGTTCATCTTTTCACAAATAGTTCAAATGAATCAAATGAAACTAGTTATAGAGTTGCTCAATTGTTTATATTCTGATAGAAGTATACAAGACACAATTGAAGCAAAATCGATTTTGATTCACTCGAATCAATTCCTGAACATTATAGCCATGGTTTGTAAAGATTGCATTCCTTATTATATAAATGTATTTGTTTATGTGTATGTAAACATACTTAATCGATTCTAGAACTTAACCCACTCAAGTATGCAAACGTGTACGCATACCTAGAGTTGTCGGACTTGGTATGTGTCTGCAAGTATGCAAACATGTACGCATACTGTCGTTCACAACCGAACTCAGTTGAAGTTAGTATGCAAACGTGTACGCATACTATAGTTCCCGGACTTCAACGGTTAAATCAGTACGCATACGGGTATGCATACTAGATTCCCGAACCTGAAATACTTTTACAACAGTTAGCATACAAGCACACATACTGTGCTATATCTAGTAATTGGTTAATTGTTCTAAACTCCCATTTCAATCATTGAAACATTCTTAGAAGACGGGAATAGCTGTCTCACCCAAAATATTATCTTCAAAGCAGTTTTCAAGTGATAGAATGATCAATACGAAACATTCCGAGTCTACATCAAATGATTGTCTCACACAAATCATATAAGATGTTTCCAGACGATTTTCACATGATCATCTTTTGACATTCGTCAAGATTAAAATATGAACTTGGTTAAGGCAAAAGCTTACTAACACATATTTCGAGAAATATGTAAACAAGTTAAACTCAGCTCGAAAGATCAAATGTGTATAATTTAAAGTTTATATAGCTGTTTGAGGGTGAAAATGGTTTCTGCTGATTTCAGTAATTTCGGGTGTGTGGGTGAGAAACAAATTTAAACCCTAAACAATGTACTGCAAGGGAGTACTTTAGATTCGAGAGATAAATCTGTACAAATTCGGCCAAAACCAAGAAATGGCCGTTCCAGACTTGCTTCGGTCACAAAAAGGAGGAGAATGGGTTGGTTTTGGGGAGAGAAGCGAAGAAAGTGTTGAGACCAGGTTGATTCTGGAAGAGTAGTGGTTTCACGACTTGTATCAGAAAATGGGAAGCTAGCAAATATTTCTGAGTGTTGTATTGCTCCTCTGAACTTGTTGTTCGGTGGAAATATGTAAGACCTATTTATACAAGTCGAAGTGAAATTTACTCTGGTCTCATTAAGGAATGGAAAAATGGGTGAGTAAATGGGAGGAGGTGGTAACCGTTAATGCATGGAATTGATGTTCCATAAAAAGAGCGTTTCACCATTACTCCTTGTATTTACTAACCGCCTCATCCTTATTGCACTTCCTTATGACAGGCGTAGTGTACGCCGCACGCTGTAAACTGCCAAACCAATACCCAAAGTGGATCCCCAGTTTGTGATATGTATTGATGTCTCGAATTTTTTCGTGGAAAACATGTAGGATGGTTGTTGCCTGGCAAGTCAAGCTTGGGAGACTTGCTAGCTTGGTGACCTTCGACGGTCGAGATTTTGCATCTTAATAGGAAAGGTAGGCGTTGATCGTTGCTGTTGGATTTTCATTTAAGGCTGAAATTGTAAAGGCCAAAATTATGCGCTAACATCTTGCAAAAGATAAAGCCATTGATAAGTGATGAATACTTCTTCACTTTACTAATTCACCTAGAATGGAGCATGTGGCAACAATCCAGTATTCTGTGAATTAAATACACGAAATTCATCCAGGATGGAGCATGTGGAAACAACCCATACACCCTGTGAATTTACAACATTATTAATTAATGCATAACCAGCCTTGTATTTCCTGTACTCATTACTGGTGCGGCATGATGATTGAGTGTTGTTCTCAACAGAGCAACACGAACCTCCAAGCATTAATAATGAAGCATGTACGAAATACCCGTACAGGCTACAACTCTCGGTGTGTTATACTAGCCCGATTGAGCATACAACTCTCGGTGTGTTATACTAGCCCGATTGAGCATACATCTCTCGGTGTGTTCTACTAGCCCGATTGAGCATGTTTGAACCTGGACTGTCCATATCAGTCTCAAAAACGATCACGACCATCCAACTTCACTAACATGATTGGATGGCTTAGATTGAATCCATGACCCCAAGCGGTATTGGAATATTCACTACCGACCCAACGCGGGCCCCGCATGTTCTGGCCTCCCAAAGGGTGGCATAGCTTGCCAAACCGTCCAAGCCAAAGCGGTATGGATGAAAAACCCTAAATTAGGTTTGCGGCACATTACATGTATTGCAAAGCAGTCTCAACCGTCCATCTTCGCGAGGCATAGATGGAGGGTGTAGATGTAGATTCAAAGGGCCCAGAGCAAGTCAACACAAACACCGTGGGCCCGCCTACATACATGACCGATCGGTCCAGGACCAACTATAGTTGGTCGTTCCACTCGTGCGCCCAAACAAGGCATGACGCCTTGCAGGGGTGAAACCCTAATTAGGGTTTGAACAATCACGACGTCCATTTTCCCTGCACGAATGAAGGGTCCAGGATTAGACTAGCGGTGTCCGGTGCGTATCAACATGACCACCGTGGGCCCATCTATCTCCACACCCGATTGCCAAGGCATATCATGCCTGTTTGCCTCGATTCGCACGCCCGAACTAGGCATGATCACACCTCCCAATTGCAAACTAATCTCGACCACTCAACTTTGCCGGACAAATTGAGTGGCTTATATCACGTTTCATAGGATATTAAGGTATGGACGTGTACACCAGCTCGTCGTCACGTATACCAGACTAATCGGCCAAGACCGACCAAGCTTGGTCGTCTTGAAACGCGCGCCCGAAGTTGGCATGATGCCCGGCTTTTGCAGCACAAGATTTCTGTTGCAAATTGATCTCGACCACTCAACTTCGCCGGGCAAATTGAGTGTCCCAGATCACACTTTTACGAGACAATGAGGTATGGGCGCCTACACCGTCATGTCGTCTACACACATGCATGATCGGACCTGCCAAAATTGTATCCCAAGCTTGGATTCGACCAAGCTGAAGAGTGATGCTTGCGCACCTCTTCAAAAACCCTAATTCCATCAACGTTCGCAGATGAGTGTCTCAAAGATCATCTCGTCCTTCCAACTTCACCGACTTGGTTATACAACCTCGGTCGGGAGTTAATTGGTCGATGAGGCGTCATGGTGATCACCACCCGTCACTCTACCACACCATGATGTAGTACCTGCATAGAATACACACGATACTTCACAAGTATCGACTTCCTAAATAACTTAGTTATTTAGTCTAGCATTACATGCTACTTTCTGTGGGTCCCACGATCCACACACTCGAGACATCAATCATGTCACAAAGCGGGGGATACATCTTTGGAGTATTGGTCGGCGGTTTACGGCGTGCGTGCGTGCAACGCGCCATCACAAGAACGTGTCAGGAAGTCATGGACGGTTAGAGATGACAAGAGAAGTGGGCAAGACTGGTCGTGTAACACTAACACACAACTCCACAAGTCCATCACTCCACTTCCCACGAGAGACGTGAATAAGGCTCAAATGTCTTGTATAAATACGTTCTCCTCCCTATTTCCAAGAACAAGGAACAAGTCAAGACAACAGAGGCAAGTGTTGATACCATCGTATTCAAACAAGGAATCGATAGCTTACATCCTGCAACCGATTCGGCTTTTACGATACAAGTCATACATAGCCAACACCTTCACAATCTTAACACCTTCTTCGCTTCCCTCCCTAAGATCAACCCCATCTCCTTCACTTTGTGACCGAGACAAGTCTGGAACGGCCATTTCTTGGTTTAGGCCGGATTTGCACAGATTGATTTCTCGAATCTACAAGCACTCGAGTGTAGTGCATTTGTTTAAGGTTTAGACTCATTTCTCATCCACACATCCCAAATTACCAAAACCGGCAGAAATAGTTTTCACCCATAAACAATTGGCGACCACAGTGGGAGGTTAATCTCTCGGTTGTAAAGTCAATTTATTCAATACCATTCATTCAATTTCGAGATGGTTGGTCTTAGGACCGCCTTCACAGTCTCAAATCCCGATGGTTCTTCCAACGGGATACCCGTCCTCCTAACGAGCGTATCGACGGCATGATCGGGAGATTTCCAACATTAAGCGAACTAGCACGGTGCAGGGGAGATTCACACGAAGAACATGGAGCTAATCAAAAAGCAAAGAAACGGCATACTTGATCTCCTCATTAAGATGACATCGAGATGAGCGTTCGGAGACCTCTACACCGGGACTAGTTCCCCTCAGATCAACAGCTTTACTACGAACCAGAGACCAGTGGATCAGGAAGAGGCATCTCTAGTGGAAATATTGTGTGAACTCTTGCACCTCTCGAAGATTCAACGGGCAGAGACATTTACTGCAATTAATAAAATAGATCAGGATGTACACCTGACTCCTTCCATAGGCGCATGGTGCGGCTAGCATGGTTAGGGCCAAGGAAAGGTGAGGTTGGCTTGGCTAGCATGATTGGCATGCCTTGGCGTGGTAGATGTGGCTGTCATGGTTTGCCATTGGCCCAGTAGTGCGGCTAGCATGATTGGCATGCCTTGGAGCGGTAAATGCGGCTGGCATGGTTTGCCATTGGCACGGTGGTGCGGCTAGCATGGTTGGCATGCCTTGGCATGGTAGATGTGGTTGGCATGGTTTTCCATTGGCACGGTGGTGCCGCTAGCATGGTTGGAATGTCTTGGCGCGGTAGATGTGGCTGGCATGGTTTTCCATTGGCACAATGGTACGGCTAGCATGGTTGGCATGCCTTGACGCAGTAGATGTAATGGCATGGTTTGCCATTGGAACGGTGGTGCGGCTAGCATGGTTGGCATGCCTTGGCGCGGTAGATGTGGATAGCATGGTTTTCCATTGGCACGGTGGTGTGGGAATTAGGGTTTGTCCTGTCGAAACCCTAATTAGTAAAAAGAGGTACCTTGGTAATTTTCTCGCAAACATATTAAAGGGTTCAATAACTGCACTTAGTGGAGACATTATTACTCAAATTCTGTGACGTCACTGTCCGACTAGGGTTTTACGATTTTAACCCTAAGCTAAAAACCACCATCAACATTCAGTCCCCTGCTTAGCTCGGAACAGGGGCATTGTTGCGAGGTAAGCATAAGATGGTGATAGACAAGGACAGAATCGAAACGTAAATTATGCAAGATGGTCAGGAAGATCCTTCTAACCTTTTTCGAGAGGTAAAGAGAGTTTGTTCTTCCCGTGTTGGCGGCCTTGCATGAATTGTACTTGTGGTGTTGATGGCTAGACCGTGAAGTGGTGAGATGTAGACCGCCGTCTTGGTTTGGTCACGCATCATCTTGGCTGGAATAGGGAACGCGGAGGTGCTGGCTTAGCGAGTTATTGGCGTTGCTCGGCTCGAAATAGGAGCCGTAGGTTTTGTGCGGCTTGGAATGGAGCTGTCAGCATCGGTTGGCTTGGAATGGAGCCTTCAGCATTGGTCGGCTTGGAATGGAGCCGTCAGCATTGGTTGGCTTGGAATGGGAGCCGCAGGTATCGTGCGGCTTGGAAAAGAGCCGTGAGCGTTGGCTTCGGGAAGATAACAACTTGCTTCATTCCGTGGGAAGGTGACGACAGCCGGGAAGATAACAACTTGCTTGATTCAGTGGGAAGGTGACGACCGGCTTTGGGAAGATAAAAACTTGCTTCAGTTCCGTGGGATAATGACAACTTTGTCTAAATTAGGGTTTAGCATGTCGAACCCCTAATTAGCGCCCCTTACTAGAATCGTTGTAGAGTTCTCGTATGAACTCGGATTTTGACAATCCGCCCCTCCATTTTAATCGGAAAAGAATTTCCTATCTTCTATCGCAGGAATATTTAGGTTTTGAGCTCGTTTAGGAGGTGTAAACGGCCCGAAAGTGAAACTCATGAAGAATTCAAGAGGGATGTTGCGGGCCCGGGATAGCATAGTCGCGCCGAGTCATCTATTCCCGTTCATGGAGCAAGAAGGAAATTCTATTCCGTGCAAACTCTAGAAATTCCGTCCGTATGAAAAGAGGTATTGACCTTCTTATATTTTCTGTTGCTCGTCCGGATCCGTGCTTTCGTCTGCAGTGTCTCTCCAGTGGATTCCAAAATTTACCAAACTCCATTGCATTCTTGGGACGGATGGATGTGGTTGCGTTGTCGGTCCATCCTTGATTTTAGGTTATTCAGTGCATGAACCTTCTGATCGCGATGACAGTATGCTATGGATGCTTGTATGGTCGAAATCTTTCGGAGCCACTGGATGAAATAGATGAGTTGGGAGACGTTTTCGTTTCGACGTCTTTGCTATCAAGTCTTCAAGGACTTTGTTCCAAGAGACATCCTTTGAACCATCTTCTGAATCTTGGACTATCGTATGGAATGGGATGCGGTGAGCAGTCCCCAGTTATATTTCTGTTAGATCCGATGTCACGGCCGAACATGTGAATGTATCTCTGTGGCGTGCTTTTGGAGTCTTCGATGCACATGTACGGCTTCGTGTTGAGAAATTCCTACGTCTCGTAAAACTTCGACAATGATGATGTTGAAATCAGAAATAACTGGTTGAGGGGGTGAAAGCGCCCGTCTTTGGTAGTCCCCATGTGTAGCCTACTTTCATTGCATCGCCTTGAATCCACGTCCACGGGATTTGATACAAGCTTATTGTACTCTTAGGATGTGACGTTTGGGATGCTCGAGAATATCACATGGATGAAATACCATGGATAGTAAAGTGGTAAAGATGAGAGAGTTATGTTGTTTATCGTGGCTCCCTCTGCTTCTTCAGGAAAATATTTCAGCCGGGTCTCTGGGGTTATCTCATGAATCTTTGATGGTCATCGGGATGGACCGCGATGAGCAGTCCCCAGTCACACTTTTCTTTAGTTTCTGAAGTTGTTTCTTCTGAGCAGTCTTGGGATCCACCGCGGCCTTGTAAAGTGTTGCAGGCGTCTTCTAGACAGAGACGTGATGATATTCTTACGCTACACCCTTGAAGAGTAGATGACCTTGTTTTGGTTATGGATTTTTGGTTGACTGTGTCTTCTGAGCTTTGACAGTGAAAGAATTCCGTGTAGATCCCCAGTCCCTAAGTATGGTTTACATGTTTCCATCTTGTATGGTCGGTGGGTTGACCATGATAAAGATATCACCATCGTGTGTTCGTACTGGTGATTTTGTTACTTCTTCCACATGAAACTAAAATATGGAGGAGCACGGGTTACCTTTGTAGTGATTGTTTCTATGGTGAAGCTCTGGATGGTATCAACAAATGAGCTGGCGGTCTGAGATGTGATCGAAGAGACTACATTTTCATGAGAACAAAATAGGTTGGCTAGAATTGTATGGGCATCCATGGAAGTAAAAAGGATTGGCTGGATGTGTAAGCGAGCAAACTGTCCATGGTCACGAGTTTTGGCGGGATGGATCAAAAGGTGGCCATGACTATGAAGATTGGTTAGCTGCGATCATGATCCTTGACATGGGGAGTGTGGTGGTACGACCCTTTGCAGGAAGGAGTGGTGTTGAAGCGAACGTTGAAACGGAGCCGCTGCTGGAGAACGTTGAAGTGGAGCCACTTCTGGAGAGAACATCGAAATGGCTCCTTGAAACTCCCAGAGCCTTGACGGTTACAATGTTGAAGCCGGAGAGTGCGTCACTCAGCGTTCTGTCAAACTCGACATCCCTCAAGTGAACATTGGTTAGGAGTTCCCAGTTTCATCTATCGATCGTGCTTTCCAGGAGAGGTTGGGGTTTGGGAACGGCTTCCCTGGCTGGAAACAACTGCTTTCCTTATGCAGTGCGGTTGAGGGATGCAAATATGTCTTGACGCTACGCCTTGGAGAAATATAGAATCTCACATAATTGTTTCATCATAGGCGCACGATTTTGTGGGCGGAGTCCCCGAAATCATGCATATCCTGACAGGGAAGAGGGTATACGTGAATTCGGGAGGGTTCTTTGATTTCCTTTGCCTCGATTTTGGAGAAGTCGTTCCTGATCTTTACGTATGATGAAATTGGATTGCTGATTCCCTTCTACTGGGCGTTCAAGAGCAACGCGAGCCCCTTCATCAATAAACGCACGTCCTACTGAAGTGCCTGTGTCGGATGTTAAAAGTATTCCTTGTCAGCTCCCCCTTGGGTTGACGTGACTCTTATGGTGGCCGCTCCGTCAGTGTCTTGAGGAAATAGGTATCTCTTTCCGAGTTATAAACACGTCTGTCTGAGCCTTACGAGAACCTTTTGTCTTTCCATCAAATCAACAGTGGTAAAAGGAGGTCGGCTTCTTCTAGATCTTCCAGTATCTTGCCCTGATGGTGGAGTAGCAGCGTCTCTGGTGACGGTTGAAGCTGTCATACTTGAAGAAATGTTGGGGTGGCGGAAGCGGCTCTGGTTCTGGTGATCGTAGGTGTATCGTGCAGCGATGGCGCGGTTTTGATCACGGAGTGTTGGAGCCATGGCGCTGTTTCTAAGGGTGAGGATGACGCTGCTTTGGATGGTTGTGGAGATGAGAAGATGGCGCTGGAAGGGTGCAAGCTGTTAGCGCTGGAAAGGATGCAAGTTGCTGGCGCTGGAAAGATGCAAGTTGTTAGCGCTAGATCGTATTGGAATGGGCGCTGGCTTGGCACGTCGTTGGCTTGGCGTGGCGCGGATTGTTGGCTTAGCATGGCGCTGGCTTAGCGTGGCGCGGACTGTTGGGCACCGTGAGGGTTGTTCTTGCGGGCCCAGTTGTCTCTTTCCATAGGTAGCTCAAACAGGAAATCCTTTCCTTATTCGAATTCCAAAAAGTGTTATGCTTATGAAAGGGGTTGGCTCCCCATTTTATCTCGTATCTTTGTGTTTATGGGTGAAAATCGTTTCTGCCGATTTCAGTAAATTCGGTGGGTGAGTGAGAAACTGTTTTAAACCCTAAACAAATGTGCTGCACGTGAGCACTTTATAGATTCGAGAGATCAATCTGTACAAGTCCGGCCTAAACCAAGAAATGGCCGTTCTAGACTTGCTTCGGTCACTGAAAGTGAAGGAGAAGGGTTGATTTGGGGAGGGAAGCAAAGAAAGGTGTTGAGACCCGAATAGTTACTGGGGAGAGTAGTGTCTCGACTTGTATCGAAAGTTAAAGCTTAGGAAGCTTGCAAGAGATGAAAGCTTTTGGAGAGATTGCAAAGTTGCCTTTTCCGAGAATGTAGTATTTTCTCCTGACCGAGACTTGTTGTGTGGTGGAAATAGGTGAGACCTATTTATACAAGTCGAGATTGAAACGTACCCTGGTCTCATGAAGGAAGAGAGTAAAGGGTGAAATAATGGGAGGAGGTGGTAACCGCATGGTGTTAATGGGTGAAAACGTTTTCACCATTATTTCCTCATTTATTTGACCGCTTTATTCCTTTTCACGCTTTCTTAATGTGAGCGTAGTGTACGCTGCAAGTCATGACCGCCAAACCAAAACCCTGGAAAGCATCCCCCAGTTTGTGTTGATATCTCGTTGGTTGCACCTTAAGTGCAAGTGGCGCTGCTAGTGGCGCGTGTGGCATGTGCCATTGGCATGTGCGGAATGCCTTGGTGGTAGGTTGTATGTTGAGTGTAGGTGGCAATGCCAGAGCTGCTAGTGGCGTGTGTGGCATGTGCCAATGGCATGTGCAGAATGCCTTGGTGGTAGGTTGCACGGTTTGCAAGTTAGGCTACCAGCGTGTGTGTTTGGCATGTACCAATGGCATGTGTGGAATGCCTTGGTGGTAGGTTGCACGGTTTGCAAGTTAGGCTACCGGCGTGTGTGTTTGGCATGTGCCAATGGCATGCGTGGCCATTAGGGCCGTGGCCTTGGTAGGAAAAGCTACCAGCGAGCATGTTGGCATGTGCCAATGGCATGCGTGGCCATTAGGTCCGTGGCCTTGGTAGGAAAAGCTACCAGCGAGCATGTTGGCATGTGCCAATGGCATGCGTGGCCATTAGGGCCGTGGCCTTGGTAGGAAAAGCTACCAAATGAGCATGTTGGCATGTGCCAATGGCATGCGTGGCCGACTTGGCTTAGGTTGCATGGTTTGCAAGCCTAGGGCGCTGTATTTGGCATGTGCCAATGGCATAGCGGCTTGGAAATATGGCTTGTGGCACGCGTTGGCATGTGCCAATGGCACGTACGGCCATGTTGACCTAGTTGCACGACGTTTTGCAAGCCTAGGCGCTATATTTGGCATGTGCCAATGGCATAGCGGCTTGGAAATATGGCTTGTGGCACGCGTTGGCATGTGCCAATGGCACGTCGGCCATGTTGACCTAGTTGCACGTTTTGCAAGACTAGGGCGCTATATTTGGCATGTGCCAATGGCATAGCGGCTTGGAAATATGGCTTGTGGTACGCGTTGGCATGTGCCAATTGCACGTACGGCCATGTTGACCTAGTTGCACGTTTTGCAAGCCTAGGGCGCTATATTTGGCATGTGCCAATGGCATAACGGCTTGGAAATATGGCTTGTGGTACGCGTTGGCATGTGCCAATGGCACGTACGGCCATGTTGACCTAGTTGCACGTTTTGCAAGCCTAGGCGCTATCTTTGGCATGTGCCAATGGCATAACGGCTTAGTTTGGCATGGTTGCCAATGAGTGTGATATGTAGTTTGGTTTTGGCGTTGCTGCCATGGTGCGTAGTGTGCGGCTTGGTTTTGGCGTTGTTGCAGTGGCGCGCAGGGTGCGGCTTGGTTTGGCATTGTTGCAGTGGCGCGCTGGGTGCGGCTTGGTTTGGCATTGTTGCCATGGCGCGCAGTGTGCGGCTTGGTTTGGCATGGTTGCCGTGGTGCGCAAAGTGTGCGGCTTGGCTTGGCATGGTTGCCGTGGTGCGCGGTGTGCGGCTTGGTTTGGCATTGTTGCCGTGGTGCGCGGTGTGCGGCTTGGTTTGGCATTGTTGCCGTGGTGCATGATGTGCGGCTTGGTTTGGCATTGTTGCCATGGTGCGCAGTGTGCGACTTGGTTTGGCATGGTTGCCGTGGTGCGTAGTGTGCGACTTAGTTTGGCATTGTTGCCATGGTGCGCAGTGTGCGACTTAGTTTGGCATTGTTGCCATGGTGCGCAGTGTGCGACTTAGTTTGGCATTGTTGCCATGGTGCGCAGTGTGCGGCTTAGTTTTGGAATTAGGGTTCTCAGTTTTCGAAAACCCTAATGGGTATTTTGAAAAATACCCGTATTAATTATTTACATCTGAGTTAAATGCTCTTAGTTAATGTGTTGCGGGTAACACTAGGTCATGGGTTTTACGATTTTACCCCTTGTTTAAAAACCACCATCAACATTAAGTCCCCCGCTAGCTCGAACAGGGGCTTTGTTGCGAGGTAAGCATAAGATGGTGATGACTATCAACAAGCAAACCGTAAAGAGAATTGAGGGGCTTGTCTCGACCTTTTATAGATAGGATTTGGGATCCTTGCCTGCGGGAGTTTTGCACAAATAGGGAGGAGGCACTATCGGTGGGGCCAGTGCAGCTTGGGCGACGTTGGGAAGTTGCGTGAAACTGGGAAACTGAGTGTGCTAGCTGGTGGGACCGGCGCAAGGTGTGGAAGCTGTGCGTGCTTGCAGGCGTGACTTGGGCGGCCATTGAGAAGTTGGCGCAATTGGTGGGGCCGTTTCTTACGCACGATTTTGGAAAGGAAATCCTTCCCTATTTCAGAATCCTCACGCCTATGTATATAAAGTCCCTTTCTCCCATCTTGTACTTTCATCTTTTCATCCTTTCCTACCATGACAGAGTCATAAAGAAGAACCAATTTCCATGTATGTCTTCCAGTATTTTTTTTTTTTTTTATGTAGGTGTAAACCCTAGGCGTTTTTCTTTGCGCATATAATTTCCTGGCGTGTCTCTTGTAGAAAATATTGTATGTATGCAACCAAGGGAAATACTGCATATATTATTCGAACCCGTAGGAGAGTGCTCCATATATTATTTTGAACCCGAAGAAGGCTGCTGTAGACGCACTTGAACCCGTATAAAATACCGCGTATATAATTTTGAACCCTGAAGAAAATACTGCGTGTGTGGTCCTGAACCCGTAAAAAATACTGTACATGAATCTCGAATAAGAATACTGTATATATGCTCCATACGACTTCGAACCCGCATGAAATATTGTATATATGATTTTTTCGGCCCTGGTTTTGAACTCGTAGAAAAATGCTCTATATAATTTTGAACCCGAAGAAGGATACTGTAGGCACACTTGAACCCATATAAAATACCGCGTATATAGTCTTGAACCCGAAGAAAAATTCTGCGTATATAGTCTTGAAACCGAAGAAAATACTCCCTCCTCTTTTTTTATTATTTCGGGTTTTCTTTTGTTGGGCGCGGTTATGTGTCAGGGAGATAATCTTGTTTTTTTTTTTTGTGTGCAGGTATCTTGTTACTAGGTTGCTATTAAAAGTTGTTACCTGGACAAAATTTCGCTTCCTCAAAGGATGTCCATAATTCCAAACCAAACACGGATGATGAGTTCTTCGCCAAAAAACTCGTCTCTGCTCGGAAAAATCACCCAGGCTTCGTGCCAATTTTGTTAACCGGTGGTGAAGATGACGGGAAGACACGTTAGATTCGCCGAGAGAATACTATACGGTTCTGTCTTCAAAAAGGGGTATACTCCTCTTCTAACATTGATTTCAGGATGTGTCAAAGCCCATTGCGTTCTTTTGGTAGATGGGTTGAGTTCATGGTGAGTAAGGAGCGCATAAGCACTAACCTGACTCGAGCGCAGATTATTGATGCTGTCAGAGCTTCAGTAAACCTCCAGATTAGGAAGGATATCCCGGGATTGGTTACTTTCATCTCCAGATGGTGTTCGGACACCCATACAATCATATGTAGATGGGGTGAGATAACTTTCTCCTTGGAGAGTGTGGCTCTCTTCTTGAATCTTCCCAGAATCGGGAATCTTAAAATCCAATTATCTCGAAAGTGAGGTGAAGATACGGGATGACCTTGCCGCTAAGTTGGGAGATTACGCTCGAAAAGACTCCATTGCGAAGTCGAAGGATTCTGTCAGGAAAGAGGATGAAAAGTGCTTTTATAGCTGGTGGATGTCTCGGTGGTTTCGGACGAGTTGGAACCCGAACAAAAACGATGATCTTCATGTTGCAGCGTTTTTGGCTCTCTGGTTGTCTAGAGACATTTTTGATGACGGTTACGGCAAGAAGGAAATAAGACCGAGAGTTGCTAGCGGTTCTTTGTGAAGTTAGCAAAAGGTGAGGTTCTTCCCATTGTCAAGCTATTCTCGGTTCCTCGTATGTGCATCTGGATCACCTAGTTGCGAACACGCGAGTTTCTAATGGTTTCATGAAAGTGAATTCATATGTGCACGTTGCTTTCCTGCAAGTCTGGCTATGGGAGAACTTTGAGAAGTATGCTCCGAAACCGATGCCTTCGATTCCCGCGAGTTGGGGGGGTTCCCGAATTCTTCGATGGGTGAACAGGCGTCCAAAGGTTGGCGTGAGCATGTTTAGTCTTCTTGATAAGTCGTACGAAATCAATTTTCGCCCATGGGAGCCGGTCCATAGGTCGGTGACTCAAATTGACACCTTTGCTCCCCGCTCCACTCACGTCTTTGTCTTCGATGGCGATTTGAGCGTTGGTGAAAACTTGTTCGTTCAAAGCCGCTTGTCCGGTTATATGCCATCTTTCTTCATGGGGTCTTTCCGGATAGTGCTTACAATATTGACCGTGCTTCGTCACATGGGTTTCGATCAAGGGGTACCTCTTGCTTACAGTAGGTGCTTCCTAAGGATTCATTGCGTGCCGCCCTCAATGCCGGTGCCCTCGAGCGGGTATCCGCCTTCCCTTCTTACAAATGGAAAGAGTAACTTCGACGACCTTTGGCTATAATGAGTTCTGGTGCGATGAGTTTATTATGATCCAGGCTTTTGTGAATAACGTGGTGGAGAACGTTCGTTGTAAACCTTCCCCAGCAGTTTTGAAGAAGTATCCGATGTTGAGAGACCTCAAACGAAAGTTGCCTAGCAACTCGGAAAGTCCCCGAGCCAAGGAACGGAGAACGAAGAATCGTCTTTGGCGGGTTCGGACGGTTTCAAAAGACCCTTCCTCGGCTCTCGTGTCTTTCGGTTCTTCCAATAACCGGGTATGTGTCGCCTCTTCTTTGGTTTTTCTCAAAACACATGAATTTCTGCTGAAAACATGCGTCTTGTTTCCTCGGGCTTCGGTAGTGTTAATGCTTTCGCTGCCCTTGCACGTTGCCAGGAGACAGCGATTTCTTCAAATAATTCCAGCAGCACTGAGCTGATAGGATCCGGAGATGCCTATATTATAATAACCGCAATCGCACGGTGTCTACAATGCAGACAACGGCAAGTACGGGTCGTTCCCACGAGGAGCGGTGGAAATATCAATAATTAGTATTTCTAATCGATTAACCTGCAATGATATTTTTGGATTTTTAGAATTGAAAATGAAATAATAATAAAATTAAAGTAAACTAACAAAGTGAACTCGCAATGAGAAAGCCAGGTAGAACAGGGTTTATAGTTTCAACTATTGTTTCTAATCAATTACTGAAATGAAACATAACTCATGATTATATGCTTATTGTCCGTTCTATCGAAATCACCTATTATATGTATTAGCGTCGCAAATATCACTGGTATACCCTAAGCATAGCGCATCAAAAGACAAAACCCAAGCATGCACCATCAAATTGCATCAGCGAGTAAGTTATACGAAACTAATTTAGCTCACAAATATTTTTCGGCTTTTCTAAGCATAACCCATCAAGGAATTAATCAAAGCATAGATTATCAAATAATAAGAAGAAACATATTTGTAAAGCTAATTCATTATGCACATAGGTTTGTATTAAAATCGGCGAAGCAACAACTAGTTTTCAATAAATCAACAAACAATATTCAAGATTAATTTATTCATATCATAATGGTCTTTTGCTAAATTTATCAATTCAAATAGCCTAATACCCCAAATAGTTTCAACCATAAACCCTAGTTACAAAAACAATTAGCAAGACATGGCCTTCTTAAAAGCCATAAACAAATATATTAGAGATTCACTAGCTAATCGAAATGGAATTGGAAAAACGAAAAAACCCAAACGCAAACCCTTCTCCGTTTCTCTTCCACGGCTCTGTAGCCGCCTCCCTTTTTCTGCTTCTGTTCGTCGGCTGTGTAGCCTCTGAACGGCCTCCTCTTCTCAGTCTCTATCGATCCAATTATATACTCCATGCGAAAGTCTAATTGAGACCTAGCCCATTGCAAGGCCCAGTCCATTCGGGTCCATCAATTTCCAAATCCATCCACTGCACAGGCAAGCTAGCCTATTCTTTACGTCCAAAACTTTGCATCTTCCTGACATACCAGAATTCGAAAGGGCTTTGCATCCCGACCAATGATCAGCACCGACTAATACTCGAATTGGAAAGAGCAGCACACGTTCTCTATTAACTTCTCGGCGTCAATCATCTCCCAGTGGACAGTTTACTTGCTTGAAAATCATGCTCGCTTCACTGAGACGAAACCCCACAGAGAACCACCACCCAATCTTCGCTGCATCTCATGTAATGTTACCCAGTCATTCTCCATCCATGTATATCCAATCAGTCGCACCCAAATTCAGGCCATACAAACTCCGTCCAAAGCAAAACTTCTACTTTCAGACCATCTGAGCACTCTCCCTCCGAGCAAAAACCAACAACATGTTCTCAGCCAACATAGGAAGCTCTTCTTCGTCTTCTGTCCGTCTAACTCCAGCAAACATGCACCCGCACTTCTATAATTCTTCTTCAGCTGATTGCAAACAAATCAGTCAACTCCAGCTCGCTCTCGTCTTCACGAATTCTTACATCTTCTCTGCTTACCGCCTGCCGGTTACAACATTGCAACAACTCAACCATCTCCTTCTCTGGGGTTATAGACCCTGAACTTCATCGCCACTGCAACTAACACCAACAACTCAGTCGATTAGACATCACATCATTCAATACAGAACCCAATTTGTGTTGTTGTATATTCTTCCATCCAAAGTTGAATTCTTGACTGCATAAGAGCCCCAGTGTTGCTGTTAATCCATCATTGAGATACTGCCTCTGTTGCTTCTTCATTCTGTCCGTGCAACTCTCCATTCATCTCGGCAACAGCAGCTTCTTCGTTTGCTCCACCAATGTGCCACAACAAACTCCTCTTCTCCATTTTCTTACCGTTTATCCTCCACCAATGTTAACAGCTCAAACTGTAGGAACCCCATTGTAGGTGCCAGCAAATACCACCACTGCAATCAACCATTCTTCATTTTATATTTTCAACCCAAAACGTAAAGAGCAGCACCCATTAGAGCCAAATAGTGGACGGTATGATAATCCCCCAGTTCCGTCCACCTCTACTTCCTTTTGCAACTTCTCACAGCCAATCAATCACTGAGTCTAATCATCTCTGCCTCATCGAACCACCAACTTTGTAGTTACTGTCCAGCCAGCACTGTCCTTCCCAGACTCGCCACAAAACCAGACTTTCCTAAACTTCACTCCGACCACTGACAATGAACTTCTACGGCTTGCAAATCTGCAAGAGCTGATGTCGCAATAATCACACCACCCTGCACAGCTCATTTAACACTTTCGTTTCACAACGCACAGACTACTCCATGTAGAATCGATCTCCAAAATCCATTGTTATCGCAGTACTCATCAAATCAACCAAACTCAACAGATCATGAAAGCTTGGCTGACTACCATCTCGTAAACATCTCCATGCACGGCTGAAACACTACCTTACAGCTGCCATAACCAACGCCAGCAGCCAAACAGCATGCATCCTACCCGATCAAAATAAATTTCAGGCCATATCTCTATATTCACGGCAAATATTTCAGCCGACTGCCACTACCAGTTCTGGAGAACCAAACCCGCGACTGCCTGCACTGATTTCCTGCCATTAACCCAAATTAGCAAGGCCCAAGTGGAGTTGACGTGCTTCTGGTTGTGAACTGATGTAGCCGAGCAGGTGGCTTTTGTCGCAAGTGCTATTTAATCTGCAGCTTTAGCCGTTTGTTCTCCGGATGATCAGAATTCACTTGTACTTTCTATAAAAGCACTAAAATTGTGTCATTAGCCAAATACCGAGTCCTAGCTAATATAAATATGGGTATAAAATGTATCACTTTCGTGCTTATCATGAGCCTTCTCATAGCGATGATGAGTCAGAGAAAGAAGAAAGTTCGACAAGTGAGAGTGGTTCCTCTGGCAGTACCGGTTCTTTTTCGGGAAGTGGTTCGGTGAGTTTCGCGTTTCTTTTCTCTCTTCTTCTGGTTCTTCTCTTTGAAAAATGTCTAAACTCGAGTTCGCAGGAGGAATCCGATTCGGAGGATGATTCTGGGGTAGAGGCACACGAAAACTTGCCTTTGGTGACCACCGCTGGTGACTTGGAGATGGGCGTTAGCCAATTGCCGGGCACAGATGTGGCTCAAACGGCGGATGATTCTCGATGGTTGTTGCCGTAGACATGGAGGAAAACCTCTGCGAGTCGTGAGGCCAGGTGCGAGCGCCATTTTTGATCCTCCGTATTTGGTTCCTTATCAGGGTCATGTCTTTGGTTGGCGGCAAAGTGTGCTTAGGCTAAGCACGAGGTGTTGTACACCGAGAATGCGGGAGAAATACGGACATATGGCCACAACCAAGAAAGTCACTAGTCGATTTGCACCGATTAAGCGTGTAGAAGAGGCTTTATCTTCCATCGAGGATATGCGTGAGGTGACTCGGGTCACACCGTATCTCGAAGACGTTATTGCTAACCGGGAGCACCATCGCGACGTGTGCGTAGAAAAGGAGTTCAACACTTCGTGGTTTATCGAAGGCCTTGCTTTGAGATCCAAAAGTTGAAAGATGCAAAGTCGAAAGCCTTTCGCCGAGGAGATTGCACGATAGGAGGTAGAACTCGAAAAACTTTCCAAGATGTTGACTATGAAGAGAGCGGCTCTTGAAGATGCAAAGTTGACTTTCTCCAAGAAGAACAGACCTCTGTTGGATGATTTTCCTTGAATGTTTCTCCGTTAAACTTTCATTTAAGTTCTTTTTTTTTTTTTTTTTTTGAAAGACATATTGGATGTCCGGTTTAAAGCTTGAGGTTTTGGTAGATAATTTGGTAGCTTTTGAGGATATTGGATTATTTACGGGATAAATGGTTTTGATAATATGACTCGATTATGTTTTGGGAAAGGAATATTGCCTTTATGAAAATGCGTGCTAGCAATAGGCACAATACTCGGTAGTATAATGGTTTTACTAAGAACCTAAAAACAAATCGTATATCTTGCGCGTGTCTGAATTTACTCACTTCATAGGTTTTGCGAACATGCCCCTCTTCATGTAAAAGGCGGTTTTTGTTGGTAGCATCGCCAGCAAGTCCCCAATCACTGGTAGCATCTTCAGCGAGTCCCCAGTTTTCTTGTGTAGTTTTTACAACTGGTAACCGGGTCGTCTGGTAGTTGCGTCGGATTGAGTCGTCATCCCCTACCGTCTTGACATCCGGTTCAAGAACGAGATCGATACCGATCGACATTGTAGCCGATAGATCAATCCTCCCGCTGTGGTCGCCAATTGTGACACTGTAGCACGGCGCTGGCTTAGCGTGGCGCGGACTGTTGGGCACCGTGAGGGTTGTTCTTGCGGGCTCAGTTGTCTCTTTCCATAGGTAGCTCAAACAGGAAATCCTTTCCTTATTCGAATTCCAAAAAGTGTTATGCTTATGAAAGGGGTTGGCTCCCCATTTTATCTCGTATCTTTGTGTTTATGGGTGAAAATCGTTTCTGCCAATTTCGTAAATGGTGGGTGAGTGAGAAACTGGTTTAAACCCTAAACAAATGTCCGCACGTGAGCACTTTATAGATTCGAGAGATCAATGCATACAAGTCCGCCTAAACCAAGAAATGGCCGTTCCCGGACTTGCTTCGGTCACAAAGTGAAGGAGAAGGGTTGATTTGGGGAGGAAAGCAAAGAAAGGTGTTGAGACCGAGAATAGTTCGGGAGAGTAGTGTCTCGACTTGTATCGTAAAGTGAAAGCTTAGGAAGCTTGCAAGAGATGAAAGCTTTTGGAGAGCTTGCAAAGTTTCCTTTTAGAGAGTGTAGTATTTTTCTCCCGACCGAGACTTGTTGTCCGGTGGAAATAGGTGAGACCTATTTATACAAGTCGAGATTGAAACGTACCTGGTCTCATGAAGGAAGAGAGTAAAGGGTGAAATAATGGGAGGAGGTGGTAACCGCATGGTGTTAATGGGTGAAAACGTTTTCACCATTATTTCCTCATTTATTTGACCGCTTTATTCCTTTTCACGCTTTCTTAATGTGAGCGTAGTGTACTGCTGCAAGTGTGACCGCCAAACCAAAACCCCGGAAAGCATCCCCGGTTTGTGTTGATATCTCGTTGGTTGCACCTTAAGTGCAAGTGGCGCCGCTAGTGGCGCGTGTGGCATGTGCCATTGGCATGTGCGGAATGCCTTGGTGGTAGGTTGTATGTTGAGTGTAGGTGGCAATGCCAGAGTCGCTAGTGGCGTGTGTGGCATGTGCGTAATGCCTTGGTGGTAGGTTGCACGGTTTGCAAGTTAGGCTACCGGCGTGTGTGTTTGGCATGTGCCAATGGCATGTGCGGAATGCCTTGGTGGTAGGTTGCATGGTTTGCAAGTTAGGCTACCAGCGTGTGTGTTTGGCATGTGCCAATGGCATGCGTGGCCATTAGGGCCGTGGCCTTGGTAGGAAAAGCTACGGCGAGCATGTTGGCATGTGCCAATGGCATGCGTGGCCATTAGGCCGTGGCCTTGGTAGGAAAAGCTACCAACGAGCATGTTGGCATGTGCCAATGGCATGCGTGGCCATTAGGGCCGTGGCCTTGGTAGGAAAAGCTACCAATGAGCATGTTGGCATGTGCCAATGGCATGCGTGGCCGACTTGGCCTAGGTTGCATGGTTTGCAAGCCTAGGGCGCTATATTTGGCATGTGCCAATGGCATAGCGGCTTGGAAATATGGCTTGTGGCACGTACGGCCATGTTGACCTAGTTGCACGTTTTGCAAGCCTAGGGCGCTATATTTGGCATGTACAAATGGCATAGCGGCTTGGAAATATGGCTTGTGGCACGCGTTGGCATGTGCCAATGGCACGTACGGCCATGTTGACCTAGTTGCACGTTTTGCAAGCCTAGGGCGCTATATTTGGCATGTGCCAATGGCATAGCGGCTTGGAAATATGGCTTGTGGTACGCGTTGGCATGTGCCAATGGCACGTACGGCCATGTTGACCTAGTTGTACGTTTTGCAAGCCTAGGGCGCTATATTTGGCATGTGCCAATGGCATATTGGCTTGGAAATATGGCTTGTGGTACGCGTTGGCATGTGCCAATAGCACGTACGGCCATGTTGACCTAGTTGCACGTTTTGCAAGCCTAGGGCGCTATCTTTGGCATGTGCCAATGGCATAGCGGCTTAGTTTGGCATGGTTGCCAATGAGTGTGATATGTAGTTTGGTTTTGGCGTTGTTGCCATGGTGCGCAGTGTGCGGCTTGGTTTTGGCGTTGTTGCGGTGGCGCGCGCAGGTGCGGCTTGGTTTGGCATTGGTGCCATGGCGTACAGTGTGCGGCTTGGTTTGGCATGGTTGCCGTGGTGCGCAGTATGCGGCTTGGTTTGGCATGGTTGCCGTGGTGCGCAGTGTGCGGCTTGGCTTGGCATTGTTGCCGTGGTGCGCAGTGTGCGGCTTGGTTTGGCTTTGTTGCCGTGGTGCGCTGTGTGCGGCTTGGTTTGGCATGGTTGCCGTGGTGCGCTGTGTTGGTGCGCAGTGTGCGGCTTGGTTTGGCATTGTTGCCGTGGTGCGCAGTGTGCGGCTTGGTTTGGCATGGTTGCCGTGGTGCGCGATGTGCGACTTAGTTTAGCATTGTTGCCATGGTGCGCCTTGATGTGCGACTTAGTTTGGCATTGTTGCCATGGTGCGCAGTGTGCGGCTTAGTTTTGGAATTAGGGTTACGTGTCGAAAACCTAACTGGTATTTTGAAAAATACCCCTATTAATTATTTACACCGAGTTAAATGCTCTTAGTTAATGTGTTGCGGGTAACACTAGGTCATGGGGTTTTACGATTTTACCCCTTGTTTAAAAACCACCATCAACACTTTGTTATCACGTCCTGGTGTTAGCGGTAGTGTGGTAGCAATAAAGTGGGCAAGCATATTCAAGCTATGTACTCCAGCGTTTCTCTTTCAATTTGTTCTCTTGTTTTCTTGTGTTGGTGCAAACCCTAGCCATAGGTATGCCTTCCATAAATCTGTAGAAATATTTTTCTTCTGAACTGGTGTAAACCCTAGCCATGGGTATGCCTTTCATAAACTTGTAGAAATACTTTATCATAAACAATTCCTCTTCGAATATCACCGTAGTAACGTCGGCTACCTCATGAATAGTGACGGGTAATCATTATTATGCAAAGTAGGCACGTACGGGTAGGTGACTGTTTTTTTTTTTTTGAAAGGCAAACAAAGTGCCTTGTTTATGGTTTGATTTGAATTGATAGATAACTGTTATCTATGAGGGTTTTGGATTATTCTTTTGGAATGAATTGTTTTGGAATGGATTGTTTTGGGAATTATGTTGTCTTGGTTACGATTGCAAGTGACGCAAACATCCCAGGAAAACCATGGAACCGTGTGTTGGTAGATGACATGGGGTGAAACATAACATGACTATTGGTTTTATCATTCCCGTGAAAACTTGAAATAGCAAACCATGTATCTTGTCTAGGTAAGACTTACTCGGTTTTTCAGACCTCCTGATAAAAAGGGAACCTTCCGGGTGTAAGACCGGGTTTTATGGGAAGCATCGCCGTGATTGTGGAAAGTCCCCAGTCGTCTCATCTGATTAATCGAGTCGTCGATCCCTGGTTGGATGATTCACTTATAATCTCTAGGCGGTCCCGGTCATCTCTCGCCGTGTCAAGACCGATAATCGGTCGTTCGTAACCGGGTCGTCGATCCTCGAGCGGACCGCTTTGCTTCTACCATATTGATGTCTAGGTCGAAGCATGAGATCGATGGTCGAAAATTGACATTATAGCCGAAAGATCAATCTCCCACTGTGGTCGCCAACTGTTTGAGGGTGAAAATGGGTTCTGCTGATCTCGTTAATTTCGGGTGTGTGGGTGAGAAACGAATTTAAACTCTAAACAATGTACTGCAAGGGAGTACTTTAGATTCGAGAGATAAATCTGTACAAATACGGCCTAAACCAAGAAATGGCCGTTCCAGACTTGCTTCGGTCACAAAAAGGAGGAGAATGGGTTGGTTTTGGGGAGGGAAGCGAAGAAAGTGTTGAGACCAGGTTGATTCTGGAAGAGTAATGGTTTCACGACTTGTATCAGAAAATGGGAAGCTAACAGATGGAAAGCTAGCAAATGTTTCTGAGTGTTGTATTGCTCCCCTGTCTGAACTTGTTGTTCGGTGGAAATAGGTAAGACCTATTTATACAAGTCAGGTAAGTTCAATCCTTCTGAACCAAACAGCCCCTAAGTATAAAGACCCTGGATGCCCCACCATATCTTGTAAGATTTGTAATCACATAGTTGATAAAGCATTACTTGACTTAGGAGCCAGTGTTAACTTACTCCCGTATCATGTGTACACCCATCTAGGTCTTGGTGAGTTGAAACCGACTAAAATGACCCTACAGTTAGCTGATAGGTCTGTCAAAGTACCTCGTGGTGTCATAGAGGATGTACTAATTGAGGTTGATAAATTTATTTATCCAGTGGATTTTGTTGTTTTAGAAACTCAACCTGTTCAGGACCCTAGTGCTCAAATACCGGTGATTTTAGGTCGCCCATTTTTAACCACATCTAATGCTATCATCAACTGTAAGACCGGGCTTATGAATATATCCTTTAGTAATATGACCACTGAACTAAATGTCTTTAATGTTACTAGACAACCTTCTAATGATTTAGAGGAAATGAATATGATTAGCACTTTAGTTCAGGATATAGTTCAGGATAATTGGGACGACACTTTATTGGATGATTCTTTGGATGAATTTGATGAGATTCTCTTAAGTCAGTTACGTGACCAAACTGTTGAACTAGAAGAATCTCTCGAGTACTTTAAAGACTCTACGGACCCTGAAATTCAAGTCATAGTGCTAGGCCTTACGGAGAGTAGTGTTGACCCTAAGTTTGGGGGTAGTGATCTAGAAGAAGCTCTTGAGTATTTTAAAGACTTCCGGGATCCGTAAATTCAAGCAATAATTAGAGGTCTTTCAAAATACCGATTACCCTAAGTTTGGGGGTGATGATGGTCAAATATCCATATTAGAAGTCCCTAACTTGGGACTCGAGCCTAGTGAACCTGAGCTATTACTTGAATCTCTTCCGACTCCATAACCTGATCCTCCTGATACTGTCCAGAAGGAAATCCAGCTATTAGAGACCTGTAGTTCGAATGGATGTATTTGTCAAGACACTCATATAAAGCCCAAGTGGGCGCCACAGATAAACCCGGTTGTCTTGGAAGAAGTTTTAAATCGAGGTTGTGATATATCCGCTTATTTATCTAATCCGATGCATTTGTCTTATAATTGTGGCGCTTTATTTGGTTTTGTTGATCCACGATTATTTCGACTATTGATATATGATTTGAAAAGGTAATTATCCATTTATGGGTATTTGGCGTCCGTCGGGTCAAGACTTTAAATTTAGCACTTCTTGGGAGGTAACCCATGCTCATGCAACACGGTAATATCTTTCCTTAAATCTTTTGCTTCAAGTGGTAACAGTTTCTCCTTGTTCATGCTTTTAAGTTTTTCTTTAGAACATTGAGGACAATGTTAGATTTAAGTTTGGGGGTATGGGAGAAACTTTTTAGTTGCAATAAATAAACTCCAGAGCCTAGAAATTTATGTTTATTAAGGATGTCACTAACCAATCTAAGTGGATGGAAGCATCTTGGCTGTAGGAGTTGAGGAACCAATCTGAGTAGATGGAAGCATCTATAAGAGTCTATTCATAAAAGCACAGAGCTCAGGTGTTAGAATTAAAGAAAAAACATGGTAGTTTCACCATATCTCGTTGAATCCTTTTCACTTATGTTTTATTTTGTTTTCTTTAAAATATGTTTCTCTAAGTGATTAGGTGGGGCTCACGATTCAAGTTGTTACCACTGCTATGGTGAAATAGAGTGATTGAGATACAAAAAAAAAAAAAAAAAAAGTTGGAAAAAGTTGAAAAAGAAAAAAAAAAGTTGAAAAAAAAAGAGACCAGACCACCAGACCAACCTAATAAATTCAATAAAGTCGACCACTGGTACCCTTGTATATGCCAGCTGAGTTGACCTAGAGTTAGGATTATCGACCACTGGTTCCCTTGTATATGGCAGTGTGTTGATATTAGTCCAGACCAGTATCTCAGTCCATTAGGATAGGTTCGTTTTGGCAGTTGCCTTCAGACAGATATGAGAAACACTGATCACCTTAGTCAACATCAAAACCATCTACGTTTTCTCTACATCCATCTTCTTAATCTATCCAGGTGATTGGTTGACTCCGGTTATGATGTCCATAAACTATCTGAGTAGAGCTCTGTGACTTATATATGAATTTTAGTATGCTTGAGTGCAAACTCGTGTACAACAATTGGAATTTCGCATCAGGGTACTTCCTCCTGTAATCAATAAGTATGCCAACCAAGGAGACTTTTTAGTGCCTTCCAAGGTTCTGCGAAGATAGCTAGGGTCTGGAGTAAAGGTTTTGTGGGCATATCTCTGGTAAACCCTCCCGAAACTATAACTCGGCCACTAGGGCCACCTAGGAGTTTAAAGGCTTATTGCATCCGCTAAATGCAATCGACGATGCCTGCGACAGTGAGTTAGGATTTTATTAGATTTGCTCGGGACTAGCAAAATACATGTTTGGGGGTGTGATGAGTGCTTATTTCTTATATATTTACCGCCCAATATACATATTGTTGGCTCTTAATTTTGTATTAATTTTGGAATTTATTGTGTTTTGTAGGTACACGAATAAAAATTGGCTCGGGCGAAGAAAGCGACTAATTTATGGACTTATGCACAAAGAGGCTGTGGAGTGAGATTGGCCTGGACAGGAGAGGTGAAACCATTTCAAGGTTTAATGGGACCCGGACATATTAAAATGATTATTTATTTGTTATGAGATTCTCTTCCAAATATCAAGTGATACTCTCAAGATATTACTATTCTCTTTTGGTAACATGCGACATGGAGGACCAATCACGACTTGACAATAGTGCATGTCTTCTTTGACTTAATTTGTCAACAATACAGTATCTAAGGAATTTTTTCGCATATATGCAAAGTTGGGAAGAATACATGCATGAGGTTTAATTTGTACCAAGATATAATAACTTTCCCTACATATTCACATGCAAACGGAAGATGACAACATATGCGACAAAAATATGGAAGGTGAACAGACACTTGACTTAATTAAATTGGAGATGTGTTGGAAAAGATGACATGGTCCGTTCTGATTGGGTGGTTTTGTGTATTACTAAACAAATGTCGTATTTCTACTGGGCGGTGATGTGGAGTGTCAAATTAAATAGGGGAGTATGTTCTTTTGAGAAGCTAGCTATATATACGTGACCGATGGGAGTCAGTGAATGGGGGAGTCCTGGACGAGGGAATAGCCGACACCGTAGCTTTAGACAGTTTGTTTTATTTTCAATTTTGTAATGGAAATCTAGTTCTCTCTATTGGGGCTAGGAGGAAGCCAATAAGTTGTGTAAGAAATTTTAGTACTCTTTGAATAAATATTCTTTTTGAGATTAAATGTTTTAATTAATCTCTCTTCTTATTTAGCTTCATAATAATTGTTTTGGGTAATTTAGATATCGATCTTTTATAAGCGAAGGAGATTATACCGTTTTGGTTTACAACATACATTGTTATTTATTTTAACTGTAATATTTTCCGAGACATGCGATTGGGTTCAAAACTGTCTTGAGTTATTTCACAAATATTGTTTAGAGAGGAATGATTATTTGACATTATTGATTTGGTGGAATCCGAAACCCTAAGTTTTTCTCCCATTAATCATCTTAGCAATTTTTCTTTAGTACTTTTCTTAGTTAGTCTTAAAATCAAATCTCTAAAAAAGTCCGAGCAACGAATCTCTACTTACCACTTGTAAAACTACATCAATTTTTGGCGCCGCCGACGCGGACTTGTATTTAGGTTTAGGTTTTAGGTTTTGCATTTTTTTAGGTTTTGTATATATTTTATTTATTATTATTATTATTTTTTGAAAAAATCTCTTACACGGAAGAGGTTTTAGTTGGTAGCCGAGCGACAAGCTGGGCACCAACCCCCTTTTGAATAGCAACACCCAATCTATGAAAAATAAAAGCACCTAGACCACTACCGCATCATTATTAACTAAACAGTTTTTCCAGACGCTTAAAAAAACAAATAGTGTCTTCGCTAAGCTCTCCTAAAGTAGTGAATGCTAAAACACCCAAACCTTAACCATGCGAAACACATTCATCCAAGTATTTAGTGCGTTTACGCGAAATTGCTTTCGAAATAGCTTGGCCTGGAATGAAAGCCCGAACTTCCCCACCAGTGAAGGGAGAGACCCCTGTGACATCCATACACACATCCTGGCCATTTTCCCAATTAAGAACAAGGATGTTCGCTGGACGCAAGTCCTTGTTAGTAGTTGACGACAAACCCAAAGCAACTTCTTTACGCGCAGGAATACCAGATTTGTAGCAAATATCTATAAACACATCACGAACTAAGTCATGGCGAAACTTACTCCAAACATCTTTGGCACAATGAAGCGCGTGATCCCCATAAATATCCATAGGCTTATTACAACAAGAACATAGCCCGTCTTCAACAAACATAGGGATACCAAGGCGATAACAAACAACTGCTCTGAACTGTCTAGGCCTGGGGCATTGGTCTAACCCACTGATAGGGACTGCAAAAAGGTAATCTTGCGCATGCTTAATTTGGTTACATTGCCACAGAATAGAGTCTCTTGCAGATAGTGTAAACTGGACAGGGATTTGCTTCTTAACTGCATCAAAATAAGTGACTGCCAGGGAGTGCGGGGGGGCAGTGTCATCGACGCAATAGGTGGAAGGAAAACCACATACCTGAATGAATTTCTAAAGAGCCAACTGATAGGGAGCACCATTATCGGATGAGAATAAGCTACACAGTATCATCTTTCGCACCGAAGTAGTCTGACTCTGTGAGGCAAGATAACAATGAGGTGCGGGTGTCCTCCATAGTGTAGATACCAAGCCCACCATCTTTGATAGGTAGGGTAGCCAATCTGTAGCAAGGGCCCAAAACCAGCTCCATCTCCCGGTGATTAAAAGTCTCAAATACTTGAGCAAATGGTCGTCAAAGAGGTCAGAGGCCTGTTGTAGAGCTGCAGGATTGGTGGTATGCATTGCGAAATATAATCTGGACACACCAACGCAATTGCGGAGTAACAACATCTCACTTTGAGGATCCTTGAGTTTTTTTTATGGCGTCCATGAGCTGAATAGTCTTGTTCACCCTGCTCAGCGCCATGTCGCTCATAAAGTCCAAATCTAAACTCACCGGACCACCTAAAAGTTTAACTCCCTTACTAGGTATGCCAATATCCTTAGGGAAAACACCCTCAAGCAATGCTACGAGGATCAAACGAAGGCCAAAAGATCTCAGTTTTCTTGATATTGAGATGTAAGCCCCTACTTGGACCTTCAGCTTCTATGATTCTCAAGGTTTTGGTGACCTCCAGCATGTCACCAATAATGGTGCCATCATCCAGATACCAGGAATGCAAATCAAGCTTACAACGAGATGCGATAAAATTCACTAGAGGATGAAGTGTCAGAGCAAACAACAGGGGACCGAGGGGATCACCTTGTTGGACACCAAGTGCAGAAGACAATATATACTGATCATAGTAAAGTCTAGCAGGTCTAGCATAACAGAATTCTACCCAACGAGAAATACCTGTACAATGAAGCCGGACTTCACTAATGAGATGAGATCTGCACACCATATTGAACGCATTTGAGAAGTCAATAAGCAGCACTGACATCTTGTCTGGGTGCCCTTTCAATTCCAGCAGACTATTAACGACATGAAGTATACTCTCACCCCCAACTGGTACCCCCACACCAAATTGATGATCTCCTAAATAAGATGACATGGCCTTGCCGACGGAAAAGGCGGCCACCTTAGAAACCAATCGACGCCAAATAGTTCCAACCGCAATAGGCCTAAGCCCACCTATGGGTTTGATAGGTGTGAGGGGTGCACTGGCGACAAACTCTCCTAAGGCCATGGACATTTGCCTGCCAACCAAAGGTTAACAACCCCTGCAATCAAAGCCAATAAATTATCCGCAACCGCTGAAGCTGCACCACTTAGAGCATCGATAAGATGCTGTGCTCGTAAACCATCCCGACCACACAAAGTACCTCTTGGAAAACTCTTGATTGTTCCGAAAACCGCCTTAGAATCAACCGTAACTTGGTCACAATTGACATCTTCATCCGGAATAGTGGGTGGAGAAGCTGCTGGGTGCTTAGCTTGTAGTTCGACAAGGTATTCTCGCAATGTGGAGCAACACCATTCGACGACAAAACTCGTATCATAGCAGCGTAATGTCCGTACCCGATTTTTTTATTTTTTTTAGATTATTTTTTGTTCTATTTTACTTCTTTGGTATTTTTGTTTTTGCTGTGCAGGATTTGCTTGAAGCGAAACGTGGAAAGTTGAACTTGCCTTACAAAAAGGGAGAAACTGAAGATTTTATTTTTAGACTTTCATCTTATTTTTAGTAGTTTATTTATTTATTTTTGGACTTGTAATTGTCTTTTATTTGTTTGTGTTTATTTTTAGTACTTTATTTATATAAAAAAAACTGCACACACCAATTGCATCTTCGTCAGACTACCGAGTTAAGGAAAACTGGTGGATTAGTAAGCTGAACCCGTGCCTTGGGCCTTATGGGAGTTACCAGCTAAAAGTCCACAAACCTCAGCCTCGTACCTTTGGGTATATTTCACTGTAGGTAACCCAAGCTTACCTAAATTAGTTAGCCCACCATTTGCATATGCACATTTTGTTGAATTCTTGTATGCCAGAACATTAGAGAGACGCTCTAGGACGGTATATGCGTGAAAAACCTAGAAGTGATATTTTAGGAAACAAGAATCTTGACTACCTTAATCTAGAAAGTCCTATTTTTGGACGTTCTTCTCACGGTGAGGAAAATATCCTTAATACTTTTATTTTTCCCAAAATGGTTGAGGAAAAGGATGATGAGGTCCCGATAAAACCCTTAGGGATCGTTTGAACCCGTCTAGGGTAGTGCGTGACCAGTGTAGTTCCACCGCCTTCTACGGTCCAATTTTATATTATACCTGAGACTATTGGCATGCTTCGTAAGTTTAGGGGGTTAGAGAATGAGAACCCGTATACCCACATAAGAGACTTTGAAATGATTTGTGACACAATGAACTATCCAAATGTCTCCAAAGATGTGCACTTCTCTCTCTATGATAAAGCCAAAGAGTGGTATCATTTTATTCCTTCTAAAACAATTACCACGGGATGGTCTTGTAGAGGCGTTTTTAAGAAATTCTACCCACACCATAAGACTAGCTGCTGTGGGCAAAGATATTCAAACCTTTAAGCGTAAATTAGGTGAAAAACTTCATGATTATGTAGAAAGGTTTAGTGAATTGTTATACCAGTGTCCACATCACGGCTTTGAAAAAACCCACATGGCCCAAATTTTATATGAGGACCTTGATAGTGAAACCCGTATGCAGGTAGAAACAATTAGTGGTGGAGAATTTACACATCAAGACCCAGATGAATGTTTCAACGAATTCATCGAGTTAGCTGAGAAAACTAGGCAATGAGATTCAATGAGAGAACCAGAAATACCTCGAAATCATATCCATAGGATCGATAGAATTGATTATGGGTCAAATATTCTTAGGCGTCTAGAGGCCTTAGAAATGAATCAAGGGTCACACCATGCTAGATACGAAGAGCAAGCCCATGCTCTTTATAACAACTCTAGGTTTGAAAACCGTCAGAGATTTGATCCATATTCCGATACCTATAACCCTGGTTGGAGAAACCACCCTAATTTCTCTTGGTCTAAGGGACAGAGTCAAGGCCAGTCTAGTAATTTTTCAGGATTCTTCAGGTTTTAGGTATACTAAGAACCATTTAGGGTCAGATCAATATCGAACTTTGTCGGATAAAAAAATCATGAGCTTAGAAGAGTCTCTCGGCCATCTTATCTCATAACAATGCGAGTTTAAGCAAACGGTTGAGAAAGGTTTACAGGAAAACTCTCGAGGCTATTTGAGCTAAAAAATCGGGTTAGTATAATTGCAGAGCTTTTGAGCGAAAGAGAGAGGCAAGTCACCCGGTCAACCACTACCCAACACTAGAGCAATTCATGAAGTATCCTCTAGAGAGAAAGAGTTCAATCATGTGAACTCTGTAACAACCCTTAGAAGTGGTAAATTGGTAGACAATAAGGTAGCCATGCCTAATAGTGGACACACTGTAGATCCACTATTTGGTTGTGCAGGATTCCTCATTTTCCATATTTTTGAATGCTCGTTCGTGAATTTGGGTGCTCGTTCGTGCATCATCGTTAGTACACTTGCACCATTTTATTGGGGCTTACTCAGTGATAGTCCAGATGCCCGATTGTTGAACTAATTCATGAAATTCAGCGGAGAATGATTCATGAAACGGAGTAATAAAGTGAATTGAGTATCTATTACTAATCCATGAAGTCTGGTCGGGGAATTCAAGGAACGGAGTAATGAGACAAAAAGGTTATCTATTACTAATCCATGAATCCAGCCGGGAATTCAGGGAACAGAGTAATGAGATATAATAGATTATTTTCTAGGAATTCAGTGGGTGAATGGCACATGAAATACCCCGATATTCGGCAGTGGTTGGCCGAATGGAATATAAGTATTGATTTGTCCTTCCCTAACACCGAGGCCTTTTCAGCACAATTGGCTCCAGAGTTGGCAGAAAACTCTGTAGTTTAGCGTGCTCGGGCGGGAGTAATCCATGGATGGGTGACCATCTGGGAAGTTGTTGCTGGATTACCGCAGCGATGCCCATTGAAAAATCCCACACTGCTGGATGACCGTAGTGGCTAAGTGGGGACATTATCGGTGGAGGGACGGCTTATTACAAATGGTATCAGAGCCTACGACAAGTCACCTGCCGAGGGTGGGAAGGTACGCTGTACGAGGTTGTTCCAGGTGCTTCTCATGAGGGGCGGGGAACGTCGGAGATCTGGGCTTGCAAATATATTCTGGAGCCGAGGGCGACTCCAATTTAAGGTGGTGGTATTGTAATGCCCATATTCGACAGTGGTTGGCCGAATGGAATATAATTAATGATTTGTCATTCCCTAACACCGAGGCCTTTTCAGCACAATTGGCTCCAGAGTTGGCAGAAAACTCTGTAGTTAAGCGTTCTCGGGCGGGAGTAATCCAGGGATGGGTGACCATCCGGGAAGTTTCTGCTGGATTACCGTAGTGATGCCCGTTGAAAACCCCACACTGCCGGATGACCGCAGTGGCTAAGTGGGGACAGTATCAGTGGAGGGACGGGTCATTACAAGAATTAATCTATTGTAGATACGATATATGAGATAGTTGAGGCATCATACTCGTTCTGAAAGGTGTATAGTCAGGGAACAACGTGCAGCGTCAACGTCCTGAAGGCGTTTAGCCCTCTAATAAACAATTATTTCTAGAGAGCCGCCTAAATCTATACACGCTCTCTACATAGTCATGGAACAACGAGTATCGCCGACGTCCTGAAGGCGTTAATCCCTCTGACAAACAATTATGTCCAGAGAACCGCCCAATAGTTATTCTATCTAAAGGTGGGTCTTTCTATGTAGTCAGGGAACAACGAGTATCGTCGACGTCCTGAAGGCGTTAAGCCCGCTGACAAACAATTATTTCCAGAGAACCGCCCAATCGTTATTCTATATAAAGGTGGGTCTTTCTATGTAGTCAGGGAACAACGAGTATCGTCGACGTCCTGAAGGCGTTAAGCCCTCTGACAAACAATTATGTCCAGAGAACCGCCCAATCGTTATTCTACATAGAGGGCATGATGAAATGTGCAGCATCGAACGCTCAGCCGGGGAGGCCTTTCGAGAAACATGTTCATCATGGCTATGAGAGGAATACTCACTCAGTCAGAGTTCGTGAAACGGTTCACGGATCATAAAATATGAATCGTCACATGCGTTCCTGAAGCCGGGTCAGAAACATGCAGTATCATGATTTTACGATTTTTACCTTTGCCGAAAATCCACCATCAACATTAAGTCCCCTGCTTAGTGAGGGACAGTGATTTTCCAGTTGATGAGATAAGCAGTTAAACTCGGTCGTATAAAGGTATTTTCAGAATCCCTGATTTGCTCCAATGATGTCATGTACGAGCAAATGCTCAGGTAAGGACCCTGATGGTATGACAGAGTGTCATCCCGTGATCACGGAGAGATGAAGCATTGCTTATTTGGACGGTCGGAAGTCCAGTTTTGGTCGGTTTAACGTTTACGGGCCCGAGCCCGAGCCCAAAAAAGGAAATCCATGTTTTATTAGATTTTAGAAATAAAATTGATATAAAAGGGAAGAGACTCTAAATTTTTTTCCCTAAGCTAACCGACCACCTTCCCCTTCACCCCTTCACGCCTGAACAGAGAAGGAGATTTTCCGCCTGAGCTGCTCAACGCCGGTCACCGTCCGATGAATTTCCGGCCAACTCCGGACGAATCAAAGGTAAGTTTTTTTTTTTTGTTAGTCATGAGTTGTTTGAAAACAAAATTTCATAGGTATACATGCATGTGTAGGTTTTATGAAAAAATTGTTTTTAGCAAATACCGTCCGTCCGTCGGTTTAGGAAACGAATAATAATCCCAACATGAAAGAGATGTATATATTTTTGAATAGACATGATCTAGTTGCAATAGAGAAAATTTTGTTTATGAGGTTTCATGAAAATCAAAATTTTAATTTCAAAGTGTGAACTTTCACACAAATAACTTTTAGGAATGTACGTTCATTCGTAGTTAAAGTAATAAAAAATAGTCCCTAGCATTAGAGAGATTTTGAAATAGACATGCGTCTCATGATAAAATTTTATTTCTGAACTTTTAAAATTTATTTTGAATATGTGGACTTTTACAAAGATAGAAAAGACCTTTGTTTCATAGACGAACGCTCGTTCGAGCGGAGATTTTTTTTTTTACAACAACTCGCGTAAATACATAATTTTTTTTTTATTATTTATTAAAACAACAACTCACGTAAATATGTAAATTTTTTTTTTGAAGTTACGTGAATTATAGAATTTTGCTAAAAATCGAATTTTGATTTTGAGTAATTGTTGGAAACAGACAATTACATGTGATGAAATAATGTTTGTGTGAATTTTATGATTTTATAGTGTGTGTACACACGGTAGAAAATCAACGAATGTTCACATGAAGGGACTATGTGAATTATTCATAATTTCGTGAAAAGTCAGGTGTCGACTTTAAATAATGGATTTTGCTCGTCTTCGCAGGTTTGAAGGAGCGAGCAAGTTTTCAAAGTTTTATCTAGTAAAATCGTAAATAGGTAAGAGTTGAGAATTGCCATTTTTGTAGACACTGATGTGAGCATCCTAATTATTCTGTTGTGCTTTAATTCCATTGTGCTAATGAAATTTGCATATGGACGTTACAACAACTTTGGGAAGATGACTGATTCCCATGATGGCACTTCTGAAGATGATATTTCTAGGGAGGAAGCTTCCAGTGAGGATGCTTCTACAGATGCATCTTCCAGAGATGATGATTCTGGAACTTCCAGGGAAGAAGAAGAAACTCCTACAATTAAGAACATTCCGAATACTAAAGACGAGTTCTTCGTGTTTCTGTATAGACCCGAAGTACGTCCCTCAGGTTCCTCGTTTCGGCTCCTCATAAATCCCAGGAGTACTACTAAGAACAAATTGGTATCTCCTCGAGCAATAATTCGGTTCTGTTTGCAATGGAAACACTATTTGGCTTCACATGTGGAATTCAAGCTTTCCCGAAAGCCTTTGATGGATTTTTCTGGATGGGAAAGACTGAAAAAGCGGGGGTACAACAACCACACCCAATATTTCGATTAACAATTTGTATGGACTAACTCCAATATACTTTCAATAGAATCAACTAGACTCAATCTTAATAAAGTATATCAAAGAGTTATATCTCTCTTTCTTGATTCAATTCTTACTCAAGCAAATAGAAATTTGCGAGTCTAATTGAATACAAGAGAAATAACTTGGATGGTACCAAAGACCAATATCCAAGTGTCAATCAATGTAAATCAAGAACCAAAGGTTGGATATCCTAATTGATTGAACTTAACGCACAACCTGTGATATTTCAATTATATAACAAAATATAATACATAATAGAAATAACACAGACACCAGAATTTTGTTAACGAGGAAACCACAAATGCAGAAAACCCCGGGACCTAGTCCAGATTGAACACACATTGTATTAAGCCGCTACAGATACTAGCCTACTACAAACTAACTTCGGTCTGGACTGTAGTTGAACCCCAATCAATCTCACACTGATCCAAGCAGGATACTACTACAGTTGCGCTCCTTACGTCTCTGATCCCAGCAGGATACTACACACTTGATTCCCTTAGCTGATCTCACCCACAACTATGAGTTGCTACGACCCAAAGTCGAAGACTTTAATAAACAAATTTGTATCACACAGAAAAGTCTACGGTAATAAATAAATCTGTCTCCCACAAAAATACCTACGAGTTTTGTTCCGTCTTTTGATAAATTAAGGTGAACATGAACCAATTGATAACCCGGACTTATATTCCCAAATAACAGCCTAGTATTATCAATCACCTCACAATAATCTTAATCGACGCGGCAAAAGAAGTTATTGTGGAATCACAAACGATGAGACAAAGATGTTTGTGACTACTTTTATATCTTTCCTATCGGAGATATCAATCTCAATCCAATCATTACGATTGTACTCAATACGATAGAAACAACAAGATCAGATCACACAACTACAAGAAAGTAGTATCGGTCTGGCTTCACAATCCCAATGAAGTCTTCAAGTCGTTAACCTACAGGGTCTCGGTAGAAACCTAAGGTTAAAGGAGAATTTACTCTAGCTATAAAACTAGTATCACACAGGAGGTGTGGGGATTAGGTTTCCCAGTTGTTAGAGTTCTCCCTTATATAGTCTTTCAAATCAGGGTTGCAATCAATGTTAGCTTAGTAACAAAGCATTCAATATTCACCGTTAGATGAAAACCTGATCAGATTCAAGCCAATATCTTTCAACCGTTGGATCGAAAACTTAGCTTGTTACACACAAATGAAGTGCACATTTTTAGGTTTGTGTAACCGTACCCAAACATGTACATTTGTTGGTTCAACAATAGTTAACCAAATGGTTAGCCATATGAGAACTTTAATATCAACCATATTCTTCTTCACCATAACTAGTTCAAATGACTCAAATGAACTAGTTAGAGAGTTTTTCAATTGCTTAGATCTTATAGAAGTATACAAGACACAATCGAAGCAAAAACGATTTGATTCACTCGAATCGATCCATGAACTTTATAGCCACGGTTTGCAAATTGCATTCCTTAGTTTATATAAGTATAAGTTCACAAATCGTTTTTAGAAATAACCAACTCAAGTACGCGGACTTAAGTTCCCGGAAGAAGTTTACAAACTCCAGCATATTTTCTCGGGATGAAAACCTACGGACGATTCGCGGATTTGTTGTTCCGGTTTTCCTGATCAACAAAGTAAGCATACTTCGGTTCAAGGAATAATGACTTATACATGTATGCGTTTCCACACAATGCTTATATCCAACAATGGTTATATAATCTAAACTCTCATTTCAATCATTGAAATATTCTTAGAGGACGTTATATAGTCATTATCCACAAACTATTTTTCGTCAAGCCATTTTCAAAGTGATTGAAATATAACATGACTTTCGTCACTAGGTAAAGATGAACTTGGCCAAAGCGAAAGCTTACCAACATATATTTTGAGAAATAGATAGGTGAGATAAATTCGGCTCGAAATAGCAAATGTGTATAATCAAAGTCTACATAACAAAACGAATTTTGTCTCAAGATAGGAGATAGAGTAGATAGACTTTCGAGTGATAGATAAGTTCAAGTCTCCACATACCTTTTAGTCGATGAAGTTCCACCAGTTCCTTGAGTAGTTCTTCGTCTTGTATGATGATCGACATGGAGTTATTGAGCTCAACTACACTTTCTATCCTAGTCCGAGACTTATCTATAGTAGACTAGAAATCAAGACTTATAGTTTTGATCACTAACATTGACAAACATGCTTGAGATAGAAACTCATGCGAGTTCGACCGAGCAATGCTCTAACAATCTCCCTCTTTGTCAATTTTAGTGACAAAACTATCAATACATATGGAATACAAAAATAAATAAATAAACTTTTGTAGCTCCTATTCCACATGCCTAATCTTCTACATTACTCGAAATCTTCGTCACTTCCAAGTACTCCAATCATCCCAAATCTTTTAAGTTTAGCATCATCGTTGTTGAAAAACTGTAGATATAACAATGAGAACAAGAATTCTCAATCATTGTTATACAACGTCATAGTATTATTATACAGCATCAAAGTCCAATTGTATCACAACTTCGACAACAATACTATGGTGATATGTATCACTTCCCCTTAGTCAATACTCCATCTCACATGGAAACCACTCCCCCTTACATAATGATCCGAAAACCATATGTATTTGTAGTGTGAACTACATATTAATTCTCCATCTTTTTGTCAATAAAATTGGCAAAGGTACGAAAACGGGATCCTAATGAAATTTCCAAAGAGACATTTCATTACCAAAAGAAAGCATATATTAACTTATTTAGATGCAATCATATAGCCAAAGCTAAATGCTTTCATCAAGGAGTTTATAAAGATACAAGATAACCCTCATAATATTACACAGCCGCACTCCCCACAAAGATTGGAAATTAAGCACAAGTTCAAATAAGAACTCTCCCCATAATATGTCATTCCCGAAAGAAAAACATGAGCGACCTTAATTTCAAAACAAAAGAAGGATTTATTTGGACACAACAAATCACATACGAATATGAATTTGAATCCAAAATACTCAATTAGATTAATCACAAGAGAACCCATAATTAATCTAATCGGAAATGCTCAACATAAGATAACTTACGGAGCCTCACAGTATATACATAACATATGGATCCGGGAAGATCAATACTGCGGAACAAACAAGGATTCATTCTATTTTCCATAACTATTTGCACAATGACATATAATAGACATAATCCTCGTAAACAAAAGTTCATCCTTTCTTTTATCAAACAATGACACAAAAGGCTCCAAACTTTTGTAATGTCAAAAGTCCATTCATTCTTTTATCAATACATGCATATAGACATACGAAAGACATAACTTTTGACAAGGTATGGGACAATCATAGTTCACGGACGTAAACACACATATCCCATAACAAATTGCAATATATAAAACCATAAAGATTAATACTGCAAAAATCATGTTCCAAACAATTTTTTAGAATTTAAATAAATAAACCTAAAAACATGAAGAAGAAAACGTTGGACATAACTATGTGTAATTACAATAATGGATTCCAAACTCTAGTTATTCTTCTAAACAAAACAAAAAAATAAGATTCTCATCCGAAGATTTACTAGATGTTAAGACCTTTGAAGAATTCTTTATCGTCCCCGAACTCCTTGTCGTCAACAGCCATTGGAACATAAGGTTCATGAAGATAGGAGTTAATATCAATAAACCTTCTTGACTGATGTCGAACTAGGACCTTCTGAATCTCATGAGTCTTAAACACAAAAGCCTTTATTTGTTGAATCTCCTTTTGCGTCTCCTTTAACACTTCAAGAACATTAGAAAACTTCTGAGAATTTGAAGGAACAACTCTAGGCTTCCTCACATTCCTTCTTTTTCTTTTCAATGTTGGAGCTAACGGAGATTTCTCTTTTTCCTTCTGTTTATGGGTGAAAACTGTTTCTGCTGATTTTGGAAATTTCAGGTGTGTAAATGAGAAACGAATCTAAAACCTAAACAATGCACTGCACGGGAGTACTTTTGATTCGAGAGATCAATCTGTACAATCCTGACATAAACCAAAAAAAGGCCGTTCCGGGCTTGCTTCGGTCACAAAGTGAAGGAGAAGGGTTGGTCTTAGGGAGGGAAGCGAAGAGAGTGTTGAGACTAGAATCGTTGATTCTGATGGTGTGGTAGTTTATGACTTGTATCTGAAGTAGAAGTGGCTAGCAGAATGGAAAGCTACCAGGTGATTTCGAGATACTGTGTTGTTGCCGACCAAAACTTGTTGTTTTTGTAGTAAATAGGTGAAACGTATTTATACAGGTGATATTAAAACGTACCATGGTCTTGTAGGAAATGGAAACGATTGAGTGGTAGAAGAATAAAGTAACGTGTAACCGTCAGCCATTATGCTTCCATGATGAAGAAAGTGAATTAGTTTACATCGTTACATTCATCACCACTAATTGTCCCACTTCATAACACTTTCTTATAACTGGCGTATTATACGACGCACACTGTAAACCGCCAGACTAATACCCTGATGAGTATCCCCCAGTTTGTGACATGTTTGATGTCTCGAGTGTTTTCGAGGAAAACGTGTAGCAGGTTGCTATGTGTGGCAAGTCAAAGTCAAGAGACTTGCCATAGGAAAATAACATGTGATGCTATTATGCTTGCCTTGGCCGCCCGCCTAAAACTTGCCACAAGTCCGTCAGTTTGGTGGCGAACTTGAATGGCTGAGATTGCATCTCATGAAGAAGGGTAGCCGTTGATTATGGCTACCTTCAGTTGGCGCCCAGTAATGTCATCGTGGCGTTCTTGGTGTATGCCAGTGACATTGCAGACTGTCACATCTCGTGCATGCCAGTGGCACGGTGGTGTAAGTGGCGCCCGGCGTAGCCATGGCCACTAGCTGGTTGTCTGGAACTTGCCGCAAGTACGTCACTTCGGTGGTGAACTTGGATGGCTGAGATTGCATCTCATGAGGAAGGGTAGCCGTTGATTATGGCCATATCTTGTTGTATAGCAAAGTGGCGCCATTAGCATAGTGGCGCCTGGCGTAGCCGTGACATAGCGGCATGCTAGTGGCGTAGCCATGGCATAGTGGCATGTTAGTGGCGTAGCCGTGGCATAGTGGCATGCCAGTGGCGTAGCAGTGGCAACTGTTTTGGCATATTGGTGTTAGACCCAAATATGGCTCGGGAAACATTGGTCATGTTGCCACATCAATCTCAACGCTCTAGGAAACGTTATTTGGCTTGGTAACATTTTTGCCTAAATTAGGGTTTGGCATGTTGAAACCCTAATTAGTGCATGTGGCATGGTTGCGGCATGGCTTCGGCGTAGTGGCATGTGCCTACGGCATGGTGGCATAGCCGTGTCTGTTGCATGGCCACTCCTGTGGCGTTGTGGCATGGCCAAAGCTAGGATTTTGCGTCGTGGCCAAAGTTAGGGCTTGGCGGCATGACCAAGGCTAGGATTTGGCGGCGTGGCCAAAGTTAGGGCTTGGCGGCGTGGCCAAGGCTAGGGTTTGGCGACGTGGCCAAAGTTAGGGCTTGGCGGCATGACCAAGGCTAGGATTTGGCGTCGTGGCCAAAGTTAGGGCTTGGCGGCGTGGCCAAGGCTAGGGTTTGGCGACATGGCCAAAGTTAGGGCTTGGCGGAATGGCTAAGGATAAAGTGGCTGGTGGCATGTTACTGCGGCAGAGTGGCATGTTGGCACTTTACTGCGATAGAGTCGCATGTTGGCATGCCGATTAATATGTTGTTGTGGAAGGGCACGTTTGGCTTGCCAGTTAGTATGGTGGCGCGACAGGGTGCGTTTGGTCTTTAATGTATGGTGGCGAGTTTAGAGCGTTTTGATAGGTCAAGAAAAGGGGGCGGCCAAACATAACGCGCGGCCACACCTCTAGTGCTCGTGGAGCATTTTAAAGTGCCCTGATTGGTCAGTAGGAAAGAGAGGGGCCGGCCAAGCATGGGCGTGGCTACACTTTCAGCGTGAGTGTGGCGGCTTTAGAGCGACCTGATTGGTCGATGGAAAAAGGGGCCGACAAGTATGGGCCCAGCCACAACTTGTGTGCGCGTGACGAGTTTAAGGTGACCTGATTGGTCGAGGGAAATATGGCCGGCTTAGGATGGGGCGTGGCCAATGGAAAATGGCGTCGGCTGGCCTAAGGCATGACCATGCCTCCCTTTCTGCTGCTCCTATCCTGCGGATCCTTGTTTTATTATTCTGGGCAAGATTTTGCACATACTAATACATGGCGGATTAATTACCTAGTTTTCCTAGGCTTAAATTTCGACAAGCAAGGTCTGATATATTGCGCAAGGCACAAAACCCTAACTTTTGCAAGTTAGTCAGGGTAATCGATTGAATTCTATGTGTTGACACAGAGTTCCTTTAAGTTCATTGCCAGAGAGCAGCATGCTTTTTGATTGAATACCTTATGTAAAGACCTTATCCTTGATATTTGGAAATTCGTGCTACTCTGCAGCGAGTGAACACAAATTGTCATGCCATACCAACATTAAGGGTTCATCCGTGGAACATAGCATAGAAGGCATTCAAAGAAACTTATATTAAGTGAATATAGGCAAGGCGCCGAAATTTACAGAACATCTTGGATGGTTGCTACATGCACCAGTCTGGATAAATTTCATGTAAATATATTGAACGACTCAATAAATAAGCCAGTGGAGAGGTTAACACTCATGGCTCCGTTTCCTTACAGAGTGACGTCACATCAGATGCAAGGTTTTACAATTTAACCCTAAGCTAAAAACCACCATCAACATTGAGTCCCCTGCTTAGCTCGGAACAGTGGCATTATTGCGGGGTAAGCATAAGATGGTGACAGTGAGGATGAAATCGAAACGGTAAGTCATGAAGAGATTTCCAGGAAGATTTGGCTAACCTTTTTCAGGAGGTATGAAGAATTTGTGATCCTTGCATTGGTAGCTTTGCATAAATTCGGTGTGGCCATGGGGTGTTGGTATCAGCGCTGCAGCTTTGGCTATTGATCGGCAAAGGTGGCACTATAACTTGGTCCGCGGAACGGGCACTGGTTGGATAGGAAAGGTAGATGGCGCTGCTTTGGCTTTGAATGATGGATGGCGTTGCTTGCTTGGCTACACCCATGGAATGGTGCCGGCTTTGGATAGGTCCCGCGGAGCTTGATCTTTGTTGGCTAGGTCCGTGGGCGGTGCTGTTGGCTAGGTCCGTGAAGCGGTGGATGACACTTGGCTGGCTGGATCACGGAGAAGTAGAGATGGCACAGCTGGCTCTTGATTCGTGGAACGGTGGGTGGAGCTGCTTTGAACGGCCAAGACGGCGCTTCCTTGGCTGGTGGAGATGGCGCTGGTTTGAACGGTTAAGATGGCGTCACTTTGGCTGGCTAGGGCATGATCGATGACGCTGCTGGTTAGGGCGCGGACTGTTGGCGCTGAGAGTGGCCTATTGGCGCTGGCTTAGGTGTTGCGCTGGGCAGGATGCGGGTTGTTAGCTCTAGATTGGCCGTGGGTTGTTGGCGCCATGAAGCTTTGATAGCGTGGGTTTGATTGCCTCTTTCCGTGTATAGCCCAAAACAAGAAACCTTCCTCCATTCGAACTCCTAAAAAGTGCTATGCCTATAAAAGGCGTCACTTATCTTCTTTACCTCGTATTATTGGATTTGTTTCCACATCTTGGTGCTAGCGGCGGAGTGGTAGCAATAAAAGCAGACGAGCATATTCCAGGTATGTATTCCAACGTTTTTTTCCTTTGTCTGCTCTTCCGTGTTGGTGTAAACCCTAGCCATAGGCATGACCTCCATGAACTTGTAAAAATTCTTCAATATGAATGATTCCTCTTTGCTAGTAGTATTGTAGTAGCGTTAGTCACAACAACGAAACCAATTATTTTGTTAGGTAAGCATGTATGGGCGGACGACTTCGTTTGCTCTTTTCTCCATCAAAACCTAGATGTAGGGTTTCTTTTTGTCCATGAGCACAATTCCCGTAGCCAAGCGTAATTTGGCTGAGGGTATGCTTCCCGCGACTTCGCATATTCCCCGCGGCATTGTCTCCTTTCGGCCAAGAGCGTATCCCCCGTGACATCACATGTATCCCGTTGAGTAGGCATCAGTCCTCATTCCTTTTAGCCGTGAGTGCCATGACATGTGTCCAAAGGAAAATTTTCCCGTAGAAAATTCGTTGCTGGCTCTTGATTATTGTACCCAGGTTCTGACAGAATCTCCATGTATGGTTTTCTTCAAAGTAATAACTTTTGTTTTGCTTTGTTGTAGTTACCTCTAAGGCATAAGGAATTTTGGTAAGATGTCACCTGAAAGCAGTTCTGCCGCTGCATCGAGAAGCGCTAACAACTCCAAGCCGAACACAGATGATGAGTTCTTTACGAAGTCTGCTATGGTTACAAGGACCCATCCCAAATTCATGGCAACTCTTCTGACTGATTCAGAGAATGACGGAGAAGTCCCATCAGTCTATCCAGGGCGTATAATGAGGTTTTTCCTTCAAAAGAAAGAGTATCTGGCTTCTCCCGTAGACTTCAAAATCTGTCATAGTCCATTGCGCTCTTATGACAAATAGATGAAATTCATGATGAGCCGAGACCATGTAAGAGCTAATCTGTCCGGGGCGCGAATCGTGAATGATGTCATGTCTTCTGCAACACTTCAAATCGGGAAAGACACTGCAGGCTTGATTACTTTCATCTCCGGATGGTGTCAGGAAACTCACACGGCTATATGTGAGGGGGTGAGATGACTATTTCCTTGGAAAGCGTGGCCGTTCTGTTGAGTCTTCCAATAATTGAGAAACTTGACGTTGTCTTGTCTGAGGAAGAAGAAGAAATACATGCCGCTTTGGTCACGAAAGAAACATGATATGTTCGAAAGAATTATGATGAAAAGTGCTTCTATAACTGGTGGGTGTCCGAGTGGTTCCCCGATGAGCGGTCGGATCAAGTCTTTGGATGATACACTCCATGTTGCTGCATTTTTTAGTTTCTGTGGCTATCGAGAGATATTTTTGATGATGGCTCACGGCAAGAAGGAGATAAGGCAGAAGCTCATCAAATTTGCTATCAAACTAGGGAAAGGCGTTGCTCTTCCCATCGGTAGTTTGTTTCTTGGCTCTTTGTACACCCATCTTGATCGCTTGGTAGTGGACATGTATTTCTCTAATGGGTACATGAAAGTAGACTCGTATATCTATGTCGCCTTTCTCCAAGCATGGTTGTGGGAACATTTCAAACATTACGCTCCTAACCCGAAAACCTTATTTCCTGATACATATTTCGGCTCTAGGATACTCCGTTGGTTGGATAGGCATCCAAGGCCTGGATCAAAGCTCATTGATTTTCTTTACAACGCGCATGAAGTTAAATTTCATACCTGGGCTCCGGTCCACGCCTCTACAGTTCAACCAGACATTTTTGCTTCCGCACCGAAGGTGATATTGCATTATGCTGACGGGAATATGAGCATTGGAGCAACTGTGTTCTTGAGAAGCTGCATACCTGGGTATGTGCCATATTTTTTCGGAGGATCTTGTGGAGTAGTCTCTTACAACATTGATATGGCTGATCGATATATGGGCTTTGATGAGGGAGTCCCATTCCGTCGCCCACTGACAACTCCAGATGAATTGCTACCCACCATTCTTGATTACAGCGTTTTTGCACCGGGTAAAAGTCTTCCCTTCTTGATCCCCGAACGAAAACCTGTGACGATTCCCAAATATAACATCTTCTGGCAAGATGAGTTCCTCGCCATTCATCAGTTCGTGCAGGATATTGGGACCAAGCTACGTGGAAAACCTTCCTCCGCGGTTCTAGCAAAGCATAAATTGTTAAAACAGCTTCCTTCGGGCAAGCGAAAATCCCCTAGCTCGGATGCAGACAGTCCCCAGAAAAAGGAGCAAAGGTCGAAAAATCGGGCAGGTGGCTTCCAATCGGATTCGACGGCCCTTGTGACATTCAGTTCTTTCAATATGCAAGTACGTATGATTTTCTTCCTGGCTTGGTCGAATCCCGTAGATTCTCTATTTCGATGCTGACTCTTTTTCCTTTTTGACTCAGGGTCTCGGCAACTTGAATGTCTTTGCCAGACTTGCCCACGGCCAAAAGACGACGCCTCTTGAGAAAGGAGGCGACGAGACTGAATCTCTCGAAGAAGAAAGCTCGAGATCTGGTCACGAGAGGAGTACTTATGAATATAACAACGAGTCTTCTTCCAGTGGGCCCACAAATGAGTCGGTGAGTTTTCCACACTTTTTCTCTTGGATTATTTATTTATACCGAATAAATACTCAATTAGTGATATTTACAAGAAGAGACTGCTTATGAAAATAACTCTGAGATGGAGATCCATGGCAATGAAGGTGTAACAGTGTCTCCAGTCATAGAAACCGTACCCGCTGGTAATCTAGAGATGGAGGTTGATCATCATGAAGATGTTGTTGTGTCTCCAATGGCGGAAAACGCTGTTGTGACGACGGGCGTGATTGCTCCCAAAGAATCTTTGCTAGACGCACATCCAGCCGCAGGTGTCGTTTTCGATCCTCCATTTGAGGCTTCTTTTGAGGGTCACGTGTTGATTGGAGGATTCAGTGTGCCAGCGAAGTATGAGGAGCTATATACCAAGATATGGAAAAGGTATGGGCACATCGCCACGACCAGGAAGGTTGATAGTCGCTTTGCATTGGTTAAGCGCGTGGAGGAAACCTTATCTTCAATCCATGACATGCGGCGTATTTGGACACACTTTGTTTACGGAGATGTGGTCAAAAGCTGGGAATTCCATTGGGATATGTGTGTAAACTTTGAGTTTAACGCCTCCTAGTCTTTGAGGGATTTTCCGAGATCCAAAGGCTGCAGGCTGAAGCGGTTGATGGCCCTTCCACGGATTTGATTAATCAACATGAGGCAGAAGTCGAGAAGTTGTCCCAAGAGTTGAAGCTGAAACAGGCGGCTCTTCAAAGCATGAAGGACATTTTCTCCAAGAAGAACGAGCCGTTGTTAGGCGGTTTTCCTTGAATGTTTTTATTTTCTAAACTTCCTTTTCTTAGGTTTTTTTTTTGAAAGGCAAAAGAAACGCCTAGTTTATGGTTTGGTTTTCTGGGTTTTTGATTGATAGATGATTGTTTCTAATAAGAGTTTTTGGATTATTTTGGAATAATGGCCCTTTGATCAATCAATATGTCAAAATCTGAATTGCGAATGTAGGTAGCAAAGTCATTCGGGAAAATTGTGAAACCACGAATATTGCACGAGAAAAGGAAATATATGGAATCTTGGGTGGATTGGGTTATCGGCTTCCATTGCAAATGTGAAAACCCAAACAATAGATCGTGTAACTGTTGTCTGACAAAACTTACTCACTTTAGGGTCTTTCACTAAAATTGAATCTTCATGGAGTAAATCCGAGTCTTTATGTGACGCCCTCCTTTCCGCGAGAAGTCCCTAGTCATTCTTTATTGTCTGTGAAACATCTTTATGTCGATCCGCGGTAAGGCGGAGAATCTCTAGTCCCCAGACGTAATTATCGTGAATCCATATTTTCTTGAACGATGCGCTTCGAAGCATTGCATTTTATTGGTAGGATGATGGAATTGAGAGTTGAATTTGCAACCGAGAGATTAATCTCCCACTGTGGTCATGATGAGTGCCAAATAGTGCATATTTATACACCTTTTTATTGGCATTTTACTCATCTTTTGTGCTTATAAATTAGATATTATCCCATATTCTGTATTTTCCTTGTTTTTAAGAATAAATATTTGTATTAATTAATTTTGTGTTTTTAGGTAGTAAATAAAGTTCGGAGGAATTGAGGAGCCAAAGAGCGAAGAATTGGAGTCGAGCATCTATGGAGCAGAGAGCCAAAGCCCGCGCGCGCAACCGTTGCAACCCAACAAGTAGCAACTCATCTACAAGACATGGGCTAGAGCTACCCACGACCCGGATCCGAGCCCGTCTCTTCTGAGACGTTGAGATTTCTTTCTCCCTCATCCAATGGTCGCTGCTTCCACGTGCATCAAAGATTGCTGCTCCCGTGCAACACCAGATCGCTCCAAAACCGCTTACCTCTATCAGCCATTCAGATTTCGCTCCTATTCATCCAACGCTCGGTGCAGCGTTCCCATCAAACTTTGCTGCGCCTGCCTCACAACGAAATCCCTAACCCTATACTACCCGCTCGACCCACCTCATTTCTCTTCTTCTCCTTCTCTTTCTTCTCCCCGACCAGCTCTGCAAAACCCATTCTCCACCTTCTCCTCCCTTCCCCATGGCGTAGAGTAGCCACCGCTTCCACCACCTCCATCATCACCTCCTCGACACACCATCACCACTGACACAACAACCCCAACAACCGCACCCCTCTCTAGATTTAGTTTTTCTCTTTCTTAGCTTCTCCAACCCTAGAAGCTAACTTAGAAAAAACTAAAACTAGGGTTTCCATCACTACGATCGAAGCATGGAGTTGCGAGAGGAGAATAGACAAGAGGAGAGACGATCGAGAGAGTATGGGTGAGAGTGGTTGCAGTTTATTTTAATTTTTATTTCGATTTTGGGAATTAGGGTTTGGTAGTTTTCATGTGCATGTATAAATAGAAGTGAACTGAGTTTGTTAGGGTTTACGCCTGGATTAGCCAGAGCTGTCACTTTAGTTTAATTTGTAGTCTTAACATGTTTTAATTCCATCAGCTGGGGTGTTGTTGAAACCCTGGATTTTATGTTGAGAAAATCAGTTTGATGTTCTTTGTTCTTATTGTGCTTAATAGAAATAGGAAAGTAATTAGCTAATTAATCTAACTCTCTTGTGATTGGGTATCTGTAAGAAGACACCCAATACTAGGAGAGAGTTAGAGTGAAAGGTTGATCAAATCCCCCATTAGAACGCCAAGGAAGGTGTATGTGCTTAACAATGTATGAGTGATGCTTAGTAAGCAACTAAGGAACTGTGATAGAGTGTCTTGTGATAAGACACTCTATACTAGGGGGAACTAGTGAGATTAGTGATGTATTACTCTTTAGAATCATCATTAGGAAGATATAAAAACATAACATGAATTGAATTGTCTTAGCAAAGAGTCTAGTGGTGGATTCACCACCCTGGTATTTCCCATTGTCACATTTTATTTCTTTTACCTTAGTTTAGAGTCACTAAAACAACTTCGGTCGTTTCTACGACACAAAACATTAGCTCTGGTCACTTGTTACATTCCCGAATTGATCAAGTAAGCCTTAGATCAACATTAGCACCCCTCGTCTCGTGGATCGACTCGCACCTGCCCGTGCCGCAAACCGCATACACCGTGCACTTGCGGTATAACACGTAGGCCGTAAATTATACCCTTTCTCAGGCCTACCAAGTTTTTGTGGGCGCCGTTAGGGACTTGCGCGTGCCTTCTTTGATATTGTCTCGCTTTTACTGATTTCCATCCTATCCCTGTATATATTCATTTACATTTTTGCTTTGTAACACCTGTCTTAGTATAGTTTAGTTAAGCTTTATCTTTGAATTTTATTGTCAATACATACTCTGCATTATAGTCTAATTTCATCTACCATTTGCATCTTTGCATCTAGTGCATATTTCCTTGCATTGTAGTCTTGCATTATTAGTACAACTTTGTATAACTTAGATTTTCTTTTACTCTTGTAATTCCATTTATATCATGCTGTACCCAGCCACCGTATCTTAGTCACTTGTACCCTCATTTCCCTGTGTGATCCAAGTAACCAAGCTTATCACTGCTTTGCCATAGCCCATTTCGGTCAAAAAGACTTTCAAGCTTATGCCAGTGACCTTGTTCATTAGCTTTGCCTTAACACCTGCACATCCCAGAAAACTAAAATTCTTTGTTGAGCTGCAGGTACTTGCTGAGCTTGTTGTGTTCTTTGTGCTTGCGGAGCGGTTGAGTCTGCTAAGCAAGCCTAAGAGGCCAAGGAAACGCGCAGGGCCCGAACATCCACTTTCGCTTGAACCTAGTGCTGCTTTGTGAGTTTGTGCAACCAAGGAAGAGGAGAAAGGAGCAGAACTGGTGGATTTGCCTAAACCCGGTCTTGTCGGGTGGTTTGTGTCTCAAAACTCGCAATTTGTATGTGAATCCACTTGTGAATCCACTTGGATGTATGTATGTATGATTTGCCTAAACCCAGTCTTGTACCTTGAGTAACTCTCCTTGTGCACTTGTGAGCCCATGCAATGGATGATTTCCATCTCGAATGATTGATAAGCCATCTCTTCCTATGCACCTGTGGGAACCATCTGCACCTTTGAGTGAGCTCTTGAGCCAATTATTTGTCAAACCAACTTTGTGCTAGGTTAGCCGTCTTTGTGTACTTGTGAATCTGTGCACTTGTGAATCTTGTGAGCTCGTGAGCTTTGTGAACCATCCCCACCTTGCTAGCCCCACAGGCGGCAAGTGTGGAGCGTCCCTGCTTTGCATGATAGGCTAGAGACCTTGCGGCATATTGCTCCACCTCTGAACTTTGTGACCATTCTATAAACTTGAGTAAATCTTCTAAGTTTGAAGCCGGTGGGTTAGTGTAATCTGCGCGTACCCTGTGAAAACCTTGTACAAGCTGACCTGCAAACCATTGTTAACTGTGTCGCCACTTGCTTTCCCTTGCTAGCCCCTGCAGCTACAAGTTGAGATAATCTATGCCAGGCCCGACCAAAAGTACATTCAATTTACCCAATTGTTAATTTTTGTGTCTTTGTGTTGCAAAGCGCAAATTGTCTTTGTCATTTTCTATTTGTGAATCTGCTTTCTGTCTTTGTGAAGTACAAGGCTGTGCTGTGCACAAACTGAGCCCTGCCCACCACTTGGCTGTGCAAAAGACCAAGGTTCTCATACACTAGGCTTCCTTTGGGGTCGTGCAACAACATTGCCCACATAAGCCACAACTGTTGGACTGTTTGAAAACAAACTGAGCCCACGTCTGTTGGGCTGTGCACACAGCTAACCAACTTTCAGCTCACCCAACCTGGGCCAGTCAACCAATCAAAGCCCACAACCCAAGCTAAACCAAACTGTAGACTGGGCTGCGCACAAAACTCAGCCCAACTCAATCAACTTCTGGGCCGTGCCTAAGCTGGGCTCTGCTCGCATCTGGGCTATACTTTTTCAAACACAACCTGGGCTGTTTTGTTTTCACAAACCCTGGGCTTCAAACAACAAAAACCCACACAAACCAAACATTCATAAACCAAACTTTCCCAACAAACCAAATGAAACCCAATAAACCAAACCAATCCCACAAAAACCAAACTTAGTCCACTTGGGCTTTAAGTTCAATTTGAGTTGATAAATCATGTCAGGATTTTGGTCTGCATCTGGGGATGGAACAAATAAATCCCTTAGAGAGCTTGCTTACGGGCACCTTTCACAAGATGAACACCCCACATACCATAGTGACTTTAGGGAATTTTATGCGCCTTCTCAGGGCCCTGACCTCACATATCCTAATCACTATGAGCACATGTATCATCCATCACAGGTTGAGAATGAACACTCTCCTCATACCCAGTCATCACTTCTAGATCAATTAGAAGTTCGACTATCTGCTTTAGTCAGACAATCTGCCTTAGAAAGGCAATCTGTCGAATCTAATTCCTCTAGGCAATATATTTATGCTTGCACCTTATGTGGTGGCTTAGACCACCCGATGATTCTTGTTATATTTTGCATGCTTATAGACAGTCTACGAAAACCATCCAATGTACGAAGTGTCTAGAAGTGACTATTGGGACCATAATCAACTCCGCACACATGCATCATTCACCACCGGTGGGGAGATGAACAATTTTATACTCCCCACTCCTAGTTTGCAATCAGCAATGGAAACACTCATGGAGCAAAATGCTAGGCTTGAAATGAATGCAATGCATGACCATCCATATAGCAACATGTCTGAATTTCCCTTCTCTAGTGAACCTCATGCACAACCATACAATGAATATCCATATGAGGAATGCATACCCACTAGTGAAAACTCTCCTTTCATTGAACAACATAATGAACTTCTTGAATTTAGTCAAAACCTTGAGCAAAACCTTGAGCAAAATCAAAAGTCAAATTGACCAAAGGTTTGCGAGCTTAGAACTCAAATTGAGTCAGATCTGTGATGCACTAAATGAGGAAAGGGAGGAATTTCATGATGAAATGAATGTTAGGGAAATGCATTTGTGCTATGATGATGATGAGGATGAATATGATATGTTAGAAGAGCATGTTTACACTGAAAATGTAGTAGAATCTTTTGGTTCAGAGACGTTAGGCGTCTCTTCTGTGAACCCTATGAATGATGCTTCTTCTGATATTCATGTATGTGATATTGATGTGGAACCTGTGCAATTGTCCTGTGAAAATGACCATGATTTACCCTCTTTTGACTTTAGTAAAGAGTGCGACGGTGCAAATGATTTTACACATGAAAATAACTTAGATGTACCTAACCTCTCTCCTGAGTCACAAATTGATACTCCTCCACCAAACCTAGGTGTAGTTTGTCACAAAATTGCAAAACCAACTTTTAGAAAATGCCTAACTTAGGCCTAGAACTTTGTGCTTCCCAAGTCCTCTTGGACTATTTTGCATCAAAGTATAACACTCTTAAGGAGCCACAGTTGGAATATGTATGTGCACTGTAATTAGCAAAACTCATTTTGAGTTAGACCTTTTGCATGATGTACCTTTAAAATTGCAAGATTTTGTGCTCCCAAACACACCCGTTCACAAGTTTAGGTTTGGGGAAAACTCATTCACATACACAGTCTTACTTGCACTTTCATTTTATATCTGTGTAAGGTTGTTAATGTGTGTACATATTTTCTATTGGGTTGATCCTCAACTCTTTAGATTGTTAGTTTATGGTGAATTTTCTTTGTATATATCCAGTAGGACTTGTTAAATTTTCTTTTCTTGATTCGGTTGAGTCTTCTTGCACATATATTATGCTAATCCGATATGATCTCCGTTGAGAATGTTGGATTCTAGCCTTGACTAAAGAAGCTCAACCTTGCTCCCGCCGACATCCGGTAATCTCTTCCCTTTTATCTTTTCAGCATAATTCTCATGGTATGTGACTGTTTAATTTTTCCTATCTGTTGACACATTGAGGACAATGTTTGATTTAGGTTTGGGTGCATTTGCATTTAGAGTTTTTAGTCTTTTATTTTACCTTTTATTTTCAACAAAAAAAAAAAAAAAAAAAAAAAATCTTTTTGTAAAACCTCCAACATTTAGAGATTTTAGAGTCACTAGCATGCTTCTAGCTATGTTTACATAGAGAATCGACCGAAATAACGAAATTGGAAGTACCGGAGAACACAATCGGGTTTCTTAGTTGATTAGAGCGTTAAAGTTGGATTTAACCATACCGGAGGGCGAATTAGGTCTTTGTTTAGATATTCGGTAGTAGAATTGTGATCACCCATAGTGGAGACTACCCATTTTACATCAAGTGAGGCACCAACCTTCATTTTTTTGCAACTTTCTAGAAAAGCTTTTAGAGTGTGTGTCACCGTACGTCAATTCCGGGTAGGAATGGTGAGCTACCTAACTTCGCACCACTTTCAGCACTACTTTTGATCTCTTGAGTGCTAATTCCGTCAATCATGAGGGTGACGTCTAAAGATGAAAACTCCTTCTAAATATCGATTTGCAGTTAGCATCTCTCTCTCTCTCAATCAGCAAGACCCATAGAAACACATCATCGTCAGCAAGCGGAGCAACATCAGAATATTTGAAGAAAAGTTGATATAGTCCAAGGTTACGTGCAACAAAGAAAAGAGAAGAAAATAGGATGAGAATTAATGAAGTTTGTGAAAAATTGAGTTTATCGTTTTATTGTAACTTAAAAAAAAAAAAAAAAAATTGTGTGTTTATTTTCGTTTCATGTACTATGCTAGATAAAAAAAAAAAATAATAATAATAATAATAATAAAAAAATAAATTAAAATAAAAATAAAAAATTAATTATTATTATTCAAGTTTTTGTAAAGTTCAGAAGTTCGTCATCAACAATTGAAGACCGAAGACCGAAGATTGAAGACGTTTTATGGTTCTTATGAGAGAGTGATATTAATTGCCGATCGGGTGAGAAGTGAGTGAGTACTCCCACCCCTTGCTAATGGTTGATTTCCTTTCTTAGAGATCATTAGAAAAAGATTCTTTTTGTCCACACTTCTGTGGAGTCTCCAGATTTTATTTCGGAAGGTTATCCTTCTTACCTACAACGTGTGCAGGATTTCTCTCTTTATTCCTGCCTGCACACATGAGAGACTAAAAAGCGATCTTTTTGAGTGCAATTATCATAAAACCCTAATGGTGAGGCAGAAGTTGAGACTTATGATCACAATCGAATCCGAATTCTTTCATATGGTATGGTTACTTCTCGCTCAGCACTTAAGGATGAGAATGCGTTCTTCGATAGTTCTAACTTCTTGTTACTAGCATGCGAAACTCTATGTCCTCATAGCTTCTTGGAGGCTTGAGACTCTTTTACACTCTGAAGTTGGAGAAGGTTTTGTGGGTACACCTCTGGTAAACCCTCACGAGACTACAACTCGTCCACTAGGGACACCTAGGGGTTTAAAGGCTTAGTGCATACGCTAAATGCATTCGAGAGACCTGCGACGGGGGTATAGTTAGGATTTCTTATTTTTCTGTTTCACTTGAGGACAAGTAAAATCCAGGTTTGGGGGTATTTGATGAGTGCCAAATAGTGCATATTTATACACCTTTTTATTGGCATTTTACTCATCTTTTGTGCTTATAAATTAGATATTATCCCATATTCTGTATTTTCCTTGTTTTTAAGAATAAATATTTGTATTAATTAATTTTGTGTTTTTAGGTAGTAAATAAAGTTCGGAGGAATTGAGGAGCCAAAGAGCGAAGAATTGAGTCGAGCATCTATGGGCAGAGAGCCAAAGCCGCGCGCGCAACAGATTGCAACCCAACAAGTAGCAACTCATCTACAAGACATGGGCTAGAGCTACCCACGACCCGGATCCGAGCCCGTCTCTTCTGAGACGTTGAGATTTCTTTCTCCCTCATCCAACGGTCGCTGCTTCCACGTGCATCAAAGATTGCTGCTCCGTGCAACACCAGATCGCTCCAAAACCGCTTACCTCTATCAGCCATTCGATTTCGCTCCTATTCATCCAACGCTCGGTGCAGCGTTCCCATCAAACTTTGCTGCGCCTGCCTCACAACGAAATCCCTAACCCTATACTACCCGCTCGACCCACCTCATTTCTCTTCTTCTCCTTCTCTTTCTTCTCCCCGACCAGCTCTGCAAAACCCATTCTCCACCTTCTCCTCCCTTCCCCATGGCAGAGTAGAGCTGCCGCTTCCACCATCTCCATCATCACCTCCCGACACACCATCACCACGGTGACAACCCCAACAGCCGCACCTCTCTAGATTTAGTTTTCTCTTTCTTAGCTTCTCCAACCCTAGAAGCTAACTTAGAAAAAACTAAAACTAGGGTTTCCATCACTACAGTCGAAGCATGGAGTTGCAGAGGAGAATAGACAAGAGGAGAGACGATCAGAGAGTATGGGTGAGAGTGGTTGCAGTTTATTTTAATTTTTATTTCGATTTTGGGAATTAGGGTTTGGTAGTTTTCATGTGCATGTATAAATAGAAGTGAACCGAGTTTGTTAGGGTTTACTACTTTGGATTAGCCGTGAGCTGTCACTTTAGTTTAATTTGTAGTCTTAACATGTTTTAATTCCATCATTTGGGTGTTGTTGAAACCCTGGATTTTATGTTGAGAAAATCGGTTTGATGTTCTTTATTCTTATTGTGCTTAATAGAAATAGGAAAGTAATTAGCTAATTAATCTAACTCTCTTGTGATTGGTCATCTTGAAGAAGACAGCCAATACTAGGAGAGAGTTAGAGTGAAAGGTTGATCAAATTCCCCATTAGAACTGCCAAGGAAGGTGTATGTGCTTAACAATGTATGAGTGATGCTTAGTAAGCAACTAAGGAACCTGTGATAGAGTGTACTGTGATAAGACACTCTATACTAGGGGGGAACTAGTGAGATTAGTGATGTATTACTCTTTAGAATCATCATTAGGAAGATATAAAAACATAACATGAATTAAATTGTCTTAGCAAAGAGTCTAGTGGTGGATTCACCACCCTGGTATTTCCCATTGTCACATTTTATTTCTTTTACCTTAGTTTAGAGTCACTAAAACAACTTCAGTCGTTTCTACGACACAAAACATTAGCTCTGTCACTTGTTACATTCCCTGAATTCAGTCAAGTAAGCCTTAGATCAACATTAGCACCCCTCGTCTCTGTGGATCGACTCGCACCTGCCCTGTGCTGCAAACCAGACACCGTGCACTTGCGGTATAACCGTAGGCCGTAAATTATACCCTTTCTCAGGCCTACCAGGTCACCAATTGTTTATGGGTGAAAAATATTTCTGCTGATTTTGGTAATTTCAGGTGTGTGGATGAGAAATGAATCTAAACCCTAAACAATACACTGCACGGGAGTACTTTTGATTCGAGAGATCAATCTGTACAATCCTGGCATAAACTAAAAAAGGCTGTTCCAGGCTTGCTTCGGTCACAAAGTGAAGGAGAAGGGTTAGTCTTAGGGAGGGAAGCGAAGAGTGTGTTGAGACTAGAATCGTTGATTCTGATGGTGTGGTAGTTTATGACTTGTATCTGAAAGTAGAAGTGGCTAACATAATGGAAAGCTACCAGGTGATTTCGAGATACTGTGTTGTTGCTGACCAAAACTTGTTGTTTTTTTGGTAAATAGGTGAAACGTATTTATACAAGTGATATTAAAATGTACCATGGTCTCGTAGGAAATGGAAACGATTGAGTGGTAGAAGAATAGAGTAACGTGTAACCGTCAGGCATTATGCTTCCATGATGAAGGAAGTGAATTAGTTTACATCGTTACTTTTATCACCACTAGTTGTCCCACTTCATGACACTTTCTTATAACGGGCGTATTTGTTAAGTGCATATTTTACATATATTTAGTGTCAAATCCATGCTAGTAATTGCTTAATTTCTTGCAAATTATTGTATATTACTCTTGTTTTCTCTTATTTATGTTTTGCTAGGTGAATCATCCAAAAGAAGTGAATTTGCACTTAATCGTGCAATAAAAGAAGTTAGCCGCAAGCTGAGAAGGGCCAAAGACCAAGTGAAACTCATCCAAATTGAGGAGTTCTTGCTATCATCTCAAAGAGGACGAAAAGACGAAGCCAACGGTGAAAGAATGGAGTCATTCCAACATCGTATGAAGAAGTTATGTGCAAGACGAGAAGTTGAGCTTGTCGGTTCCTCGGGGTAGCGATAATACGTGAATGAAGCGAAACTGAACTGTCGGTTCTCTAGAACTGACAGTTAAACATACTTATTAAAGGCACCCTAATGAATTACTCGGGGCACACCATCTTCCCCATGCAACCCGCGACTAACAGTGGATGTTGTTGATGATCGAAGGAGTTGTAGTTGGTTATCACTGGTGATGGCAGCGAGAAGATTGTTTAAGTCTGATCGAGTTTTCAAGCTCGAATTAGCACAAGAAGGAGTGTGGCAGTGGAAATGAATGATGGAGTTAAATTGTGAACGTTGGCAGTGGAAGATGATTCGAAGAGTAATGGGTATCTTTGTTTCATGGTGGCGAAGGATTATCGATGGGCAGAGAAGCTAATGGTGCGAGAGATACTACGATGGTAGATGAAGATGGAGCTGGACCGAGTTCGACAACACTTGGTCATGAGAATCATGCTCGGTGATGAGATGAGAGATTGCTACCGTTATTGGCTGTGGTGAAGGATTGAGGTATTGGCTACTGTTATTGGCAGAAATGAAGAAGGTTAATGAAGAAGAGCTCAAGACAAGACGAGAGATCTCGAGCTTTGAAAGTAGACAGAGATGGAGTATACAATGAAGTCAAGTCCGCTGTGTTAATAAGATGATCACGACCATGTTGCTGTTGGTGGTCGAGTCTGAGAAGAAAATGGGATTTGGGTGTCGAATCGTTGATTGCTAGGAAGAGACGAAAGAGATGGGTTTGAGTTTGAAGAAGGGGGAAACGGGCTCGAGGTTGAGAATAAGTTCACGTAAGAGACATAAAAGAAGTTCAGAAACTTACGGTGGAAAACTTCACCGTAGGAGATTACGATTGAGGCTACGACGATATTTTCAAACCGTACATAATCTCGGGTAAATATACGGATGGGAAATTCCACCGTATGCAAACACGAGCGAATCTACGGAGGGTTTTTCCCACCGTACGTAAACTCGGGGAAGAGAATAAAGTTTAAGTGAAAACTTTAAGGAAATGGTATCAGATCCTCGTATCCGATAGGCCATGAAGTATTGGTGAGTAATTCAAATGGGCTGGATTTTCAAATTTCGTGCAAACCCAATATGCAGAATTTGAGTGTTGTCACACGGCCAGACTTTGGGAAGTGACTAGTTTTAGGGAACTTGCGACTTTTGGCAACTTGTTTTCGACCGGGATTTGGCGCACGGGTACAACAACAACTTGGATACCTATTTAAGAAAACTTCTAATATTTTTGTGGATCTCATAATCTTTTATCAAGTTTTGGAGAGGAGAACTCAAGAGAAGAAAAGCTAAGGTTTTGGAGTGATTCATCACCGTAACTATTTCTTTACCATTTTATCATGTGAAACTCATGGGTTTTGTTAGTACCATGAGTAGCTAAACTTCTTAGTGATTGGGGATGAATTCTAAGTTCTAGACATGATTTGAGTTATTATATAAATCTATTTTGAAGTTCTTCACATGATTATTGATTGTTTATACTAATTAAATATTTATGATTGATTGATAGATTGTTTAGGTGGCCAACTGAACTAATTTGTTGATTAAATCAAATGCTAGTATTGAGTTAGGAGATAAGTAATAGTCGAATAATTCATACAAAATTAGAGAACACAAGACCTTGCAGAGGGATTCTGTATAGCGATTGTGTGTATAAACAACACTAGAAAGTGGACCTTGAGCTAAGAGTCTAACTATTAGGATCAATCTATAATTCACAAAAGATAAAGAATTCGGAAAAATTACACCTTGAGTGAGCTACTACTAGGTGGTTTCGAAGAATAGAATCTGGTATTGGAGAGCTTCCGTACCCAGTGATTTAAGGAATTTAGGGGATAGCACTGAGCTAGTTGTTATTCCACGGTTGGTAATAATCTGTGATTAATTGTATTAATGGATGAATATAATAACTTGATGACGGTTTAGTAACGAAGAAGGATTCCCTGATCATATTTCTCTCTATTGCTTGCAAACTTTATTACTTTCAATTGCTTTGTTATTTACTTTGAATAAAAAACAAACCCCTATTGTGACACTTTTTGACAACTAAATCTCCCTCGCTCTTCGTGGGAACGAACTTGACTTCCATTATATTATTTTTAATTGAGTGGAAATAAGATATTAATTTGATTGCACCTACGACACGCATCAAATTTTTGCGCCGTTGCCGGGGAGCAGTCGGTAGCTTTAGTTGTCATTTCTTTTTATTTTTAGTCTTATTTTTAGTTTTTGATTTAGCTTTTTGAGAATTTTGTTTCAGGTACTTAATCTCTGGCATCAAAGGATTGTAATTACCCAAGGTGCGGAATTCAAACTCACAAGGGAACGGTACTACAAGCACGTCCACAGTCGCAACAAGAACTCTCTACAGAAGAGATGGTTAATACAGACGACGAGAGAGATCCTCCACCTCCGGAGAGGAAGTTAGGAGAGTTAACATATCCATGCTTAGATTCGCAACCATTGTGCATTTCAATCACTAACCCAGTGGAGCTGAAGTCGAATCTACTTCATCATCTACCAAAGTTCAAGGGACATCCAGGTGAAAATCCAAATCGACACCTTCAACAGTTCCAGAACACAATGACAAGTCTGAGGCATGTAACCGCAGGTACAGATATGGCTATGCTACAAGCCTTCCCGTTCTCATTGACAGACTTAGCATAAGAATGGTTGTATTGTCTTCCTCCAGGGAGTGTTACAACATGGACTCGGATGAAAAAGCTATTTACGGAGAAATATTTTCCTGCTTCCAAAGCGGCATCCGTTCGGAAGGAGATTAGTGGCATTCTACAGATGTCTGGGGAGTCTCTATATGAATATTGGGAGAGGTATAAAAAGTTGTTGGCAAGCTGCCCACACCATAATATATCCTCAATACTTATCATTCAATACTTCTACGAAGGATTACTCCTGAACATAGGAATTTGATTGATACGACGTAGGTGGTTCACTTATTGAGAAGACAATTTCGCGAGCAACCAGTTTGATTGAGAGTATGGCTTCTAATGCTCAACAATTCTACACCGAAACAACTCTAATGTCGGAAGAGTTAGCGAGATGGGAGAGTCTCTGCAGTCAGAGCAACGGATGAACAACATAGAAAAGGTAGTACAACGAATGGCAGCGGTGATTATTCCTTCTTATGAAAAGAGTCTGAACAGGTGAATCGATGTGTTCCCTAATCAGAGGCCAAGGTATGATCCCTACTCTAATACTTATAATCCGGGTTGGAAAGATCACCCAAATTTCAGTTATGCAAATCAGCAAAGTCGCAGCTCCTAATCCTTATGGGCGACAGAATGGTTTTCAACAACCACAGTTCCGACCACAACCTCCACCTCAGCCTCAACAGCAGACTCAAAATTCCAGTTTAGAGGAGATGATAAAAATGATGATGCAAAAGCAAGATGCCAATGCTCAACGTCAAGATACAATCCTGCAGAAACAAGACATGGCTATAAAGGACTTACAACTTCAAATGGGACAATTGGCTACAGACATGAATGAAATAAAAGCACAAAATTCAGCAAAGTTGCCATCACAACCTTTTGTGAATCCAAGAGCGAACGTCAATGTTTGTGACTCTAAGAAGTGGGAAGCAAACTGAAGAGCCAAAACAACAAGAAAAGGTTAGTCACGACTTGGAAAAGGAAGTAGAGGTGAAAACCGTTCCAAAGGAAAAGCCAACCTCAATTGGCCAACCTAAGGATACAGTTCATACTTTTACCACATCACCTCCTTTTCCTAGTCGTTTTGCCAAGTCAAAGAAGCAAGCTCTAGACAAGGAGATTATGGATATTTTCAGCAAGGTGCATATCAACATTCCATTTATTGAGGCCATCAGAACGGTACCCAGGTATGCCAAAGTTCTGAAGGATTTGTGTACAAGGAAGGAGAGGTTGATTGCTAACGAGATCACTCATGTGGGCGAAAGTTCTTCAGCTATGTTGCTAAAGAAGATGCCTGCAAAGTGTAAAGATCCTGGTGGTTTTACTGATGCGATTACTATTGGTGAAAAACGGTTCGAGCGTGCTTTGCTTGATTTGGGAGCTTCCATAAGTGTGATGTCAGCCGATGTTTATGATTCATTGAATCTCGGACCTTTAAAGGAGATAGGGATTATCATTCAATTAGCTAATAAGTCTAACATATATCCTAAGGGACTCGTGGAAGACGTGTTGGTGCAAGTGAATGAATTAATCTTTCAGGTTGATTTCTTTGTTGTGGATATGCAGAATGGGGACAATTGTTCGTCTACTTCATTACTTCTTGGGAGACCATTTATGAAGACTGCTAAGACGAAGATTGATTGTGATACTGGGACACTCACTATGGAGTTTGACAAAGAGGTTATACGCTTTAATATTTTTGAAGCCATGCGTTATCCAAGTGATATCCACTCCGCATTTTCTGTTGATGTTATTGGTTCGTTGGCACAACAGATGTTTGCTTTGATAAACGAAGATGAACTTGAATCTGTGCTACAAAATAGCATTGATTTGGACGTCCATGGCATGCCTAACTTGGACGTTGATATTCCCAAGGAGTTTGTTGAGACATGTGGTGCTTTAACGGCGTCACAAGGAGTTAGAAGAGGTAATATTTCATATATCTCTTTACCTGTAACTGATGAAGTTACTTTACCTTCGTTGTGCAGGCACCTAAATTAGAGCTTAAACCTCTACCTGATCACTTAAAGTACGCTTACTTGGGTGATGGGGAAGAGCTTCAGTCATTATTGCAAAGAATCTCACAAAGAATACGGGAAGAACGCCTCCTTAGGGTTCGAAAGAGCACAAAACGGCTATTGGTTGGACAATTGCTTTGACATCAAAGGCATTAGTCCATCCATGTGCATGCATAGAATCTTATGGAAGATGATATCAAGCCAAGACGTGATGCTCAAAGATAGGCTTAACCCCAATGATGGAGGTCGTGAAGAAAGAGATCCTCAAATTACTAAGTGTGGGGGTGATTTACCCAATTTCTGACAGCAAATGGGTTAGTCCAGTACAAGTGGTGCCTAAGAAATCAGGTGTCACCGTTGTTAGAAATCAAGATGATGAACTTGTTCCTACAAGAGTTCAAACAGGATGGCGAGTGTGCATAGACTACAGAAAGCTCAATTCGGCTACCCGCAAGGATCACTTTCCTTTGCCTTTTATTGATCAGATGTTAGAAAGGTTAGCGGGACATTCATATTATTGCTTTTTGGATGGTTATACGGGCTACAATCAAATTGTTATTGCACCGGAGGATCATGAGAAGACTACTTTCACTTGTCCTTTCGGTACATTCGCATATAGAAGAATGCCATTTGGTCTTTGCAATTCGCCTGCCACTTTTCAGAGATGTATGGTTAGTATATTTTCTGATTACGTGGAAAACATCATTGAGGTATTTATGGACGACTTCAGTGTTTATGGTGATTCATTTGATATTTGTTTAAATAATCTTGAACTTGTGCTTAAAAGGTGCATAGACACTAATCTTGTTTTAAACTGGGAGAAATGCCACTTTATGGTAAACCATGGAATTGTACTTGGCAACATCGTGTCCTCTCAAGGGCTCGAAGTAGACAAGGCAAAGATAGACTTGATTAGGAACTTACAATACCCCACTTCGGTGAGGGGAATTCGCTCGTTTCTTGGTCATGCAGGTTTTTATAGGAGGTTTATCAAAGATTTCTCCAAAATCTCAATGCCGATGTGCAAATTGTTGCAAAAGGAGGTTGCCTTTAACTTTGACCAGGAGTGCAAGGATGCCTTTAATAAATTGAAGGAATTGTTGACTACTGCACCAATTATTAAGTCACCTGACTGGAGTTTGTAGTTCGAGTTAATGTGTGATGCAAGTGATTATGCAGTCGGAGCTGTTTTGGGTCAAAAAGTAGACAAGAGGTCACATGTGATTTATTATGCATCAAGGACCCTAAACGATGCTCAAATCAACTATTCTACTACTGAGAAAGAGTTGTTGGATATAGTATTTGCATTAGAAAAATTCAGAGCTTATTTGGTGGGTACAAATGTGATTGTATATTCTGATCATGCAAAGACTACGGTACCTATTGAAAAAGAAGGAGGCTAAGCCAAGACTCATACGTTGGATTCTTTTGCTACAAGAATTCAATATGGAAATTAGAGATAAGAAAGGTGTTGAGAATACAGTTGCTGATCATCTTAGTAGACTTGTTGTTTCCGAAGAAGAACTCCCATTACAGGATCGTTTTCCAGATTTAACAACTTTTCTCAATTGAAGAATCAACACCTTGGTACGCTGATATAGTGAACTATTTGGTTACAAGGCAAGTACCTAGTGCAATGTCTACTTTTCAAAAGCTAAAGCTTAAGAAAATAGCCAAGCAGTATGTGTGGTATGAACCCTACTTGTGTAAATATGGTGCTGATCAAATTATCCGCAGGTGCGTACCAAACTCTGAATTTCAGTCAATTCTATCTTTTTGTCATTCTTATGCTTGTGGTGGTCACTTTGGTGCAAAAGCCACTCTCAAGGACTTTGAGAGCGGCTTTTATTGGCCTACCCTATTTGAGGATGCATATGCTTTTTGCAAATCTTGTGATAGATGTCAACGAACGGGCAATCTAGGTGCTCGAAATCAAATGCCACTCAATCCTATTCTCACTGTCGAGATTTTTGATGTGTGGGGACCGATTTTATGGGTCCTTTTGTTAATTCGAATGGAAAATTTTATATACTTCTTGTTGTGGATTATGTTTCTAAATGGGTGGAAGCTAAAGCCACCCCTACTAATGATTCTCAAGTTGTTTGTGAGTTTGTGAAGGAATATATTTTCTCTAGACATGGTACACCAAGAGTGGTTATCAGTGATGGAGGCTCGCACTTCAAGAAATCCTTTCATGCTCTCCTCAAGAAGTACAACATTACACACAAGATTGGTACGCCGTATCACCCACAAACTAGTGGGCAAGCTGAAATTTATAATCGTGAGATTAAGTCCATCCTTGAGAAAACTGTTAATGCTACACGGAAGGATTGGAGTTATAGACTCAACGATGCACTTTGGGCGTATAGAACAGCATATAAGACACCGATTGGTATGTCTCCATATCGGTTGGTTTATGGCAAAGCTTGTCATCTCCCAGTTGAACTTGAGCATAAGGCTTTATGAGCGGTAAAGATGTGCAACATGGAGTATGACAAAGCGGGGAAACATAGGCAACTACAAATCAATGAGCTAGAGGAGATACGTAATGATGCTTACGAGAGTTCTCGTATATATAAGGAAAAGACTAAGCTTTTCCATGACAAGATGATTTCTCGGAAGAATTTTGTTGTGGGACAGAAAGTTATTTTATTTCATTCTCATCTTAAGTTATTTCCTGGTAAGCTAAGGTCCAGATGGATTGGACCATATGTTGTTACTAATGTTTATTCTCATGGTGCAGTTGATATCACTAGTCTTAGAGATGGGACTACTTCTAAGGTCAACGTCCATAAATTGAAGCCATACTATGAAAACATCGGTTATGTGAATGTGGACGAGATAGAGCTTCGGATTTGCTCCTCCGGAGGAGTAGCATAAGGAGAATGCCAAGTGGCCGACGACTTTAAACCAAGCGCTAAATGGGAGGCAACCCATAGGTTTTGTATCTTAAACCCTTCTATTTTTGTTTTTTATTGTTTTCATATCATATTTGCATCCCCATATTTAATTTCATTGAGTCCGGAATTTATTTTAGAAGAAATTATAGACGAATACCTTTTAAATCGAGAAAACTTCAGACTAACGCGTAGATCATTCCAGAGACCATAACTGTCAGACCGTTTATCGAAACACTGTGCCCTTTTGACAATTTGTAGAAAACACGTATATGAACAACTTTTGTGAAATGGAGTTTTTCCAAATTCCTTACCAATTTGCACAGTTTTTGCGTTTTATCTGCTGTTACGTCAGAATTCAGAATTTTTGGTTTTACACATTGAGGACAATGTGAAGTTTAAGTGTGGGGGAGTATTTTGCATATAGATTTTTCAATTTCTTTGTATATATTTGAATAAAACCTCCAAATTGTAGAGATTTTAGAGTCACTAGCATAATTCTAGGTATGTTTACATAGAGATTCTGACCGACATAATTTGAATTTGGAAGTGTTAGGGAACTACATTCGGATTTCTTACGAATTGGAGTGTTAAATAATGGATTTAATCATGCCGGTGATGCAAATTAGAGCAGAGAGAAATGCATTATTAGAGTTGCTGATCAATCATTAGTGGAGACTACCCATTTTCATATCAACCAAGGCACCGGACCAAATTTTATTTGTATCTCGACTAAAGAGCTTTCTTTTGAGTGTGTGTCATAAATACGTTAATTAGGGTAGAATGGTGAGCTACCCAACCTCCCACCAATAGAAGCACTATTTTTGATCTCTTGAGTGCTAATTTTGTCAATCATAAGGGTGACGTCTATAGACGAAAACCACCTTCTTGTAGTTTGATTTGCAGTTAGCACCATTCTCTCTCTCGACAACAACAGATCCATAGAAACACCATCATCATCAACAAGTGGAGCGACATCAAAATTTACAAGGAAAGTTGAAGACGTTTGAGGTTTACAAGCAACAATACAAGGAAGAGCAAAATTTCATATTCAAGTAAAGCAGCATATACATGAGCAGATTTTTTTTTTTATATACATGTTGAAGACTTACACATAAAGAGCGGAATTCTATATCTAAGTATGAAGACTTATTACAAGAGCGAAGAAAATCAAAAGATGAGAGTTATTGAAGTTTATGATACGAAGGCATTACAAGTTTTGAAGATCAAAGTGGTAACGTACTTCTTTCATGGCCATGTTAATTTTATTTCATATTTATTGTTTTAGTTGCAATCTCTCTTCACAAAAAAAAATAAATAAAAAATAAATAAAAAATAATAAAAAATAAATAAATATATATACAAAGAGATTTGCATTTAGGTTGTTATTTGTTCAATAAGGCCATGTGGAAGAAATATATAAAGAAGTTTCAAGCAACAAGGAAATTGAGGAAAATAATACAAATTGTCGAAGTTCTATAAGTTCAAGAGTTTATCATCAACAGTTGAAGACCAAAGACGAAGACCAAGAAGATGAAGAAGACAAGCCGAAGGAAGACGTTTCTATTGGATGCTGTGAGAGTGGTGCTTTCATCATTGCAATCGGATGTGAAGGTGGTAAGTACTCTCATCCTTGCTATAATGGTTGATTTCCTTTCGTAGAGATCATCAGAAAAATATCTTTATTTTCCACGATTTTGTGGAGTTTCCAGAAATACTTCGAAAGGTTTCCTTCCCACCATTCAACGTGTGTAAGATTCTCTCTTCATTCCTACCTGCACACATGTGAGACCCATAAAAAAGCCGTCTTATTGAGTGCAATTATCATAAAATCCTTTTAAGTGAGGCAGAAGTCGAGGCGAAATGCTTATTGATCGCTCTCAAACACGCATTCTCTCATTATGGTGTGGTTATTTCTCACTCAAGATTTAAGAATGAATATGTTCTTTGGTATTTCTAACTTCTTATTACTAGCATGCAGAAACTCTATGTCCTCATAGCTCTTTGGATGCTTGGGAAGCTGGAACACTTTGAAGTTGGAGCTGGTTTTGTGGGTATAGTCTCGTGAGGGCTTACGAGAGGTATACGGTTACTCTTTGTTTTGTGGGTATAGTCTCTTAGACTATACAAAAACTCCATGTCGCCGAGGATACGGTTACTCTTTGTTGATGATCGAAGGAGCTGTAGTTGGTTATCACTGGTGATGGTAGCGAGAAGATTGTTTAAGTCTGATCGAGTTTTCAAGCTCGAATTAGCACAAGAAGGAGTGTGGCAGTGGCAATGAATGATGGAGTTAAATTGTGAACGTTGGCAGTGGAAGATGATTCGAAGAGTAATGGGTATGTTGTTTCATGGCTGGCGAAGGATTATCGATGGGCAGGGAAGCTAATGGTGCAGAGATACTACAGGTAGATGAAGATGGAGCTGGACTGAGTTCGACAAAACTGGTCATGAGAATCATGCTCGGTGATGAGATGAGAGATTGCTACCGTTATTGGCTGTGGTGAAGGATTGAGGTATTGGCTGCTGTTATTGGCAGAAATGAAGAAGATTAATGGAAAAGAGCTCAAGACAAGACGAGAGATCTCGAGCTTTGGCAGTAGACAGAGATGGAGTATACAATGAAGTCAAGTCCCCTGTGTTAATGAGATGATCACGACCATGTTGCTGTTGGTGGTCGAGTCTGAGAAGAAAATGGGATTTGGGTGTCGAACTGTTGATTGCTAGGCAGAGACGAGAAAGAGATGGGTTTGAGTTTGAAGAAGGCAGGGAAACGGAACTGAGGTTTAGAATACGTTCACGTAAGAGATAGAAAAGAAGTTCAGGAAACTTACGGTGGAAAACTTCACCGTAGGAGATTACAGTTGAGGCTACGGCGATATTTTCAAACCGTACATAATCTCAGGTGAATATACGGATGGGAAATTCCACCGTATGCAAACACAAGCGAATCTACGGAGGGTTTTTCCCACCGTACGTAAACTCAGGGAAGAGAATAAAGTTTCCGTGAAAACTTTAAGGAAATAGACTGTCAGTCCTCTGTATCCGATAGGCCATGAAGTATTGGTGAGTAATTCAAATGGGCTGGATTTTCAAATTTCGTGCAAACCCAATATGCAGAATTTGAGTGTTGTCACACGGCCAGACTTTGGGAAGTGACTAGTTTTAGGGAACTTGCGACTTTTGGCAACTTGTTTTCGACCGGGATTTGGCGCACGGGTACAACAACAACTTGGATACCTATTTAAGAGAACTTATAATATTTTTGTGGATCTCATAATCTTTTATCAAGTTTTGGAGAGGAGAACTCAAGAGAAGAAAAGCTAGGGTTTTGGAGCGATTCATCACCGTAACTATTTCTTTACCATTTTATCATATGAAACTCATGGGTTTTGTTAGTACCATGAGTAGCTAAACTTCTTAGTGATTGGGGATGAATTCTAAATTCTAGACATGATTTGAGTTATTATATAAATCTATTTTGAAGTTCTTCACATGATTATTGATTGTTTATACTAATTAAAATATTTATGATTGATTGATAGATTGTTTAGGTGGCCAACTGAACTAATTTTTTGATTAAATCAAATGCTAGTATTGAGTTAGGAGATAAGTAATAGTCGAATAATTCATACAAAAGTAGAGAACACAAGACCTTGCAGAGGGATTCTATATAGCGATTGTGTGTATAAACAACACTAGAAAGTGGACCTTGAGCTAAGAGTCTAACTATTAGGATCAATCTATAATTCACAAAAGATAAAGCATTCGGAAAAATTACACCTTGAGTGAGCTACTACTAGGTGGTTTCGAAGAATAGAATCTGGTATTGGAGAGCTTAAGTACCAGTGATTTAAGGAATTTAGGGGATAGCACTGAGCTAGTTGTTATTCCACGGTTGGTAATAATCTGTGATTAATTGTATTAATGGATGAATATAATAACTTGATGACGGTTTAGTAACGAAGAAGGATTCCCTGATCATATTTCTCTCTATTGCTTGCAAACTTTATTACTTTCAATTGCTTTGTTATTTACTTTGAATAAAAAACAAACCCTTATTGTGACACTTTTTGACAACTAAATCTCCCTGCTCTTCGTGGGAACGAACTTGACTTCCATTATATTATTTTTAATTGAGTGGAAATAAGATATTAATTTGATTGCACCTACGACACGCATCAGTATTGTAGGCCGCACGCTGTAAACTGCCAAACCAATACCCTGATGAGTATCCCCCAGTTTGTGACATGTTTGATGTCTCGAGTGTTTTCGTGGAAAACGTATAACAGGTTACTATGTGTGGCAAGTCAAAGTCAAGAGACTTGCCATAGGAAAATAGCATGTGATGCTATTAGGCTTTCCTTGGCCGTCCGCCTAAAACTTGCCACAAGTCCGTCAGTTTGGTGGCGAACTTGAATGGCTGGGATTGCATCTCATGAAGAAGGGTAGTCGTTGATTATGGCTACCTTCTGTTGGCGCCTGGTAATGTCATAGTGGGGTTCTTGGTGTATGCCAGTGACATTGCAGACTGGCATATCTCGTGCATGCCAGTGCCACGGTAGTGTAAGTGGCGCCTGGAGTAGCCATGGCCACTATCTAGTTGCCTGGAACTTGCCGCAAGTCCGTCAGTTTGGTGGTGAACTTGGATGGCTGAGATTGCATCTCATGAGGAAGGGTAGCCGTTGGTTATGGCCATATCTTGTTGTATAGCAAAGTGGCGCCATTAGCATAGTAGCGCCTGACGTAGCCGTGACATAGCGGCATGCTAGTGGCGTAGCCGTGGCATAATGGCATGTTAGTGGCGTAGCCGTGGCATAGTGGCATGCCAGTGGCGTAGCAGTGGCAGCTATTTTGGCATATTGGTGTTAGACCCAAATATGGCTCGGGAAACATTGGTCATGTTGCCACATCAATCTCAACGCTCTAGGAAACGTTATTTGGCTTGGTAGCATTTTTGCCTAAATTAGGGTTTGGCATGTTGAAACCCTAATTAGTGCATGTGGCATGGTTGCGGCATGGCTTCGGCGTAGTGGCATGCGCCTACGGCATGGTGGCATAGCCGTGTGTCATTTGCATGGCCACTCTGTGGCGTTGTGGCATGGCCAAAGCTAGGATTTTGCGTCGTGGCCAAAGTTAAGGCTTGGCGGCATGACCAAGGCTAGGATTTGGCGTCGTGGCCAAAGTTAGGGCTTGGCGGCGTGGCCAAGGCTAGGGTTTGGCGTCGTGGCCAAAGTTAGGGCTTGGCGGCATGGCCAAGGCTAAAGTGGCTCGTGGCATGTTACTGCGACAGAGTGCCATGTTGGCACGTTACTGTGGCAGAGTGGCATGTTGGCATGCCTATTAATATGTTGTTGTGGTAGGGCACGTTTGGCTTGCCAGTTAGTATGGTGGCGAGTTTAGAGCGACTTGATTGGTCAAGAAAAGGGGGCGGCCAAACATAAAGCGCGGCCACACCTCGGTACTCGTGGCGCATTTTAAAGTGCCCTGATTGGTCGGTAGGAAAGAGAGGGGCCGGCCAAGCATGGGCGTGGCTACACTTCCGGCGTGAGTGTGGCGGCTTTAGAGCGACCTGATTAGTCGATGGAAAAAGGGATCGGCAAGTATGGGCCCAACCACAACTTGTGTGTGCGTGGCGAGTTTAAGGCGACCTGATTGGTCGAGGGAAATAGGGCCGGTTTAGGGTGGGGCGTGGCCAATGGAAAATGGCGCCGGCTGGCCTAAGGCATGGCCACGCCTCCCTTTCTGCAACTCCTATCCTGCGGCTCCTTGTTTTCTGATTCTGGGAAAGATTTTGCGCCTACTAATCCATGGCGGATTAATTACCTAGTTTGCCTAGGCTTAAATCAAGGTCTGATATATTGCGCAAGGCACAAAACCCTAACTTTTGCAAGTTAGTCAGGGTAATCGATTGAATTTTATGTGTTGACACAGAGTTCCTTTAAGTTCATTGCCAGAGAGCAGCATGCTTTCTGATTGAATACCTTATGCAAAGATCTTATCCTTGATATTTGGAAATTCGTGCTACTCTGTTGCGAGTGAACACAAATTGTCATGCCATACCAGCATTAAGGGTTCATCCAGGGAACATAGCATAGAAGGCATTCAAAGAAACTTATATTAAGTGAATATAGGCAAGGCACCGCAATTTACAGAACATCTGGGATGGTTGCTACATGCACCAGTCTGGATAAATTTCATGTAAATATATTGAACGACTCAATAAATATGCCAGTGGAGAGGTTAAAACTCATGGCTCTGTTTCCTTACAGAGTGATGTCACATCATATGCAAGGTTTTACAATTTTAACCCTAAGCTAAAAGCCACCATCAACACCTTCATGATTGATGTCTTGACAATCATATTAACATCCTTTCCATCAGAAGACATGATGCTTGGAGTATCCATAAATGTATGGGTTTGTGAGAGGAAATCACTATCTCAACAAGTGGTCTTAAGATAGAAGAAGTTTCAAGGAAGGAAAAAGGAATGTAGGGTTAACCTTTAACAGGTTCGTGCACGCACAATTCTGAACCCTAAAGAGAGTAGAATTGTTGAAAATGACCCTCCTTTATTGATAGATAGGGAATTCCAAAACAAAACTAAGAAAAGAAGACAACAAACTTTTCCTAAAGCCTGAGAGGTACATAGTCTTGTCTCTTTTGATCAGGTGCATGAGACAAGATTTACAAATCAACACAATCAAGTTGTGTTGCGGTGAACAACAATTTGTCGACCATGCTCCTCTTCAGAGGAATCCACAGACCTCTGTCTATCAAAACAATTTGACCATACTTTCTTCTCTAATGGTCTTGTTTTTTCCTTAGAAACTAACTTCTTAGACGAAGATAAAATCTTACATACCTCAGCGGTCTTCTGAGCAAGTTTAAGCTTACTTGCTAATCGATTTTCTCTTCGTTGAAGTTTGTTGACATGCCTCAATTTGTGTTTGTACTTGTAACACTTTGATAGTTCATGACCCTTTAGAGAACAATATGAGCACGTCAATCTTGGATAAAATTCAAGCATCTGAGATGTGCAAGCAGCTAGACACATAGTGGAACCTGAAACATTATACACAGAGTTTCCAAAGAAGGGGTCAATTTTTTCTTCCAGATTGGTTGAGTTTTTTTCTGAAAGAATATCAAGATTGATGTATGTACTGCTACAATTATCAAAATCAATATTTTCACCAAGAAGTGCAACACTTGATTTCTCATCTTCATTAGAATCATAGCTGTCATACATTTCATCAAGAGTTGCAGCAACACCTTTGTTCCCAGTGTATTTCTTCCGATTTGGACACTCATTTGCAAAATGACCAAAACCTTTACACTTAAAGCACCGAGGCATATCCTCGTCATTAGTTTCATCAATATCCCTATTTTTAGGAGGAACACGATTATGAGGTTTAACTGATGACCTAGGCTTGTATCTTGAAAACCTTTTACTTCTCTTCAATAGAAGATCCCTAAACTGTCTTGTGATCATAGAGACTGACTTGTCAAGATCTTCATCGGATAAATCAGTCTCACAAAGATCATCATCAGAGACATAAACACTTTTACTTTTGTCAAGTAATTTAGTGTTCTTTTGTGCTTTGAAAGCAACATCCTTTCCGATTTTGGATGTGTGCTCATGATCAAAGATCTTTAGCTTTCCAACCAACGTGTTTCTGGAAAGAGCATCAAGGTTATTTCCCTCAACGATGGCATGCTTCTTAGAATCGTATCTAGATGGCAGCGATCTGAGAATTTTCATCACAATGTCCTTTTCAGGAATAGTCTTACCCAATGCAAAAGATGCATTAACAATTTCAGACACTTTGTGATTAAACTCATCAAATGAATCTTCATACGCCATACGAAGGTTTTAGAATCGGAATTAAGGTTTTGAAGCGTAGCTTCCTTTTCACTGGTATTACCTTCGAATACGGTTTCTAAGATATCCCAAGCATCTTTAGACCTAGTGCACGTAGTCACATGGTGCTGAAGATCTGGGGTAATGGCATGTATGATGGTATTCAAACCGTCGGAGTTTTGCTTTGCAGCAAGTATCTCGGCAGGACTGTATTCACCAATGTTTTTAGGAACGTTTACATTCCCTACTGCCACAACGGGAGTATCATAGCCATTAACTACATAAACCCATGATTGAAAATCACGCGCTTGAAGAAAGTCACGCATAACAATTTTAGATCCATCGAAGACTGGTGGTACATTTATGGAGATAGAAGTTCTGTCCATAGAGTCAGATCGCTACAAACACAAACTTATAAGGTCTTTAAACGTGTTTGCCTGCTCTGATACCAATTGAAAAAGTGGGGGTACAACAACCACACCCAATATTTCGATTAGCAATCTGTATGAACTAACTCCAATATACTTTCAAGAGAATCAACTAGACTCAATCTTAATCAAGTATATCAAAGAGTTATATCTCTATTTCTTGATTCAATTCTTACTCAAGAAAATAGAAATCTGCGAGTATAATTGAATACAAGAGAAATAACTTGGATGGTACCAAATACCAATATCCAAGTGTCAATCAATGTAAATCAACAACCAAAGGTTGGATATTCTAATTGATTGAACTTAACGCACAACCTGTGATACTTCAATTATATAATAAAATATAATGCGGAATAGAAATAACACAGACACCAGAATTTTGTTAACGAGGAAACCGCAAATGCAGAAAACCCCGGGACCTAGTCCAGATTGAACACACAATGCATTAAGCCGCTACGGACACTAGCCTACTACAAACTAACTTCGGTCTGGACTGTAGTTGAACCCCAATCAATCTCATACTGATCCAAGGTACAATTGGGCTCATTATGTCTCTGATCCCAGCAGGATACTACGCTCTTGATTCCCTTAGCTGATCTCACCCACAACCAAGAGTTGCTACGACCCAAGGTCGAAGACTTTAATAAACAAATCTGTATCACACAGAAAAGTGTACGGTAATAGATAAATATTTCTCCCACAGAACTACCTACGAGTTTTGTTCCGTCTTTTGATAAATCAAGGTGAACAGGAACCAATTGATAACCCGAACTTATATTCTCGAAGAACAGCCTAGTATTATCAATCACCTCACAATAATCTTAATCGACGCGGCGAAAGAACATATTATGGAATCACAAACGATAAGATGAAGATTTTTGTGACTACTTTTATATCTTGCATATCGGAGATATCAATCTCAAGCCAATCGTTACGATTGTACTCAATACGATAGAAACAGCAAGATCAGATCACACAACTACAAGAAAGTATCGGTCTGGATTCACAATCCCAATGAAGTCTTCAAGTCGTTAACCTACAGGGTCTCGATAGAAACCTAAGGTTAAAGGAGAATCGACTCTAGCTATACAACTAGTATCACACAAGAGGTGTGGGGATTAGGTTTCCCAATTGCTAGAGTTCTCCCTTATATAGTCTTTCAAATCAGGGTTTGCAATCAATGTTAGCTTAGTAACAAAGCACTCAATATTCATCGTTAGATGAAAACCTGATTAGATTCAAGCTAATATCTTTCAACCGTTGGATCGAAAACTTAGCTTGTTACACACAAATAAAATGCACGTTTCTAGGTTTGTGTAACCGTACCCAAACATGTACATTTGTTGGTTCAACAATAGTTAACCAAATGGTTAGCCATATGAGCACTTTTATATCAACCATATTCTTCTTCACCATAACTAGTTCAAATGACTCAAATGAACTAGTTAGAGAGTTGTTCAATTGCTTAGATCTTATAGAAGTATACAAGACACAATCGAAGCAAAAACGATTTGATTCAATCGAATCGATTCATGAACTTTATGGCCACGGTTTTCAAATTGCATTCCTTAGTTTATATAAGTATAAGTTCACAAATAATCATTTTTAGAAATAACCAACTCAAGTACGTGGACTAAGTTCACGGACTTAAGTTCCCGGAAGAAGTTTACAAACTCCAGCAGATTTTCTCGGGATAAAAACCTACGACAGTTCGCGGACTGGGTTCGCGGACTGTTGTTCCGGTTTTCCTGATCAACAAATTAAGCATACTTCGGTTCAAGGAATAAGGACTTATACATGTATGCGTTTACACACAATGCTTATATCCAATAATGGTTATATAACCTAAACTCTCATTTCAATCATTGAAACATTCTTAGAGGACGTTATATAGTTGTTATCCACAAACTATTTTTCGTTAAAGCCATTTTCAAAGTGATTGAAACATAACATGACTTTTGTCACTAGGTAAAGATGAACTTGGCCAAAGCGAAAGCTTACCAACACATATTTCGAGAAATAGATATGCGAGATAAACTCGGCTCGAAATTGCAAATGTGTATAATCAAAGTCTATATAGCAAAACGACTTTTGTCTCAAGATAGGAGATAGAGTAGATAGAATTTTGAGTGATAGATAAGTTCAAGTTTCCACATACCTTTTAGTCGATGAAGTTCCACCAGTTCCTTGAGTAGTTCTTCATATTGTATGATGATCGCCATGGAGTTCTTGAGATCAACTACACTTTCTATCCTAGTCCGAGACTTAGCTATAGTAGACTAGAAATCAAGACTTATAGTTTTGATCACTAACATTGACAAACATGCTTGAGATAGCAACGCATGCGAGTTCGACCGAGCAGTGCTCTAACAAAGACATATGCTGGGTTATAGCCATGTAAGGGATATACTGGATCGTGCACAGGTGACACGAGGTATTCAAGCAGCTGGAGAGTTAGTCATCCATCATGATATATGAGGTATGGTGGCTTTTCTTGCTCGTTGGTGCATTTCTACTCATACTTTCATATGCAGATGGGGAGAATTCGCCATCACCTTGGAAGATGTAATCACTTTAAATGCATCTTCCAATTACTGGTAATTTCCCTGAAGAGCTTTCAGCCTAGAAAACTGATGCACGGATGCACTAATGGAAGAATACAACATCGACAGAGCAGCTCGACAAATGGGTCTTGATCAGTGATCTCCAGGTCATCAAATGAATAAACCGTCGGTTGAGCATCTAAAGGCTCATTTAGATTGCACACACGTAGAAGAAAATGATTACTTGTTTCCTTGTTCCGACCGAGCTACTTATGTGACTTCAGGTTATATAGACTTCTGGCGCCAACAACTTGACCGCTTGTATAACTTTGCGATGGATGTTAAGTCTCTGGTACGAGAGTTTCCTTTTGCTGACATGCTCTCTGATCGACCAAGATTGAAGCATCTTTCTAGCGGTGATAAAAGAAAAACACCTCCAGAATGTTCACAGGTAAGTATTCTCCTTATGATTTCAGCAAAGACATGATAATCGCATCTTAATTATTTTAGGGTGACCATGTTGTGAGATCTCAAATTCAGGTAGACTTCTCATAAGTGCAAGACATCCCCCATGGTGGAGAAGGCAGAAGTAGAAGGAATTATAGGATGATACCGAACAATGTGCAGTCCCCAGTCGCTTCTTTGGTAAGTTGTTAATATTCTTTCTACCATGACTTTTTTTTGTACGCATAGTTAGGATCGTGAAACCAATGTTTGTTGTTTTTCCAGAATTATGCTCCATCAAGTATTGACGGTCTTCGTCTTGTTCAGCCAACAACACATGAGTCCAACGATGAAGATGATGTCGACATAAGTATTCCTTTGTATAATTAATCATGATACTTCTTGAATAAAATAATAAAGATTGTTGCTGATACATCCAGTAGGAGATTTTCTTGGAAAACCAACACGTCCAGACTGTTCATTCGTCTTTGAATGGTGGTGAGAAAGAGAACCTTCAAGAATCGGGACCGAATGAAGGTAATGGTGCTCCTTATGTTGGTGTCGACCACATTAATCCTTCGAACGACTTGGAAACCCCTCAAATAAGTATCCATTTTGTATTCTCTTCATAAAAGTATAATATTGCTGACTTATGAATGAATGAATGAGAATTCCATACGAATGAATGAAAATTTTAGTGAAATACGTCATCAGAAAATTTCAGAACTCAGTCTTTTAGCAAAAATGTTGTAGCATCTTCGTTCGATGTCGGAATTTCGTGATCTACCTATGCTTTCTCATGCCCAGGAACTTTCCAAGCTTTAGTAACTAATATTTTTGAGTTTTGAGCATGTTTAGGGGCCTAAATTGGCTAAACAGTAAACTTCCAGAAGACCTTCAGAAAATTTTCAGCTGGCATGTAGTCCAATGTTTTGGCCACATCTCTTCGCTCGTTTATCCAATTGTTATGAAATGTATGTTGTAGAGAACATCCATACGAAGAGAATGGTATATGACTAAACCTTAGATTCCTTACCAATTGCTCCCAGTTCGTCATCTTATACAGGGAAGTATAAAATCTCTTCAGACGAGCTTGTTGAAACACGTGTTTTATGACTTTCACACTATTTGCTCATGTCTTGGATGTATAGTAAAGAACTTGGATAATGTTAGTTCACTTAAATGCTGTATTTTATGATTGCCTTTGGTTTCCATGCATTAATCTCATGTAATCTTCGTATTAGGTGCCAAATGCCAAAGTTGAGAATAATGGAACCAATGATGATGATTTGAACAACACGGCGAATCAAAATAGTAGCATTACCAACTCTACACCTCAGGGTCATGAAAATTTTGCTACTAAAGTTGTTGGAGAGGATGATGCTCAAGTCATCACCAGTTCAGAGGTAGAAGAAACCGGGCCCAGAATGGAAGAAGCTGCTCCAACAATAGAAAAAATTGTTCACACAACTGCTAAAGTTGTTCCGATAATTGAGAACGCATAATAGTGCATGAATACCCTGATTCAAGGATTGTTTGTGATCCTCCATTCGGGGAGTCACTCCCATATCACATATCAGTTGGTGGATTTAGCGTCCCCATAGGGTATGCTGATATATATGTATGAGAAATTGTGGAAAATGTATGGTCACATTATTGTCGCCAAGGACCCAAAACGCAGTTACTTCTTGACAATGCAAGTAGGAGCTATATTGCGTGTCATAGATGATATACGTACCATGCCTAGAAGTACTGTTACTCAAGATGTACTCTTTGATTGGGAGTATAACTTGAATAAATCTGAAGAACTTGGTTTCAACTTGAAGTGGATTCGTCAAAGGATCAACACCATCAAGGATGCAGTAGAGAACAATATGCCTTTTACCAGTGATGCTGTGATGAAGAAAATGGCCAAGATCGCTGAATTGACTGAAAAAATGGAGTTGGAGAAAGCAGCCTTGCAAGTCTTGGAGAATGCAGAGAAGCAGAAATCTTACTTTGCCGGCTTCCTTTAGTTTTCCTTTCCATAATCTCTTGAACCTTGAACTTACGAGAGATGTGAGATTTTACTTTGGTTCTGATTTTTGATTCGTTTTAGATAAGTGAATGATTGAGAATTTTCTTTTAGATTTGATAGAGATTTTTCTTTAAATAAAAGAACTTTGATAAATTGCTGAATTCAAATACTGAATGCAAGTATTGCAAACGTTTTGGAGGAATTGAAAATATAGGTGAAAGAAAATCTTAAAACGCAAATATTGGGCATTTCAAGTGTTCATGTCTTGAACATAAAACACCCTAAGACACTGAATATTTCAGGCATCAAAGACTTTTATCCAATTCTCGTGAATCACTGGCACACTTGTCTTGCCCTTCATATCATCCAATTTGTAGTATCCTCCAACCGCCGACTTAGCAATCATAAAAGGCCCTTACAAGTTAGAGCTCCTTGTAGAATGGAGATTACGTTTAGTTGCCTTGAGAACTAAATCCCCTTCATGAAATTTGTTAGGCTTGGTTGCTCGTGCCCTGAATATCTTCTGCTGGTTCGAAATTCCTCATACAGTAGGATCCCATGTCTGTGGAGCTTTTTAATCCTGCGTTACATGTGGACATTCACGCAAGGGTGAGTACCTAGGATATTGATTGTGACGGACCAGAAAATTATTCCTTTGGCGCATCGCCCCGCAGGCCGTAACTCCCGGTGCGCCATGATGAAGCTACGATCCGGGCCTTAGGGCTAGGAAAATGCACGTCCATTTGTCCTTGCAAGCATGCTCGTGGAGCATGACACAACTAACTTAGCTTCCACACCGTTCTAACTTACCCTTGTCCCGCAAAAGGGTTTAAGGCCATACGGCCAATGCCAATGCATTTTTCATGCATCTCTGGCTTTGCTTTTACGTAGGGAATTCAGCACTGAATTTCCTACCTAGCTGAGCAACCGTCATATTTCCGTGTCTTGTCCAAGCATAAGCCTTGGACATTGGCGTAGGCCGCACCAAGCCCTTGTCATTTCCTACGTTACTTCGCTTACCAACTCTTTATAACCTCATAGGAAGTATGAGCATCCACTTACTGGCATGCAACTAAGCCTCATCAAGTCTGGACACAATCATCTCTTGCGTCGAGCTACCGAGCTTAGATGATATGAGGGGCCAACGTGCTGGACCGGCAATGCTGCAACTCATTGCGGCTACCTACGTACCCTTCCCTACTCTAAAGGGATCAAGCACAGACCGTAGTTCATCCACGAAGGGACAAGCAACTCATTCCAACTCGTTTGCTAGGCCGTGGCCAAGCAACAGTGGTAATGGCCTAGTCCATATAGGCCGTTCCGTCAAATACATCCAAGTGATGCATCATCGAGTCCGTGGAATGGCATAGTGATGCCTCAGTATCATATGCTCCATTCGTAAGGTTGCGCGACTAAGAATGAGGCCTGATCATCATTCATACCGTTCCGGCCAAGCTATGAAGCTTACTTGGTATATAGTCCGCATATGCACCTTCAACCAACTACCCCTCCCTATATATGTTAATTTGACATTTTTACAACTCGATTAGGGGACCAAAAATCTTTCATCAACTCCCCGTTTACTATTCATGCAGCCGTTGCCATGTATTTTCTGAATAACGAGTCCAAGATGGCTGTACATTCGATCCTGGCTCACATGCCGGTTCTACTGTCCGGCCGGGATGGCTGAACATTTCCGAGCCAAACCGATGAAGGGCCGTGATGGATGTATTTCCGACTTTGGCCCATAGGCCACACCAATGTCCGGCCGTGATGGCCATACATTACCAACTCGATCTCCAGCCATGTTGGCTGTACATATCCAACTCGATGTCCATCCATGTTGGTTGTACATTTTCAAGGTCATCTACCCAACTGACCTAATGCATCATTTGATGCAAGATTGGCTCTTGGCCAATGTAGCTTCCAACCAATGCCATATTGGCCTTAGCCAATATGCATATGCGATGTGCCTTACTTGGCACCAGATATGGCCCCGGGCCAAATGCATCTCACCATGCAAAGGAAGCTTTGGATGAAGCTTCATCACAAGCAAATGGCGCATCTTTTAGCATGCGCCATGCTAAAAACACGAGGTGTTACATTATCACACCCTTTCAAAGAATTTCGTCCCCGAAATTCAAAACCAAAACTATTGTGGACAATCTCTTCGAGTTGGATTTCCTGAGCAAAAGTCCCATACCAGATGCTCGAAATCACGGGTTTCTTCAAGTGGTCATGAACAACAATTTAGACCTTCTGAGCACATGTCCCATACCACCTGTCCAGGAATCCAAAAAGTGCCCACAACAAAACCAAGAATCGTAATTGGCCAGTTCCAAGAGGATGTCTCGACAAGGTATCCTAAATAGCATCCCATACTACCACCCAAGAATCCCTAAGGTTCACAAGTTGAAAGATGTCATTGAAATGACAAGGCAAAACTCAACGCAACACTGTGAGGACCAATCTCTAATGCCAGTGCAGTTGGATGCAAGTCACCGTCCCCGACGGATTTACAGGAGTTGCCACTCGTAAGTGGGATGCTAGCGAGGGCTCGACAACACACACCCTTGGCCGGTGCTAACGTGTGGGGATGATCGGTCCCATTGTCTACCCACCGTCCCAGACGGTCTTCCGGATGCTCGTAAGCGGGGTGCCACAGAGGCCTGGCAAACTCACAGTACTTATACAAGCTCAAATCGAATTAAAAAGTAATTGGCCCAGCAGTTACAAACTCTTTCCCGCACAGAAGTTGGCCTACTCTCCAAATTTAAGTTTTCCGTTAAGGAAAATACTTGTGGACAAGTCCACTCCGCACAGTCCAAGAGTTATCTCGGAACTTGCTCTGATACCAACTGTGACGAACCGGAAAATTACGCCTTTGGCGAGTCGCCCCGCAGGCCGTAACTCCCCCGGTGCGTCATGATGAAGCTACGATCCAGGCCTTAGGGCTAGGAAAATGCACGTCCATTTGCCCTTGCAAGCATGCTTGTGGAGCATGACGCAGCTAACTTAGCTTCCACACTTTGTTCCAACTTACCCTTGTCATAAAGGGTTTAAGGCCATACGGCCAATGCCAATGCATTTTTCATGCATCTCTGGCTTTGCTTTTACGTAGGGAATTCATCACTGAATTTCCTAGCTAGATGAGCAATCGTCATATTGTCGTGTCTTGTCCAGGCATAAGCCTTGGACATTGGCGTAGGCCGCACCAAGCCCTTGACATTTCCTACGTTACTTCGCTTACCAACTCTTTATAACTTGATAGGAAGTATGAGCATCCACTTGCGGCATGCAACTAAGCCTCATCAAGTCTGGCCACAATCATCTCTTGCGTCGAGCTACCGAGCTTAGATGATATGAGGGGCCAACGTGCTGGACCGGCAATGCTGCAACTCATTGCGGCTGCCTATGTACCCTTCCCTACTGTAAAGGGATCAAGCACAGACTGTAGTTCATCCACGAAGGGAAAAGCAACTCATTCCAACTCATTTGCTAGGCCGTGGCTAAGCAGCAATGGTAATGGCCTAGTCCATATAGGCCGTTCCGTCAAATACATCCAAGTGATGCATCATCGAGTCCGTGGATTGGCATAGTGATGCCTCAAAGCATCATATGCTCCATTCGTAAAGGTCGCGCGACTAAGAATGAGGCCTCGATCATCATTCATACCGTTAAAGCCAAGCTATGAAGCTTACTTGGTACATAGTCCGCATATGCACCTTCAACCAACTACCCCTCCCTATATATGTTAATTTGACATTTTTACAACTCGATTAGGGGACCAAAAATCTTTCATCAACTCCTGTTTACTATTCATGGCCGTTGCCATGTATTTTCCTGAATAACCGGCCAAGATGGTTGTACATTCAGTCCTGGCTCACATGCCAGTTCCACTGTCCATCCAGGATGGCTGAACATTTCCCGAGCCAAACCCGATGAAGGGCCGTAATGGCAGTATTTCCGACTTTGTCCCATAGGCCACACCAATGTCCAGCCGTGATGGTCAGACATTACCAACCCGATCTCCAGCCATGTTGGTGTACATATCCAACTCGATGTCCAGCCATGTTGGTTGTACATTTTCAAGGTCATCTACCCAATTGACCTAATGCATCTTTTGATGCAAGATTGGCTCTTGGCCAATGTATCTTCCAACCAATGCCATATTGGCCTTAGCCAATATGCATATGCGATGTGCCTTACTTGGCACCAGATATGGCCCATGGCCAAATGCATCTTACCATGCAAAGGAAGCTTTGGATGAAGCTTCATCACAAGCAAATGGCGCATCTTTTAGCATGCGCCATGCTAAAAACACGGGGTGTTACATTGATTGTCGTGCTCGGTCATTATTCTAGCAATGATTGTGTTAGTGAGATGCTGGATTGGGAGAGGCTCCGCGTCTAAACACTTGGTGAAATATTGCTGAGGCGAGATTAACCATTCATAACGTTTAGTGATAGCCAGGTTATGAGTAAAATTGAGTCCCCGGACTAGGGTAGCATATTTGAAAGTTGATAATATGGACGCATGAGGTGGAATAAGACTTGCCTGAGTACATAATCTTTTGTGAACTCGTGAGCGCTCTCTTCAGGTTTTTGTGTCAGCTCCATTAAGGCTTCAACTTTCCCCAGATGCTCGAATGATGGGTCTTCCTTTATTTCTTCCGAATCAGAGCTTTCTTCAAAAGAAAAATATTCAATTGAAGGTGTTGTAGTTACTTTTCCAGCATGAATCCATGTCCGCCCGAATATCATGTCATACCCTGGATCTTCCCTGATTATGTGAAATTTAGTTTCCGCCTGTTTATGGGGAAAACTATTCCTGCCGGATTTGGTAATTTGGGGTGTGTGGATGAAGAATGAATCTAAACCCTAAACAAATGCACTGCGCGGTGAGTGCTTGTAGATTCGGAAATCAATCTGTGCAAGTCCGGCCTAAACCAAGAAATGGTCGTTCCGGACTTGTTTCGGTCACAAAGTGAAGGAGATGGGGTTGATCTTAGGGAGGGAAGCGAAGAAGGTGTTGAGATTGTGAAGGTGTTGGCTAGCTTATGACTTGTAACGAAAGGTGAGCGGGCTTACGATTGATGCAAGCGAGGCTGCGGGTGTTTGAATACGTTTTGTATTAACACTTGGTTTTGTCTAAATCTGGACTTGTATTGTTTTTTTCTCCCGTTCTCTTGTTTTTCTCCTCCTTTGGAAAATAGGTAGGAGAATCTATTTATACAAGTCATTTGAGCCTTATTCACGTCTCTCGTGGGAAGTGGAATGATGGAGTAGTGGAGGTGTGTGCTGGTGTTGCCCACTTCTCCTGTCATCTCTAACCGTCCATGACTTCCTGACACGTTCTTGTGATGGCGTGTTGCACGCTGTAAACCGCCAGACCAATACCCCAGTATGTATCCCCCAGTTTGTGACATGATTGATGTCTGGAATATTTGGATCGTGGGACCCACAAAAGGTAGCATGTGATGCTAAATTGAATAACTGCGTTATTCAGGAAACTGATACTTGTGAAGTATCGTGTGTATTTTTATGCAGGTACTGCATCATGGTGTGGTAAAGCGACGGGTGGTGATCACCATGACGCCTCATTGACCAATTAACTCCTGACCAGGGTTGTATAACCAAGCCGGTGAAGTTGGTCAGACAAGATGATCTTTGAGACACTCATCTGCGACCGTTGGTGGAATTAGGGTTTTAGAAGAGGTACGCAAGCATCCCTCTTCAGCTTGGTCGAATCCAAGCATGGGAGGTGTTTTGGAAAAGACCGACCGGGCATGTGTGTAGACGACATCCCGGTATTCACGTCCGTATCTCACTGTCCCATGAAGGTGTGATCTAGGCCACTCAATTTGACCGGAAAAGTTGAATGGTTGAGATCGGTTTGCGGCAGAAATCCATTTCCGCAAAGGAATTGGAAACCGCGTGACATGCCCAGTTTGGGCGCGCGTTCCAAGACGACCGATCTTGGTCGGTCTTGGTCGATCAGTCTGGCGTGTAGGTGGTAAGCTGGTGTTCACGCCTATACCTGACTGTCCCATGAAAACGTGATCTAAGCCACTCAAATCGTCCGGTGAAGTTGAGTGGTCGAGATCAGTTTGCAATTTGGGAAGTGTGACCACGCAAGTTTGGACGCGCGTTTTGGGATAGCCAGGCATGATATGCCTTGGCCGATCAGGTGAGGGGATAGACGGCCCACGGTGGTCATGCTGGTGTGACCAGGCCTGCTTAATCTAATCTAGGACCCTCCATTCGTGCCAGAGAAGATGGACGCTCGTGATGCTCAAAACCCTAACTTTTGGGTTTCACGGCCGTGCGTCATGCTATCTTCGGGCGCACGAATTGGGATGACCAACCATGGTTGGTCCTGACCGATTGGTCAGGTATGTAGGCGGGCCCACGGTGATTGTGTTGACATGCTCTGGCCCCCTTTGAATCTACATCTACACCCTCCATCTATACCTGCGAAGATGGACGGTTAAGACTATTTTGCGACACATGTAATATGCCGCAAACCCTAATTTAGGGTTTTCCCGTCCATACGCTCTGGTTTGGACGTTTTTGGCAAGCTATGCCAATATTTTGTGGAGGCCGACCATGCGGGGTCCGCGTTGGTTCGACGATGAATATTCCATACACCTTGGGGGTTATGGAATTGATCGGGGCCATCCAATCACGCTGGTGAGGTTGGATGAACGAGATCATATCAGACTGATACGGACAGTCCGGATGCTCAATCGGGCTAGTATAACACACCGAGAGTTCTCAATCGGGCTAGTATAACACACCGAAAGTTGCAACCTGTACGGGTATTTCGTACATGCTTTCATTATAATGCTTGGAGGTTCGTGTTGCTCTGATGAGAGCAACACTCAGTCATCATGCCGCAGCGATAATGAGTACGGGAAATACAAATTTGCTCACGCATTAATTAATAATGCTATAAATTCACAGGGTATATGTGATTGTTGCTACATGCTCCAACCTGGATAAATTTCATGTATTCACAGAATGGGATTGTTGCCACATGCTCCATTCTAGGTGAATTAGTAAAGTGAAGGAGTATCCAACACTTATTAATGGCTTTATCTTTTACAAGATGTCAGCGCATGATTTTCTGGTCTTTACAATTTTAACCTTAAATGAAAATCCACCATCAACATTAAGTCCCCTGCCTAGCACATAAAGGTTACACTATTGTGGGGTAGGCATGAGATGGTGACATATACAAACGCAAGAAGACAAGATAAAGGAAGTCTACCTGGAGGGATTCTGACCAATCGTGGGCAATCCTCCATACACGTGTGACCATGGGTCTTGATGGACTAGCTTCCTCCCTTAGGTGCTCGAGTTGGGGATAAGGTTCTTCTTTTATTGGGATTCCGGGCGTGGGTGCTTACACACTGCTGGCTGAATCGCTCGTGTATCCGGATGCTCTTCGATTCTTGATTAGGGCTCAAAAGAAAGCCCGACTTGGTCGGTGTCGTATCCCCATATATCGGGCGCCGTAATCGTTTTAGGGTTTCCTCGGCATATATGCAGGTGTAGAGATTCGAACCACTTTTACGATTTTACAATAGGGCTTTCTCATGAAACTCCATTTCCTTATCATGTCGAACACCGGTGGATCGTCTTCTTCATACTTGTCAAGGATCTTCCATTAAACGTGCACGACTCCGCGTCCCGAGCTTCATGATGGATCCCCGCTCGTGTTCTCCGAGTCAAGAAGATAATACCGGTTCGTCTCTCCCCTTTTTTCTCGAACAATTGCTTGTTCTTCACAATGATCGGTGAATAATCTTCTCATTCTTGCGGAGATACCCTACAGGAACATGTGTGACGGTTATCGATGATGATGACTTAAACAGTCCTCTTCCTTCAAAATCGAACACGCCTACCCCTGTCGACCTCGAAGATCTTTGATGCGGGTGTCTCATCTTATGAATACCCCAATACTGGTCTTTCATTCGATGTTCGCATGGAATGTTTATCCTCCGGCCCCTACCGAGATGTCGGTGGATTCTTAGTGCGGAAGGAGTTCATGCCTCTGTACATGAAGTTATGGAGAAAGTATGGTCATATCGCAACCGGGAATGTGGTCAGTGCTTGTTCATCTGCTCTGGTCACCACGGAAGCTGTCTTCTTCCCATGATTCTTTGAGATGGAGAACATTTCTATCCTCAACGTTGCCGAATGAAGCCTTGAAAAGTGGGAGAATATGATATCTACCTGCGAATCTATGGAGTTCAACGTGGGCTGGCTGCGGCAGCGTCTTGATATCATCAAGGTTGATCGAGCTGGTATCCTCGTAAACGTTGTTCCTGCCGCGAAAGCTATCTTAGAAGAGGAAAAGGCTCTGGCTGCGGAATCACAGAAGGTAGAGCAGGCAGTACATGACTTGAGGAAAAGGAAAGAGAGATATCAGGCTATTTGGAGATGATGCTCTCAAGGAACTATAATCTACTAGATGGCCTCCTCTAAGTGGCATTCAGCTGCATTTGTTTATGCCAAAAGTTTTTGAACATCTTTGTGGAATAAATTGTATTGGTTTTTGATTGGTGAAATGGGTTTTTTCATTGATGCATATCTGAATATAATTGGTGATTCAAACATGTAATGAAAATAAATGCCTGCATTGTTGAGAGCGAGATAGTAGTCGGGCATGATATGCCTTGAGCCACTATCCATTGATGACTGCTTCCAATTTACCTCCGTCCACCTTAATGATCTTGTAGTAGCCAGTACTGTAAGCCTTGGTGACTGTGTAAGGACCTTCCCATTTCAGTGAGAAATTTGGTGCGGACATGTCTTGTTGGATGTGTTTGGCCGTTTTTAAAACCAAATCTCCCACTTTGAAAACACGTGATTTCACAGTTTTGTTGTATGCCCTGGAAATTCTATTCATGTACACCTGAGTGCGTTCTTCTGCTTTGCTTCTTCTGAAATCCAGAGTGTCTAACTCCGCTACTCTAGAGTTAGAGGTTTCAGCTTCGTTCCAGTAGATCCCGGTTGCCGCTGCAATCCTGGCTGATGGGATTTTGATCTCTGCTGGAAGAATTGCATCCGCTTCGTAAACAAGTGAGTATGGGGAAACTCCAATGGAGCTTCTGGGTGATGTTCGGTATGCCCATAGCGCCATTGGTAACTGGTCATGCCATTCCCTAGGGTTATCGTGTATTGTTCGACTGATGATCCGGATCAATATCTTGTTGGTACTTTCAGCTTGTCTGTTCCCTTGAGGGTAGTAGATGGTGGAGAAGACCTTTTTAATGCCATACTCTTCAAGTAACTCTCGTACCTGTTTATTGGCGAAGGGAGTGCCATTATCAGTGATGATATGCTTAGGCACACCAAAACGACAAATGATATGTTCTTTAATGAAAGCCGCAATCGTTGCTCCTGTAGTCCCTCGCAGAGGAATGCCTTATACCCATTTGGTGAAGTACTCTGTAGCAGTTATGATGTACTCGTGTTGCTTTGATGACGGAGGGTTGATTTTCCCGATAATGTCCAGTCCCCAGCTGTAAAATGGCCATGGACTGCTTATCGAGTGTAGAGGGGTGGAAGGTGCATGAACAAGGTTCCCATGAATTTGGCATTTGTGACAGCTCTGAACGAAGGCGGCTGCGTCATCCTCCATGGTCGGCCAATAGTATTTCTCGTGTATCTGGAGAAACAGTTTCCTCTTCCCTTGATGTTCTCCTTCATGTGTCTCCTTGACATGGTGGGACTTCTTCCCAGCCCGGGCATCATAGTAGATCACCTCCAAAGCTATTGCGATACAGGATCCCTTCGTGCAATACGAACCGCTTGGCCTTCTGTTTTATCTTGATAGCATCCTTTTGATTGGCAGGAGTCGTTCCTTCACGGAGATAACTAATGTATGGCTCTCTCCAGTCCCCAGTGTGATTCACGTTAAAAATTTCCAATTGATGTGGCGGTGCTTGGCAATTTGAGCAGGACTTCTGAAGTAGTATGGATTGAGTCTCCATCCCTGGCCAGTAATAGCCTAGACGTTGGAGTCGTCGGTAAAGCGTTACCACCAGTGATTGTCCACAAATTTCGTTGTGAACATGATTCAGCTGTAGTTGTGCTTCGTCATCCCCAAGACATCTTGACAGGGAACCATCCGAGTTCCGATAATACAACATACCATGAAGCATGAAGAAGTTCTGCAGGGTTTTAAGACTGACCTTTCCTTGGGAGAGTGAGCTGTTGAGCTCTTGAATGATCGGAGTTCGCCAATCGGTCTTGGTGTCTTTGTATTGTGATAACCATGTCGATTCTATGGTTCTCCTATTTACTGTCAGGGTTTCTTCCAAACCTTCAAACTTCAATTTGGAAGCCAGTGTTGCTAGAAAATCGGCGTGTTTGTTGTTGCTGCGACTGACATGGGTTATGGTTGCATCGGCAAAATAATTCAGTAACCTTTGTGCTTCTGATCGATATGGAGCTAGCGTTACTTCCTTTAGTGCGTATACCCCATTCATCTGATTCACCAGTAACTTGGAGTCACCTCTTATCTCCGGGCGCGTGACTCCCACTTGCTTGGCTATTGATGACCCTATGAGGAAGGCTTCATACTCTGCTGAGTTGTTGGTGCATTCGAAGTCCAGCTTGAAGGAGTGTGAGAATACTTCCCCAGTTGGAGATACTAATACCACACCCCCTCCTCCAGTATTACTTCTAGGGGTAGCAGATCCATCAAAATACAAGAGCCACACTTCTTCTTCCAAAACAGAGACGTCTGGAAATTCTCCGGGGAGATCTTCGTGTAGCCCTGTAGTGCCTTCTCCAGGAAATGCTGCCAATAAGTCTACAACTGCTTGACCTTTGATAGCTCTAGGTGACGCACACGTTATGTCCAGCTCTGACATTTGGAGAAGCCACTTGCCTTTTCTTCCAGTCAGGACCGGCTTTGAAAGAAAAAACTTTGCAGGATCAGATTTAGACACGAGTATCACCCTATTAGACAGTAGGTAATGCCTGAACTTTTGAATGAAATGGATCAAGGCTAAACATGCTTTTTCCGCTCTGGGGTATCTGAGTTCAACATCTCTCAATATTCGGCTGAAGTAGTATATGGGATGTTCGATTCCCTCGTCGTCTTCCTGAGCGAGTAGAGCTCCTACTGCGGTGTCACTGAAGGCAGTGTAGAGATGTAGCGGCTTTCCTTGTGCAGGAGAATTCATAATGGCTGGAGATGAAAATATTCGTTGAATCTTTCGAAAAGCCTCTTGCTGGGTTGTGGTCCAAATGAAGCTAGCTCCTTTCTTTAGCAAGGGAGTGAATGAGGCGGCAAGTTGGGCTAGACCAGGTATAAAACGTCGGATGTAGTTTACCTTGCCCATTAAAATTTGGAGTTCCTTCACAGTTCGCGGAGGTGGCATTGTGAGGATAGCTTGAGTCTTGGACGGGTCTACCTTGATCCCTTCCGCGGTTACTTGGAATCCTAGAAATTTGCCTGAAAAGACACCGAAAGCGCATTTCAAAAGATTCATCTTCAACTTGTATTCTCGACACCTCTCGAAAACTTGCCATAAGACGTTGGTGTGATCTGCTCGAGTCCTTGACTTGACCACAATATCATCTACGTAGTCTTCTACTTGTTTATGCATCATGTCATGGAAGATTGCCGTCATAGCACGTTGATACGTTGCGCCGGCGTTCTTTAAACCGAATGGCATAACGGTATAGTAAAAATTGCCAAGAGGGGTTCGGAAGGCTGTCTTACTTGCATCGTGCTCATACATCCTTATCTCGATTGTAACCGCATTTTGTAACCATCCATGAAGGAAAACATGCCGTGTCCGCTAGTGGCGTCTACTAACATGTCGATGTTAGGCGGGGAAAGTCGTCCTTGGGGAAGCACTTGTTCAAGTCTCTAAAATCCACGCAAAGACCGAATCTGTCCGTTTTTCTTCTTTCAAAGGGACCACATTAGCTAACCAGGTCGGATGATGAATAGGTTCGATGAAGCCAGCAGCTAGTAACTTCGAGTTTCGTTCTTGATTTGTTCTTCTACCTCATGTCCGAATTTCCTCGGAGATTGCTTGATTGGCTTGGATCCGGTATGACATGTAAGTGATGGGTGACCAATTTTTCATCCGGACGAGGCATTTCCCGTATGTCCGGAGAACACATCTTGGTATTCCATGAGTAGTTGAACAAGACTCGTACGTTCGTGCGTGGATGAGTCGAACTGATAGAGACCGGCTGGGAGATTCTTCATTCCCGATGTTCCGATCTCAAGATCGTCGGTCGTGGAATTGGTTCCATCTTGTAGTTGTCGCGGGCGTCTAATACCTCCTCTTGTATTCGTCGTTCTTGCGGCATTCAACCGGGCGGAGGGCGGGTGTCGGTCTCTCCACGCTAATTGCTACACGGCGCCGGTATATTGTCTTCCCCTTCTGGTCACGTTTCGCTTCAAAAGTGCGTTCCCTTTTGGTGTGAACGTGGGTTGAAGCTTCACTGGATAAAGATGGACGCCTCGTCGGAGAAGGCGTGTCGTGGTGCTTGGCCCTCAGTGATGCAAGTCGATCTTCTTCCTGGATTGAAGCCCACGTGGGTAGTGGGGTGCACAGGACTTTGTATGATTTTCCCTGCGAAGTATCTTTTGGCTCGAACAGCTCCACTCCGCATATTGGTGCGTACGGAGACAATGATGCAGGGAATACAAATGACTTTCTCATTTAGCATGGTCTTCAGGCACTGATGATACGTTGAAGGAATGACCTTGTTGTGGTGAAGCCACGGTCTCCCGATATCATATGGTAGTCCGGCTCATTTTCTATGACTTCAAACTTTGCTCTTGGTGAACGGGTCCCCTCCGATAAATTCAGATTGACGTACCCGTATGTGCTGGTCTGATTTCCTTCGAAGTCCGTCATCGTGGTGGGCTGTCGTACAATCTTGCATGGGCTAACCTTGGTTGTCTTGAGAGTAATTACATTCGAAGATGCTCCTGTGTCAACGAGGGCCCTCCTGAACTCTGAACCATTGATGTGAGCGGTAACATGTAGGGCCCGGTTGTGACCTTCCTCTGCCATCATGTCGTCCTCTGTGAATGTAACATTATTTACAGATGTTTCCGATGCATTTAAGACACGGAGGAGAAGGAGTCAGATGTACGTCCAGAGCTATTTTATTAAGCTGCGACAAACGTCTCCTGCCGTTGATTCTTCGAGAGGTGCAAGAGTTCACATAAGCTTTCCACTAGAGATGCCGCTTCCTGATCCACTGGCCTCTGGTTCGTAGTAAAGCTGTTGATTTGAGGTGGACTAGTCCCCGGTGTAAAGGTCTCCGGAACGCTCATCTCTGATGTCATCTTGATGAGGAGATCAAGTATGCCGTTTACCGATTCTTTGATTAGCTCCATGTTCTTCGTGTGAATCTCCTGTACCCGTGCTAGTTCGCTTAATATTGGGAATCTCCTGATCATGCCGTCAGATACGCCGTTAGGAGGAGGGGTATCTCCGTTGGAGGAACCATCAGGATTTGAGACCGTCGAGGTGGTCCTAAGACCAACCATCTCGAAATTGAATGAATAGTATTGAAGAAATTGACTTTACAACCGAGAGATTAACCTCCCGCCGTGGTCGCCAATTGTTTATGGGTGAAAACTATTCCTGCCGGATTTGGTAATTTGGGGTGTGTGGATCAGGAATGCATCTAAACCCTAAACAAATGCACTTGCGCGGTGAGTGCTTGTAGATTCGGAAATCAATGTAAATGCAAGTCCGGCCTAAACCAAGAAATGGCCGTTCCAGACTTGTTTCGGTCACAAAGTGAAGGAGATGGGGTTGATCTTAGGGAGGGAAGCGAAGAAGGTGTTGAAATTGTGAAGGTGTTGGCTTGCTTATGACTTGTAAGCAGAAAGGTGAGCGGGCTTACGATTGATGCAAGCAGGCTGCGGGTGTTTGAATACGTTTTGTATTAACACTTGGTTTCTGTAAATCCGGACTTGTGTTGTTTTTTCTCATGTTCTCTTGTTTTTCTCCTCCTTTGGAAAATAGGTAGGAGAATCTATTTATACAAGTCATTTGAGCCTTATTCACGTCTCCCGTGGGAAGTGGAGGAAGTGAAATGATGGAGTAGTGGAGGTGTGTGTCTTGGTGTTACACGACCGGTCTTGCCCACTTCTCCTGTCATCTCTAACCGTCCATGACTTCCTGACACGTTCTTGTGATGGCGCGTTGCACGCTGCACGCTGTAAACCGCCAGACCAATACCCCCAGTATGTATCCCCGGTTTGTGACATGATTGATGTCTGGAATGTGTGGATCGTGGGACCCACAAAAGGTAGCATGTGATGCTAAATTGAATAAATGCGTTATTCGAAAACCGATACTTTTGAAGTATCGTGTGTATTTTTATGCGGAGTCTTGCATCATGGTGTGGTAAAGCGACGGGTGGTGATCACCATGACGCCTCATTGACCAATTAACTCCACGACCGAGGGTTGTATAACCAAGCGGTGAAGTTGGACGGACGAGATGATCTTTGAGACACTCATCTGCGACCGTTGGTGGAATTAGGGTTTTAGAAGAGGTGCGCAAGCATCCTCTTGCCTTGGTCGAATCCAAGCATGGGAGGTGTTTTGGAAAAGACCGACCAGGGCATGCGTGTAGACGACATGCCGGTGTACGTCCGTATCTCACTTTGTCCCATGAAGGTGTGATCTAGGCCACTCAATTTGACCGGCAAAGTTGAATGGTTGAGATCGGTTTGCGAGTAAATCCATTTCCACAAAGGAATTGGAAAGCGCGTGACATGCCCAGTTTGGGCGCGCGTTCCAAGACGACCGATCTTGGTCGGTCTTGGTCGATCGTCCGGGGCGTGTAGGTGGTAAGTCTGGTGTTCACGCCTATACCGATGTCCCATGAAAACGTGATCTAAGCCACTCAAATCGTCGGTGAAGTTGAGTGGTCGAGATCGATTTGCAATTTGGGAAGTGTGACCACGCAAGTTTGGACGCGCGTTTTGGGATAGCCATGCATGATATGCCTTGGTCGATCAGGTGAGGGGATAGACGGGCCCATGGTGGTCATGCTGGTGTGACCTGACCTGCTTATTCTAATCTAGGACCCTCCATTCGTGCCAGAGAAGATGGACGCTCGTGATGCTCAAAACCCTAATTTTTGGGTTTCACGGCCGTGCGTCATGCTATGTTCGGGCGCACAAATTGGGAGGACCAACCATGGTTGGTCCTGACCGATTGGTCAGGTATGTAGGCGGGCCCACGGTGATTGTGTTGACATGCTCTGGGCCCTTTGAATCTACATCTACACCCTCCATCTATACCTGCGAAGATGGATGGTTAAGACTGTTTTGCGACACATGTAATATGCCGCAAACCCTAATTTAGGGTTTTCCCGTCCATACGCTCTGGTTTGGACGTTTTTGGCAAGTTATGCCAATATTTTGGGAGGCCGACCATGCGAGGGTCCGCGTTGGTTCGACGGTGAATATTCCATACCTGCTTGGGGTTATGGAATTGATCCGCCATCCAATCACGCTGGTGAGGTTGGATGAACGAGATCATATCGGCCCGATACGGACGATCCGGATTCTCAATCGGGCTAGTATAACACACCGAGAGTTCTCAATCGGGCTAGTATAACACACCGAGAGTTGCAACCTGTACGGGTATTTCGTACATGCTTTCGTTATAATGCTTGGAGGTTCGTGTTGCTCTCTTTGAGAGCAACACTCGGTCGTCATGCCGCACCGATAATGAGTACGGGAAATACAAGGCTGCTCACGCATTAATTAATAATGCTATAAATTCACAAGGTATATGGGATTGTTGCTACATGCTCCAACCTGGATGAATTTCATGTATTCACAGAATGAGATTGTTGCCACATGCTCCATTCTAGGTGAATTAGTAAAGTGAAGAAGTATCCAACACTTATTAATGGCTTTATCTTTTACAAGATGTCAGCGCATGATTTTCTGGTTTTTACAATTTTAACCTTAAATGAAAATCCACCATCAACACCGCCCAGGTTGAATCAACTTTCATTTTGAGAAAGATGTAACCATACGCATCTCTGCGTATTCCTTCGTGATCTCTGACTTAGACAGGAGCATGAGTGGCTTCTTGCCGAGTGATGCTTGCAGCTCTGAGAGTCTTCAAAGGAATGGTGTTGATAGGTGTGCCAACGTCGATAAGCACTCTTTTGAATTCATTTCCTTTGAGGTGTACTGTGGTGAGAAGTCCCCAGTCGTACATCTCTTTGTCAGAAGCTGGAGGTTCAGGGAGCGTTTCTGGAATGGATAGTCGTTTCTTAGACACTACGTGGTTCAAAGCCGTGAACATGTCTCCCCTTTGAGCTTTTGATAGATAAAGCAATTCGCAGACATGCTCGATCAATGATTGAACTGCTTCTTTGACTGCTTGTTCAGAGAGCGTAAAAGTTCTAATTGGGAGAGCATTCTTGTGTACTCCTTCAGTCCCCAGTTCTCCTGAGTCGGCTTTTTCTTTGAATATGCGCTTCAAAGTTCTGCAATCACTTGTCGAATGACTGACATACCTATGAAAGCGGCAGTAGCGTGGATTTTCCACTTTCTCTTCTGTCGGCTCTCTCCTGACGGGAGGTAATTTGATCGCACCATCTTGGATCCGGACATCCAATAAATCGATCACCTCTTCAACGGGGAAATGAAATTCTGGTTCTTCCTGATCATTCTATTGACGCTGAGCCGGTGCTTGTGTGTTTCGAGTTTGATTGTCTTTCCTTGGCGCCTTTGTAGGGTGAGACGCTGGAGGAATGTTCTTAAGTTGTTGTGCCTCATCTTTCCTCTTTCTTCCTTCAGCAACATTCATGGACGGTTGAACATTGTACAGTTTGTTAATCAGGCATCTGGCACTGCTTCGAGTGTCTCGTGGCTCCTCGACTTTTGCAGCTTTTGTTCTTTCTAGTAGTACTGGAGCAGTAGTAGTTGATCGCTTGGCCGCTTCGTGAAGTTCCGAGAAAGTTTAGAACCAGAGATTTTCTAGCAAGGATTTGTAGACCGGGATCATTCCATTGATGCAAAAGTCCAACAATTGTTGCTCAATGACATTTGGATCATGACAATCCAAAGCCTGGATTCTGAACCTTTTCACATAGTCGTTCGGATGTTCAGTATTCTTCTGAGACATTCTTCCTAAATCAGAGAGAGTAATCTACTCCGAGACGAAGAAGTATTTTCGGTAGAAAGCATTAACCATTTCTCCCCAGTTAGTGATGCTCCCTGGTGCGATGTTGTTGTACCAAGTAAATGCTCGGCCTGACAGAGACTTTGAGAATTACTTCAAACGAACAAAATGGTTGTGTTCGTGCTCTCCTAGTGCCTCCAGGAATCGAGAGACATGTTCTCTAGCATTCCCTGTTCCGTTGTAAAGTGTGAACATTGGATAAGTATAACCTTTCAGGAGAGGGATCCTTTGTGTAGCAGCATGATATGGAGGTTGATGACGATATACAGATGGTGTCTTGTCTTTTCCTCGAGCCTCCATGAAGCGTTCCATATCTTCACGAGTGATGAAACCTGCTGACTCCTTCTCCGGTGGATTTTCTGCTGCCTTGCAGGCTTCATCGTCATCGACCACATGGATTGGTGAAACTTCAGTTTCTTTGGATTTTCCATTCTCTTTCTCTGACTGATGTCGGGTCTGAGCTTGTTTAGGTGACAACTTGTCTGTGAGGTCCTTGAGATGAGCGCATAGTTCCTTCTGTGTTGTTGCCATCTCTACTTGATTCTTGGCTAGAAATTCCTGAATCTTCATGAGATCGGTTATGGTGGGCGGATTTTCTCTGATTTCTTCGGTAAACCGGCCGAAGAGAGGATGATTGGTGTTGGTTTGAGGAGGAGTGGTACCGCCGGTACCGTTGTTGGAAGCAGGAGTAGTTTATGGGGTACCACCATTGTTGCTAGTGCTGGCGTTGTTTGTGTTAGGATTTGTAATTGAACCTGACCTAAGATCAACCATTTTGCAAAAGTTTGAGATTGCAACTGAGAGATTAATCTCCCACTGTGGTCGCCAATCTGTAGATGGGGGAAAACGATTTGCTGGTTTTTTAGGAAAGTGAAGAGATGACGGTTCGTGCGAGACTCCTCAACCGAGCAAACTGCTTAACCTCACACAGATGCACTGCACGGGAGTGCTTTGAGTTCGAGAGATCAATCTGTAGGACTCCGGCCTAAACCAAGTCAATGGCCGTTCCAGAGTCAATTCGGTCACAAAGAGAGAGATGGGTTGATCTGTAGGATGGAAGCTGAGAATTACGTGGATCAATGTTGATCAAGGATTGTGGATGTGTTTGTGGGTTTTTGCAAATTAATGAACTGATGAGTTCTGGAAATAAGCTTCAATCAAGAATTGTTGTGTAGACGAATGTTGTTTTTAGTCATCGATTTTTTGACTTGTTTATATTGTCAGAATAACGAACACATTGATCCCAGTAAGTGTGACGGTTTCTTGAGTGAAAGAGTGGGAAAGTGGGAGATCGTGGTAAAATCAAATCCATGTCGTGTGGATACTTGGTTGATCGTCCACCCACTACTTTGCTAACTCCTTCAACCGCTTGCACGACTTACTCACATTTTCCATCGTGGATGAACACACGTGATGTAGGCCGCCAAAGCAAAACCCTAATTGATATCCCCCATGTGACGTGATTGATGTCTCGCGAACATGGAGTCTGCAAAGCAGACGTGTATTTGATTAGTCAGTCGTTGACTTGATTAGACAGTGAGTCTAGGTTTTTTTGAATTGAGCATGATTGACGAATGCTCAGTAATTCATGGATTAAACGGTGTTGATATTGCCCGCCTGAGCAAATATTGTAAATTTGACAAATTGTTGAATATTGGGTAATATTCGGCGGAGTATTGATAGTTGGATCAATATTCGAGCAACTGAGCAAGTATTGCTCAATTCGACGAATTACTGAATATTGATAGTTGGATCAATATTCGAGCAACTGAGAAAGTATTGCTCAATTCGACGAATTACTGAATATTGATAGTTGGATCAATATTCGAGCAACTGAGCAAGTATTGCTCAATTCGATAAATTATTAGTATAGTGACCCAATAAAATATTAATTAAAATATTGGTAGCCTACCAAATATTATATAATTAATTCAGATATTGATTGCTTGGTCAACATAAATTTATTAGTGTTTGAAATCGCTCAAAATCGTGATTTGCAGAGCATTTGTTCGAAACCCTAATTTTGATCAATTGTTCATTAATTGATGATTTATTGAAAATAGGTTACTGAGTTAAGGAGTGACCGGCTACATGGGATGATGGGCGACCATGTAGCGCCTAAGTGCTCGAGTAAGTGTGCACCAAATTAGAATAGTGCTCGTTTGAGCATTAGGTGATAAAACCTAATTATGGAGAAGTGAGGGACCGACCATGGGAGCATAGAACCGGCCCTTTGTGGTGTGGGACCGGCTGACGATCAATTGAGCAAATTCTAAGTTGGTTGGAAAGAGTTTGGACCCAATATGAGCAAGTGAGCAAATTAGGTTAGAATTGTAAAAATGTGTGGGACCGGCTCCTTGCAAGCCTTAGGGCCAGACTTGATCAGTCAAGGAAGCATGCCCATGTCACCATGATGTTCGTGTCTCAGTCCTGAAAGTTTCGATATTTTCTGATGTGCGTTTGAGCAATATTTTGGGTTTTCAGAAGAGTTTGATCTTTGACTGAAATTCTTGATTTTTGCTCGAATAAGCAAGTAGGACTTGGCTTGTTTGATCAATATTTTGAGAATATTAAAATAATAATAATATTTTAATATTTTTCGTGAATAGCCTAGTCGGTCGTGTGATCGTTTGACTTTTTGGCTTTTTCATGGTATGAGCAATATTTGAGAAAATATGAAGAAACCAGGGTTTTTTTTGATCAAACGGAGGAGTTTCATCATGAGATGAGGGAAATAGTAATTATGAAAACAAGGGATTGCAAGGTGTGGGACCAGCCACGTCTAGGGCATGGCCGGCCGTCTAGGTAGCCCGGTCCCGCGACACCTTTCCTTATTTTATTATTTTTCATGAAACTGTGAAAATATGGAGAAACCGTGAGTTTTTCTCAAACATGGAAAGTTGCTCGAATGAGGGAGTCTTCATGAGATCATGAAAATAATAAAAATAGGAAAAATAAAAGATGGGGCGTGGGGGACCGGCCACGGCGGCATGACCGGCCGTCCGGTGGTCCCGGTCCCTAGGCGCACTTTTATTTATTATTATTATTTTCTCTCTCCTGTTTTGTTTTGCGCAGGATTCCTCATTTGTCCATATTTTCGAATGCTCGTTCGTGCATTTGGGTACTCGTTCGTGCATCATCGTTGAGTACACTTGCACCATTTTATTGGGGCTTACTCGGTGATAGTCCAGATGCCCGATTGTTGAGTAATTATTGCTAATTCATGAAATTCAGCGGGGAATGATTCATGAAACATAGTAATAAAGTGAATTGAGTATCTATTACTAATCCATGAAGTCCGGTCGGGAATTCAAGGAACGGAGTAATGAGACAAAATGGTTATCTATTATGAATACAGCCAGGGAATTCAGGGAACGGAGTAATGAGATATAATAGATTATTTTCTAGGAATTTAGTGGGTGAATGTCACGATAGAATTAATCTATTTTAGAACCGAGATATGAGATAGTTGAAGCATCATACTCGTTCTGAAAGGTGTATAGTCAGGGAACAACGTGCAACGTCGACGTCCTGAAGGCATTTAGACCTCTAAAAAACAATTATGTCTAGAGAGCTGCTTGAATCTATACACGGTCTCTCTACATAGTCAGGGAACAACGAGTATCGCCGACGTCCTGAAGGTGTTAAGCCCTATGACAAACAATTATGTCCAGAGAACCGCCCAATCGTTATTCTATGTAGAGGTGGGTCTCTCTATGTATTCATGGAACAAAGAGTATCGTCGACGTCCTGAAGGCGTTAAGGCCTCTGACAAACAATTATGTCCAGAGAACCGCCCAATCGTTATTCTATATAGAATGAAATGTGCAGCATCAAACGCCCAACCGGGGAGGCCTTTCAAGAAACATGTTCATCATGGCTCGGAGAGGAATACTCACTCAGTCAGATTTCATGAAATGGTTCATGGATCATAAAATATGAATCGTCACATGCGTTCCTGAAGTCGGGTCAGAAACATGCAGTATCATGATTTTACAATTTTGACCTTTGTTGAAAATCCACCATCAACAGAGGGGTTAGCCCTTGGTTTCTTCATATTCTTGCTTTTTCTCTTCAAAGTTGTAGAGGAATGGGATTTACCTTTTTCCTTTATGATTGATGGCTTAACAATCATGTTAACATCTTTTCCAACAGAAGATATGATACTTGGAGTCTCTATTCAACTATGGGATTGTGAGAGAAATACACAAAACTAGCTCCACAAGCAATCTTTTGATAAAATGAGTTTGGGCAATTTAGAAATATATGTTTGTTTCTTTTTTCGTTTTCAATATATGCCTGTTTTTTTTTAAGTTTTCAAATACATGTCCATTTTGACCAAAAGCGGTTAACGGAAAGTTAGTGTCGTTAAGTCTAGGAAAAAGACTTAAAAGTCCTCTGCATCATTGAGTTTTCACTGCAACTTGGATCGGGCACTGTGTAACCTGTACACGTGGTGAATTTTGACACTTCATCATTAGTTGCCACGTGGCAACTCAGAAAATGGTCGACTTCTGTCTCTTGAGGTGTGTAAGTAAAAAGCTTAAAGCATACCATCCGTAGATTTTCATCTAAATGTTGTAACCGGAGATTATCGATTATAGACTCTGCACGTGTCTACTATCACACGTGTAGGTTGTACCCATTTTGTTAAGAACCTTCTCATACATGATACATCCATAACGCAAGATATTCCAGAGATCTCAACTATGAGATTGAAAAGTAACGGCCATACATGTGTCTAAAACCCACGAATGATCTGGACATGACATTTTCCCCCTTTTTTGCATGACCGAAGGGTAATTAAGTAAACAACATATCAAAATTTCTTATCGGTCAATGAGAAATTGACCAAACTCGTGAGATATTGACCAAGGTTAACAAAACTGGATGGAAAAGTGAAAACAGGCCTATATTTGAAAAGTTTAAAAAAACAGGCATATATTTGAAAATAGGGTTTCAAACAGGCGTATATTTCTCAATATTTCAATGAGTTTTCAGGAAAGGAAAAAGGAATGTAGGGTTACGGAACCTTTATACAGAGCAAATAGGATTCACGTACGAACAACTCTTAGCCCTAGAAAAGGTAGAATTGTCAATTTTAACCCTCTTTCAATGAACAAAACATGGTAAACCTTTTCAATACCATTTGAGGATATGGAAAGATCAACAGAATTCCAGAAAAACAAAACAAAGAAAAATAAACAAAATATTTTCTTTTTTCTAAAAACCCGATTGTGCATAACTCTTGTCACTTTGAATTCGGGTACAAACAAGATGCACCTTCAACACAATTAGGCTGTGTTGGGGTGAACAATAATTTGTAAACCATGTGATTCATGTATGGAATTCTCAGTTCCCTTTTTCATAGATTGTTTAGACCTAGTTCTTTTCTGTATAGGTCTAATTTTGTCTTTAGAAATTAACTTCTTTGGAGATGAGTTAAATTTACATACCTCAAATGAATTCGACTTCAGAACAAGTTTGAGCTTGTTTGCTAATCGATTTGCTCTCCGTTGAAGGTTGTTGGCATATCTTACTTTATGTTTGTACTTGAAACAATTAGAGAGTTTATCACCCTTAAAAGTATAATAAGAACATGTCAATGTGAAGGACGGTTCAGGCATCATAGCCGAGCATGATGCTAAACAAATTGAAGTACCTTAAACATGTGAGATAGAATTTTCATAGACATAGTAAAATCCATTTTATCCTCCAAAGTGGTTGAAGAAGTTTGTCCAAGAAGAATATCAAGATTGATGTACATATTTCTACAATTATCAAAATCAATATTTTCATCAAGGAGTGCAACACTTGATTTTTCATCTTCATTTGAATCATAGTGATCAGACATTTCATCAAGAGTTGCGGCAAGACCTTTGTTCCCAGTGTATTTTCTTCGATTTAGACACTCATTAGCAAAATTACAAAAACCTTTACACTTTAAGCATTGTGGCATATCCTCATCATCAGTGCCGACACTGTCCCTGTTTCTAGAAGAACACGATCATGAGGTTTAACTGGTGATCTAGGTTTATCTCTGATGAACCGTTTAATTCTCTTCAAAAGAAGATCTCTAAATTATCTTGTGATCAGTGAGACTGAGTTGTTAAGATCATCATCTGATGAATCAGTCTCAATAGGATCATCCATAGAGTTGCCAACACGTTTATTTTTATCAAGTAATTTTGTGTTCTTTTGTGCTTTGAAAGCAATATCCTTTCCAGACTTGGATGTATGCTCATGATCAAATATCTTTAACTTACCAACAAGAGTATTTATGGAAAGTGTATCAAGGTCCTTCAACGATGGCATGTTTCTTAGAATCGTATTTAGCTGGCAACGATATGGGAATTTTCATCACAATGTCCTTTTTAGGAATAGTCTTACCCAATGCAAAAGATGCATTAACAATTTTAGATAATTTATAATTAAACTCATCAAATGAATCTTCATCAGCCATACAAAGGTTTTCCCAATCAGAATTTAGGTTTTGGAGCCTAGCTTCTTTCTCAGAGGTATTCCCTTCAAATACGGTTTCTAAGATATCCCAAGCATCTTTAGACCGAGTGCACTTAGTCACATGGTGCTGAAGATATGGGGTAATGGCATGGATGATAGCATTTAATCCGTCAGAATTTTTCTTTGCATCAAGAATCTTGACAGGATCATACTCACCAATATTCTTTGGAACAGTTACACCATTTACTGTAACTAATGGAGGATTATAGCCATTAACAACACGAACCCATGATTGAAAATCACACGCTTAAAGAAAAGCACGCATAGCAATTTTTCACCATAATTAATTCGAGTCATCGAAGACTGACGATACATTTACATAGATAACACTTCTGTCCCTAGAGTCAAAATGCTATAAACACAGACTTTTGAGGTCTTAGCGTGTTTGCCTGCTCTGATACCAATTGAAAAAATGGGGGTATAACAACCACATCCAATATTTCGTTTGGAAATCAGTATGGACCAAACTCCAATATAATTCCAGGAGAATCAACTAGACAGTCAGACTCAATCAAGGAAAGATATCCAAGAGTTATATCTCTTTCTCAAATCAATCAGCAAATCAACATAATGGAATCCGTGAACTAATTGGTATGAGAATAACTTGCATGGTATCAAAAACCAATGTTCAAGCGTCAATCAATTTCTATCTAACAACCAAAGGTCGGATTTACCAATTGATTGAACTACGCACAACCTGTGATATTTCAATTATATAAACAAATATAATACGGAAAAAAATAACACAGACACCATAAGTTTTGTTAACGAGGAAATCGCAAATGCAGAAAAACCCCGGGACCTAGTCCAGATTTGAACACCACAGTGTATTAAGCCGCTACAGACACTAGCCTACTAGAAGTTAACTTCGGTCTGGAATGTAGTTGAGCCCTAACCAAGTCTCACACCGATTAAGGTACAGTCGCGTTCCTTACGCCTCCAGAACCACGCCGGATTCTACGCACTTGATTCCCTTAGCTGATATCACCCACAACTAAGAGTTGCTATGACCAAAGTCGAAGACTTATAAACAAAGTTGTCTCCCACAGATAAGTCTATTCTGATAGATAAATCTGTCTCCCACAGAAGTACCCATGAAGTTTTTGTTCAGTCTTTTGATAAATCGAGGTAAACATGAACCAATTGATAATCTGGTTTTATATTCCCGAAGAACAGCCTAGAAATATCAATTACCTCATAATAACTTAACTATATGGTAGTAAAAGAAGTTATATTGGAATCACAAAGATGAGACGAAGAGCTTTGTGATTACTTTTTATATCTTACCTATCGGAGATAAACTCGAGCAAATATTAAAGAAGATAGTACTTAGTACGATAGAATAAGTAAGATCAGAATACGTAACTACAGAGAAAATAGTTGGATCTGGCTTCACGAATCCCAAATCAAGTCTTCAAGTCGTTAACCTATAATGGTTTTGGAAAAACCTAGGTTAAAGGAGAATCGACTTTAGTCGCCACTAGGACACAAGAAAGTGCTAGGATTAGGTTTTCTAGTTGCTAGAGTTATACCTTATATAGTCTTTCAAATCAGGGTTTGGTTACAATCAAATCTAAGATAGCTTGGTAACAAAGCATTCAATACTCACCGTTAAATGAAATCTTGATTTAAGATTCAAGCTAAGTTTGCTTAAAACCAAAGCAATATCTATCCACCGTTAGATGGTCTTAGATTGTTACACACAAATGAAAATATACGTTCATTTAGATATGGGTTGGCTCAATAATAGTTAACCGAAGTTAGCCATATGAACACTTTTGTCTTAACCACATTCATCTAACACTTCTAGATCAAATATGATGATTAATAAATCATGAAAGATAATGAAACTAAATCGGATTGATTCGCAATCTTACAAAGTACTTATACCGAAATCAATTGATGAACATTAATCCACGGTTTGCAAAGATTGCATTCATTAATTCATAAATATATTTGTTCATGAGTATGAAAACATACATAACCGATTTTAGAACTTTAACCACTAAGTTTGCAAACTGGTACGCAAACTATAGGTTCCGGACTTTGGTCTTGTCCAGCCTTTTGCAAACATGTATGGAAACAGCAGTCCTGGGCCTAACTCAGGTAGAACCGTTCGCATACTGGTATGCAAACTTGGTTCCCGGACTTTAACAGTTAAAACCGTTCGCATACTGGTATGCAAACAAGGTCTCCGGACCTGAATTATACCAAAATAGTTTGCATACTGGTATGCATACTGTGTTGTATCCAGACAAAGGTTAATTGTTCTAAACTCCCATTTCAATCATTGAAACATCATTAGAAGACGACAATGGCTGTCTCACACATACCATTAGCTTATAAGTAATTTTCAAGTGATCGAATGACCAATACAAAACTTTCCAAGTCGACATCAAATGATTGTCTCACACAAATCATGTAAGATGTTTTAACGCAATTTTCACATGATCATCTTTTGACTTATTATTTAGTTTCCAACAAATAAATTGTTTCCAACTAAACTCGTCAAGAATAATGATGAATGCAGCTAAAGAAAAAGCTTCCAACACATATTTCGAGAAATAGATGGCGAGATAAGCTCGTTTCGAAATATCAAATGTTTATAATATAAAACTCTATATAGATGTACGACTTAGTCTCATTAGAAGATGAGAAACGAGAATATAATTAGCGAGTGATAGATAAGTTTTAGTCTCCACATACCTTTTGTTGATGAAGTTCCTCTAAGCTTTCCTCGGTAGATCTTCGTTTTCAATTGATAAACGCCGTGAAGTCTAAAGCTCAACTACACATTATATCCTAATCAAGAGACATAGCTATAAGTATATTAAAAATCAAGACTTATAGTTTTGATCAAGTAAACTTGACAAACAAGCTTGAGATAGCAACGCTTGCGAGTTAAACCGAGCAGTGCTCTAACTATCTCCCTCTTTGTCAATTTTAGTGATAAAACTATCAATGCGTATGGATTACAAAATAAATAAACTTTGTAGCTTCTCATATAACATACTTGATTTCCTTGTTCTTCAACATTCCTTGCATTCTCAAAAAGGAAGAAAAAGCATCGGAATGGAGCATAGACGTTTAAAGCTCGTGTCAACAATTGCTTGCCATCGGTAACTAGCCGAGATAGGTCGGCAAGTCTTCAAGCTGCAGACAAAGGGGATCAACAAACTGTTCACAAGGACAAACATTTTGAAGTCCGTATGATGGGCTTAATAACTGGTGTAGCCCGTTCATTACAGAGAGGCCCTAAACAGTTAGTGGATTTCACCAGCAAGACACCGCACATGTGTTGTTGAAGAGAAGAGGAAACTTAGGTCTCTTTATTACAAGCAGAGAATGAGAGTTCTTCATCAGCTCAAGCCATGAGAGGCTATATTTCTTCTCGTTTCCTGCCAGAGATCGAGATGGGTATTAAGCAGAGATCAGCAGCTTCACTCGGAACCAACCAAGAGAAGGAAATGGGGTACGTTTGTTGAGGTGGTTATTGGCAGAGATTGGGGTTGATTTTAGTTACATCTTGGCCTGAAATTCCAACTGAAATTGGGTTGTGGTTACCGTAGCTGATGGACTGTGTTGATGGGGGTTTAGAGTAGTCAAGACATGGAAGGAATGGCAAGGTCAGATGTGTGGTTCAGGCGAGATTTTGAGCTGAAATTCAAGTGGAAGTGCAGCTGTTGCTGTCCATTTTTTGTGTGTGTATTTCAAGGGTTTATGAATGATTTTTGAAGGATAATTGAACCAGAGAAGATAATGATGTTGTTGTCGATAATTGGGATTGAGTGGAGTGTGTTTATGGGGTGTGAATGAATGAGGAATTGCAGTTACCAGTTCAGACACACAATACGTTCGAGAAAAGACCTTCAAGCTCATCTGATGCTAGTTGAGTTTGTCTACAATGGCTGCTGCTGCAATGGTGCAGGTGGTCTGTTTTACAGGGTTTCTGGTGGAATGATTTTCGCAGACTGGACTGGTTTGGTTTGGAGGGGATACTGCAAGTTGTTGAGCTGAATTTCAGCTGTAGAACGTGTGCTGTTAGGGGTCTGTGTTTGTGATATGATGTTAATGGAAGAGATAGGAGCTGAGGTCTGAAACTGTGGTGATTTGGTTGAGTTATGGCAGTGAAAGATGTATGCTGCTACTGGCTTCCTGCTAAGGGTTAACAGCTTGTTTTAGATGATGTTTCAGCTGCTAACCAGGGACTGAGATTGAGTTATTGCTGCTGGTGTTCGAGTAATTGATGGAAGAGATAAAGATACAACAATTCCAGTGGGGTTAGAGGCATGGGCTTAACTGATTGTGTTAGTGCGATGAAGAGGGAGACAGGTGCTGGAGCTATGAGATTCAGCTAAAGAATTGTGAAACTAGTCTCACAAATCTAGCCAGTCACGACCAGCTCTGTCTTAGTTGTGTGCATCCGGTAGACATGGTTCGATGGCTCTATATGGAGGGATTTCGGCAGAGGCTAGGTGGCGTTTTTGACACCAACAGGGTAAGCTATTTGGATATGAATCTGCGTGAGTACTGGATCCAGTTTGGGTCCGTGAAAACAGTCACCAAGCGGTGCTGTTGCCGTTGGTTTGGCAGAGATGGATGGCTGTGATTTGAGAGCCTGTAGGGTTTGTGAATATTGAGAATTATGTGGTGTTTATCCAAGTGGAGATTGCAGGGACGAGAAGCTATAAAAGGAAGACCTAAAAACTACATAACGAATCATCGCATACCCTCTCTACAACTGCTGCCCGTAACCCTAGTTTGAACGAGCTTTTGCTCGCTGAACATCTACCAATCATCTCTGCACTTGTATCTCCATCACCTCCACCTGCATAACCCACCTACAACAGTAGTATCATACCTCCATCAATTCTGCATATCCATCCACTGCATACATAATCCTCTTGCATCTCCACCAGCATACAACTACAACATACATCACCAGCACATCATAGATAACTTGAAGGTCCTGAACCCATTACTTTCTCGCTGCCGCCATCGCCTCACGTTCGTACCACCAGTTCATACATTCAGCTCTATACCAGCAGCAAGAAGTGCTCACTGACCACTACATCACCATCAGGTCTTTCCACCACAGCTGCAGTCACGATATCCATCACCATTCCACTGTTACCAGGCCACAGTTCCCACGACCACAACACCACAACTCACTCCGTCTCGCTGCAGCTGTTTTGGTTTGCTTAATTGGTTCCGTAGTCAAGTTTTATACTCCCTCCGTTCTTAAATAATAGGCTGGTTTCTATAAATGAATATTTGAAAAAATAGGTGGTTTCCTAATGGGAAAGTCAAATATTCTTTATTTTTAAGGACCATTTTTCTTAACTTCTTTTGATGACAAGTGTAATGGGACCATTTCACTTTACTTATTTTGACAAGTGTCATGGGACCATTTCACTTCACTTTTTATTGACAAGTATCGTGAGACCACTTTCAATGATTGACTCTCTTAATTTCCTTAATTTTCTCAAAAAACAAAACCAGCCTATTAAGGGAGTATGTGTTTTGTTTTGCCATGAACTCCAGTAGCTAAGCATATTTGATTAGGGACAACTTCAACGTCCGAACTTGAATTCAAATTGATATTTAAATACTTTGTTTCGCAATTTATCTTCTTATTGCTTATTCTCTACTGTGCTAATAATGCTTATGAGTTATTTGTGAATCGTTTAAGTTGCAAATTAAATTGGTTTATGGATGATTCTAATGCTAGTTGAGACCTCTTCGACCCGTAATTGTCTAGAGACTCTTGATACAAGTAGTAATATGTGGTTATTGACGACGGGATTTTGTTAAGTAATCGTATGTATTGAATGACACTATAGATGAGTCGAGCTTCTGTATTTGTCACTAAGAATAGCCTATCTCACGGAACTTAATGCATTTGTTTAAGTCACACCTAGAGAGCGTACTTCTAGGAAACTTGATGAGTATAATCCGGTAGTCGAGCGCTTCCGTGTCCGGTGAATTTGAGATTGCGGAGTATTTGAGTGTACTAAATATTCTAGGGTTATTAGTAATGGGTGATTGCAGAAACATAGCTATATTGATAAGATTCATATTTCGTGACCGAGAAAGAGTCCTTGATCATTCTCATCCTCATATTTGCATTATTCTTATTCAGAAATTGAATCGACAACTTTAGCTCAACTCTCCCTTAGGAACAAACCTGCTTGTCATTGTGATATTAGTTAGTGTAGGAGAAGTAAGGAACTTATTTTTGCGAGTCGACACCTCGTCAACTATCCCCCATAATATGTCAATCCCGAAAGAACAACAAGAGCGACTTTACTTTTACACAAAAAGAAGGTTTTCTTTGAACATTAACAAGTTACATGAAACATGAATTTGTATCCAGAAAACTCGAATGAATTAACCACAAGAAGACCTTATAGATTAATTTAATCGGAAATGCTCAACATAAGAAAACTTATGGCGGCCATACAGTACTTTCACATAGAAGTGGATCAGGGAAATATCAATACTGCGGAATATTCAAAAGTTCATTATATCTTTTTATCAATATTTGCATAAAGACATAATAGACTTAACTTTTGAGCATACATGAGATAATCATAGTTCACGGACGTAAACACACATATCCCATAACATATTTTGGCAATATATAAAACCAATAAAGATTAATACTGCAAACTCATCTTCCAAATAACTTAGAATTTAAATAAATAAATCTAAAAACATTGCAAGATCAAAATCGTTGGCAATAGCTATGTGTAATCACAATATTTGTTATTCCAAACCCAAGTTATCATTCTTAAAACTCTCATGAGAAGTTTCCATAGACATTAAGATTCTTGAAAAATTCTTTATCGTCCCCGAACTCCTTGTCGTCAACGAGACATTGGAATGTATGGTTCATGAAAAAAGGAGTCAGTTCCAACAAACCTTCTTGATTGATGCCGAACCAGGGCCTTCTGAATTTCAAGAGATCTTAGAACAATAGCCTTAATTTGCTGCATCTCCATCCTTGTTTCTTTAAACTCTTCAAGAACACCATAAAACTTCTGAAGATTTGAGGGGTTGGACCTTGGTTTCTTCATATTCTTCCTTTTTGTCTTCAAAGTTGTAGAGGAATGAGATTTACCTTTTTCCTTTATGATTGATGGCTTAACAATCATGTTAACATCTTTTCCATAAGAAGATATGATACTTGGAGTCTCCATTCAACTGTGGGATTGTGAGAGAAATAAACAAAACTATCTCCACAAGCAATCTTTTGATAAAAAGTGTTTTCGGGAAAGGAAAAAGGAATGTAGGGTTACGGAACCTATATACAGAGCAAATAGGATTCACGTACGAACAAATCTTAACCCTAGAAAAGGTAAAATTATCAATTTTAACCCTCTTTCAATGATCAAAATAGGGTAAACCTTTTAAATACCATTTGAGGATACGAAAAGATCAATAAAATTCCAGAAAAACATAACAAAGAAAAAATAAACAAAATATTTTCTTTTTCTAAAAACCCAATTGTGCACAACTCTTGTCACTTTTGAATTCGGGTACATGAGACAACACCACACCATATCAGCTAATTTGCCACGTTTATATTTTTTTGGCTTTGCAACGTATATAGACGTTTCTCACTTTGCAACGAAATTATCCGTTGCAGACCAAATAAAACGTTGTTGTAATTATAATTAATTTTACAATAATTAAGCAACGTATATTTACATTTATAAACGTTGCAAATTATGGATAATTACCTATTGTGTAATTAAGGGGTTTTAATTAGATAGGTTTTTATTTTTGGTTACATAATATCAGCTTTAATTTGATTTTTTTTTTTTTAAAAATATACAATTGTTTCCCTCAAATTTTTCCCTCTTTGTATTTCACTTAAAAAATTAAATCCCTCTAAAATTATATCAATAATTGTCCCCCCCCCCAAAAAAAAAAACAACAAAATTTAGAATTATTTTTCCCTCTTTGCAAGATGCACCTTCAACACAATTAGGCTGTGTTGGGGTGAACAATAATCTGTTCACCATGTGAGTCATGTATGGAATTCTCAGTTCCCTTTTTCATAGATTGTTTAGACCTAGTTCTTTTCTATAGAGGTCTAATTTTTTCTTTGGAAATTAACTTCTTTGGAGATGAGTTAAATTTACATACCTCAGATGAATTCGACTTCAGAACAAGTTTGAGCTTGTTTGCTAATCGATTTGCTCTCCGTTGAAGCTTGTTTACATATCTTACTTTATGTTTGTACTTGAAACAATTAGATAGTTCATGACCCTTAAAAGTACAATAAGAACATGTCAATATGGAGGACGGTTCATGCGTCATAGCCGAGCATGATGCTAAACAAATTGAAGTACACGAAACATGTGAGATAGAATTTTCTGTAGACGAGTAAAATCCATTTTATCCTCAAGAAGTGGTTGAAGAAGTTTCTCCGGAAGAATATCAAGATTGATATATGTATTGCTACAATTATCAAATCAATATTTTCGCCAAGGAGCGCAACACTTGATTTTTCATCTTCATTTGAATCATAGTGATCAGACATTTCATCAAGAGTTGCAGCAAGACCTTTGTTCCCAGTGTATTTTCTTGATTTATACACTCATTAGCAAAATTACTAAAACCTTTACACTTGAAACTGTGGCATATCCTCATCATCGGTGTCGACGGTGTCCCTCAATTTCTAGGAGGAACACGATCATGAGGTTTAAGCGTTGATCTAGGTTTATCTCGATGAATCGCTTAATTCTCTTCAAAGAAGATCTCTAAAGCGTCTTGTGATCGGTGAGGCCGAGTTGTCAAGATCTTCATCGATGGATCGAGTCTCAATAGGATCATCCATAGAGTTTCCAACACGTTTATTTTTATCAAGTAATTTTGTGTTCTTTTGTGCTTTGAAAGCAATATCCTTTCAGGACTTGGATGCATTGTCATGATCAAAGATCTTTAACTTCCCAACAAGAGTATTTATGGAAAGTCTATCAAGGTTATTTCCTTCAACGATGGCATGTTTCTTAGAATCGTATTTAGCTAGCAACGATATGAGAATTTTCATCACAATGTCCTTTTTAGAAATAGTCTTACCCAATGCAAAAGATGCATTAATAATTTCAGATACTTTGTGATTAAACTTATCAAATGAATCTTCATGAGCCATACGAAGGTTTTCCCAATCAGAATTTAGGTTTTGGAGCCTAGCTTCTTTCTCAGAGGTATTCCTTTCAAATACGGTTTCTAAGATATCCCAAGCATCTTTAGACCGAGTGCACGTAGTCACATGGTGCTTAATATATGGGGTAATGGCATGGATGATAGCATTCAATCCGTCAGAATTTTGCTTTGCAACAAGAATCTCGACAGGCTCATACTCACCAATATCCTATGGAACAGTTACACCATTCTTCTAGTAACTAATGGAGGATTATAGCCATTAACAACACGTTCCTATGATTGAAAATCACACGCTTGAAGAAAGGCATGCATAGCAATTTTCCACCATAAGTAATTCGAGCCATCGAAGACTGGTGGTACGTTTACATAGATAACACTTCTGTCCATAGAGTCAGATTGCTACAAACACAGACTTATGAGGTCTTAGCGTGTTTGCCTTCTCTAATACCAATTGAAAAAACGGGGGTATAAAAACCATACCCAATATTTCGTTCGACAATCTGTATGGACCAAACTCCAATATAATTCTAGGAGAATCAACTAGACAGTCAGACTCAATCAAGGAAAGATATCCAAGAGTTATATCTCTTTTTCAAATCAATCAGCAAATCAACATGATGGAATACGTGAACTAATTGGTATGAGAATAACTTGGATGGTATCAAAAACCAATGTCCAAGCGTCAATCAATTTCTATCCAACAACCAAAGGTCGGATTTACCAATTGATTGAACTACGCACAACCTATGATATTTCAATAATTTAAAAAAATATAATGCGGAAACAAATAACACAAACACCATAAGTTTTGTTAACGAGGAAACCGCAAACGCGAAAAAACCTTGGGACCTAGTCCGATTTGAACAATTTAATGTATTGAGCCGCTATAGACACTAACCTACTACAAGTTAACCCAGACCGGAATACGTAGCTATAGAGAAAATAGTTGGATGCGCTTCACGAATCCCAAATGAAGTCTTCAAGTCGTTAACCTATAATGGTTTTGGAAAGACCTAGGTTAAAGGAGAATAAACTCTAGTCGCAACTAGGACACATGGAAGTGCCGGGATTAGGTTTTCCAGTTGCTAGAGTTCTCCCTTATATAGTCTTTCAAATCAGGGTTTGGTTACAATCAAATCTAATATATCTTAGTAAAAAAGTATTCAATATTCACCGTTAGATGAAATCCTGATGTAAGATTCAAGCTAAGTTTGCTTAAAACCAAAGCAATATCTCTCCACCGTTAGATGGTCTTACCTTGTTACACACAAATGAAATATACCTTCATTTAGATATGGGTAACCGTACCTAAACGTGTATATTGAGTTGGCTCAATAACGATTAACCGAAGTTAGCCATATGAACACTTTTGTCTTAACCACATTCATCTAACATTTCTAGATCAAATATTATGATCAATAAATCATGAAAGATATTGAAACTAAATCGAATTGATTCGCAATCGTACAAAGTAATTATACTGAAATCAATTCACGAACATTAAGCCACGATTTGCAAAGATATTCCTTAATTCATAAATGTATTTGTTATTGAGTATGAAAACATACCTAACTAATTTTAGAACTTTAACCACTAAGTTTGCAAACTGGTACGCGAACTATAGGTTCCAGACTTTGGTCTTGTCTAGCCGTTTGAAAATGGGTATGCAAATAGCAGTCCCGGACCTAACTGTTTATGGGTGAAAACTATTTCTGCCGGTTTTGGTAATTTGGGGTGTGTGGATGAAAAATGAATCTAAACCCTAAACAAATGCACTGCACGGGAGTGCTTGTGATTCGAGAAATCAATCTGTACAACTCTGGCCTAAACCAAGAAATGGCCGTTCCAACTTGCTTCGGTCACAAAGTGAAGGAGATGGGGTTGATCCTAGGGAGGAAGCGAAGAAGGTGTTGGCGAGTGTATGACTTGTATCGAAAGCCGAGTACGGGCACGAGAATGTAAGCTATCCGATTCTGGTGTTTGGATACGATTGTATCAACACTTGGTTTTATGTCTTGTCTTGCCTTGTCCTTTGGAAATAGGGAGGAGAACCTATTTATACAAGTCATTAAGCCTAACCCATGTCTCTCATGGGAAGTGGAGGAAGTGGAGTGATGGAGTAGTGGAGTTGTGTGTTAGTGTCACACGACCAGTCTTGCCCACTTATCCCGTCATCACTAACCGTCCATGACTTCCTGACACGTTCTTGTGATGGCGCGTTGTGCGCTGCACGCTGTAAACCGCCAGACCAATACCCCAGTTAGTATCCCCCGGTTTGTGACATAATTGATGTCTCGATCGTGTGGATCGTGGGACCCACAGGAAGTAGCATGTAATGCTGTATTAAATAACTAAGTTATTTAGGAAGTCGATATTTATGAGATATTGTGTGTATTCTATGCAGGTAACGCATCGAATATATTCAGCATGTGTGAAGCATTGTTGTTTTAAGGCTTAACGGAGTAAGTCACGAATTTAAGCGTCTTAAAATGGCATCATGTCCATCCATCTTCGAGTGATCGTTTGGAGGCTAAACGGGGCAAATACGATTTGGCCCGATCACCTCATGTGGAAGAATGGTGGACGGTGATCATGGTGATGCCTTGCTGGTCTCTTAACTCCTAACAGGGTTGCTTGACCAAGTGGTAGAGTTGGACGGACGAGGTGATCCGTGACGCTCATCTCACGACCGTTGATGAAGTTTTAGGGTTTTGAAGAGGTGCGCAAGCATCACTCTTCAGCTTGGTCGAAACCAAGCATGGGAGGTGTATTAGGAAGGACCGACCGGGCATGCGTGTAGACAACTTGCTGGTGTACACGTCCATACCTCATTACCCCATGAAGATATAATCTAGGCCACTCAATTTGTGCGGCAAAGTTGAGTGGTTGAGATCGATTTCGGTAAAAATCTGTTGCCGCAAAGGAATCGGGACCGCGTGACCATGCCTAGTTTGGGCGCACGAATCGAGGCATATAGACATGGTCGGTCTTGGACGATTAGTCGGGCGTGTAGACAGGCCCACGATGATCGTGTTAACATGCTCATGACCCTTTGAATCTACATCTACACCCTCATCTATGCACGAAGATGGATGGTCGTGATTGATTTGCGACACATGTGATATGCCGAAAACCCTAATTAGGGTTTCATGTCCACGCTACTTTGGCTGGAAGAATTGGCAAGCCACGCTCCTCTTCTGGGGAGTCCGACCATGTGGGACCCACATTGGGCCGGTGGTGATCACGCCAATACTTGTCTGATGGCTAGGGGTCTGATCTAAGCCATCCAAACATGCCGCGAAGTTGGATGGTCGAGATCGATTTAAGACCCTTAGTGGAATTTCCTCCGACCCTTAATGCATCACGCCGGCCAAGAACTTTGGGTGAGCGTTTGCTCCTTCTGGATGGAGTCGTGAGATGGTCGGATATGCGAGGTAGAAAGGGGCCCGTCGGTGTTCATAACGGTGCTTGTCAGGCCCGGGAATGGGGCGATCCCTCGTCGTCCAATCGCGTCGGCAAAGATCAATGGACGTGATGGATTTGAAGCCCGCCCGTAGGCAGCCTTTGTTCGTACGAGCTCTCCAAGCCAGCTCCATCCTGGCTTGGACATCCAACTTCAGGCTAGTGTTTGGTGGTTGTTTGGAGGGCGTGACTTGTACTTGACCGGCCATGGCACTAAGGGGCCCCCGGTAGTCATTCTTTGTGATTTGCTCCCGCTAGGGTTCGTCTAGGCTGGTTAAATCGTGCGGCCAACTTGCGTGGTCATGATTGTTTAGAGACTAATATGGACAGATCAGATTCAAAATATGCTCAATCGGGCTAGTATGACACACCGAGAGATGTATGCTCAATCGGGCTAGTATAACACACGAGAGTTGTAGCATGCTACGGGTATTTCGTGCATGCCTCATTAGTGACACTTGGAGATTCGTGTTACTCTCTTTGAAAGCAACACTCGGTCGTCATCCGCACCAATAATGAAAGTTCGGCGGGAACATCACACGGAAATACAAGGATGGTCATGTATTAATTAATAATGCTATAAATTCACAGGGTATATGGGATTGTTGCTACATGCTCCAACCTGGATGAATTTTTTGTGTATTTAATTCACAGAATATTGGGATTTTTGCCACATGCTCCATTCTAGGTTAATTAGTAAAGTGAAGAAGTATTCATCACTTATCAGTGGCTTTATCCTTTGCAGGATGTCAGCGCATAAATTTGGTTTTACAATTTTAGCCCTAAACTAAAATCCACCATCAACATTAAGGCCCCTGCCTAGCACATAATGGTTGCATCATTGTGGGGTAGGCATTAGATGGTGACAAATAAGGATAAAACTTTTGAGACAAAGTTAGATGTTACCGGGGAGAGACGGTCGTCCTGTCCTTGGAGCATGTCACGTTCAAGAGGCGTCCGGGCTTGTGTTCCCTAGCATGATGTCGGTCTTGCTGCTTCGACCGACCTTGTTATGCCCGCTTCGATCGAACGTGGGACCCAATATGAGCATGCTTGCTTCGAACATGGGCAGCCGTGTGCATGCTTCGATCAAACGTCACCTTGTTGCACCCGCTGGCTGTGCATGTGGGCCCGCCTACTTCGCTCAACCGTGGGACTCATCATGCGCCTGCTTGATCGAACGTGGGGCTTGCTGTGCCTGCTTCGGTTAAACGTGGGTCCACTGCGCATCTGCTTCGGTCGAACGTGGGACCCAATGTGAGCATGCTTGCTTCGAACATGGGCAGCTGTGCATGCTTTGATCAAACGCAGGTTCACCGTGTACATGTTTCAAACGTCGGCCATGTCTTGTGCCTGCTTTGCCCGTACGGTTGATGTGCTTGCTCGAGTGTCATCCTTGCTACTTCGACCAAACACCGGCCTTGCTGCCTTGACCAAACACCAGCCTTGCTGCCTGTTTTCTTTCACTCAAATGTGGGACCCACAAATATGCTTGCTTTGCTCAAAAATGAACCTTGTGTTCTCAAATGTGAATGTGGGTCCCGGCAGAGCGTTGAAGTGTCAGGCGACTTCTTCCACGGAGAGAGAGTCGAAACGCCTTTCTTCTCGGGAGAGAGCCGAAACGTCACGGAGAGAGAACATTGGGCGGCCTCTGGAGGAAGCGTTGAAGCGGCTTCTGCTGGAGGGAGCGTTAAAGCGGCTTCTGCTGGAGGGAGTATTAAAGCGGCTCCTTCTTCAGTTTGGTTTCCCCTTGCGAATTACATGCTTCTTGATTGACCATCTCTCTTGTCTTTGAAGAAGTTCTTGGCGACGGTGAAGGAATTTCATGCTGAGCCTCAGTCCCCAAGCGTGGTCTACGTGGCTCCATCTTGTGTGCCCGATGTGTCTTTTGTACGTAATGGTCGTTGATATGGTGAAGCTATGGATGGTATCAATCGACGAGCAACAACGGTTCTTGGCAAAGTTGTGATCGAAGAGACGCGGCGGGGAGAGGCATGGTGACACCTTGCACAAACTTGGCACCCTTCATACAATTGTAGAGATCGTCTCGCTATTAGGGGAGAAGTCAAACCGATGGCTTTCTTGATGTTTCTTCATGGAATAGAGAAGAGGGAGACAGTCCCCTTCCCACGAGTATCCACTGAGCTTTCGACTTGATAGATGTTGTCACGCTAGGTTCATGAGGCCGTCTTTACGCGCACTCACTTGAGTATATCCTAGTCTTTGGAATATTCGAATCATAATGATAGCGTGCTTGCATCTCTCTAAATTTACCATCTTTGAGATGGGAAGTGCTAACGATCCCCAATCATACTCCTTTGGTAACGCAACTACTTCTTCCACGTGAGACAAATTCTGAAAAGCGTCTCTCATTGATGTAGTTACCGTCGATCCAGATATGTAATATCTTGGACGTTGTTTCATCATTGTGGCAGTCGTGCATGCGATGCGGAGTTGGAGTTGGCGATTTTGGGCACTATTTGGATCGTTATATCTCGGTAGTTTTCCTCTTGCGCTTGACAAAAGCGCTTACAAAAGGTCAAAGGTTTTATTGCCCGTTGGTGAAATGTATGCTTCCACGAACATCGTGAGGCTCTTCATTACCGGGAAGGCTTGCTTTGTTTCTAGCGAGAGCGGTGCTTCATCAACCGAGCGTGGAGTTCAGAGGATGTCTGAAAGCGCTGGTTTTTTTTTTTTAACAAAGCACGATTGGATGTAATGCCCTATTGATGCACAATTACACCTCGAGGTGTCGGCTCCAATAGATCTGAAGATGTCCGTGCCCGCTCTCGTAGGGGATGACATAATAGGCGAACTCTTTATGATGATTTGGAGACGACAATATTCGTTGAATCTTAGAAACGCTTCATGTTGCGGTGCGGTCCGGACGAACTTGCTCCTTTCTTCGGGGAAGGGGTGAATGAACCAACAGTTGGGCTAAACTAGGTATAAAACGTCGAATTTAGTTCACCTTGCCCATGAAGCTTTGTAGATCCTTCACCGTTTGTAGAGGAGGCATCGTAAGGATAGCTTGGGTCTTGGGTCCACCTTGATCCCCTGGCGGTCACCAGGAATCAAGGAATTTGCTTGCGCCATGTTCATACATCCTTATACGGTTGTAGCTACTATATCCATCCATGAAGGAGAACATGCCGTGTCCGCTAGTGGCATCTACCAACATGTCGATGTTAGGTAGAGGAAAATCATCTTTGGGGCAGCATTCGTTCAAGTCTCTGGAATCCACGCAACACCTGATCTCGCGCCTGAATTGCCTCGGAGATTGTTTGGCCAGGCTTGGATCGAAGATTGTATGAATGCTTACACAAGGTCGAGGCGATGGAGATAGGCCTAGGAGATTCCTCATCGTCGAGCTCATCAATTGTGGAGTTGGTGCTATCTTGCGTATCGTGGAGCATCTAATACTTCTTCTTGTGGCTCGTCGTTGTTGTAGCATTCTGTTGGGCGGAGGGCGGGTAAAGGTGTCCACTTCTAATTGCTAACAATGGCGTGGGTATACGGCCTTCCCTTTCTGGTCACGGATTGCCATAAAAGTTCGCTCCCTCTTCGCGTGAACGTGGGTCGCTGCTTCACCAGATGAAAGAAGATGTCTTGTAAGCAATGCATCGTGGGGCTTAGCCCTCAATGATGTAAGTCGGTCCTCCTCCTGGATTGACACCCACGTGGGGAGTGAAATTCAATGGACTTTGTCTGATCCTTCCCGCGGAGCTTCCCTCATTTCGAACGGTTCCACTCCGCATACTGGTGCGTAAGGAGACAATGATGCAGGAATACGAACGACTTCTTTATTCAGCATAGTCTTCAGGCATTGGTGATACGTTGAAGGGACGATCCTGTATGTGCTGGTCTGGTTTCCTTAAAAGTCTGTCATTGTGGTAGGCTGCCGTACGATCTTGCATGGGCGAACCTTGGCTATCCTGAGAGTCTTGAGAGTAATGATGTTAAATTCGGAGGACGTATCAATCAATATGCTATCGAACTCGACATCCTTCAAACTAGTGACGGTCAAGAGTCCCCAGTTTCCCTTGCTTGCATCTTCCAGTAAAGACTGAAGTTTCGAGACCGCTTCCTTTTCCAGATACAAACGCCTTCCTGAGACAATGCGGTTAAGGGCTGCAAATATGTCTTGACGCTGCGCCTTAGAGAAATATAAGATCTCGCACAAACGCTCCATCATAGATTGTCTTGTCTTTGCAAACAGAATCCCGGAAATCATGCGGTTCGATAGGGAGAGGATCTCTATGAACACCTTCGTTTTCAAGCTGGAGTTCTCCGCCTCTATCTTTTCTCGAAGATTTGTTTTGACTGTTGCGATCCTTGGTCGGATGATGGACAAACCTATGGTAGCGAAATACTTGGGGTCCGCCATGTCTTTCTCGATTGGCGGTCGTATGATAGGAGAAAGCTTGATAGCATCGTCTTGAATCCATGCCTCCAAGAGTTCCATTACTTCACTCATGGGGGAATGGGAAGCTGCATCTTCGGTGTCTTGTGCGGGAGTCTTGCCCGCTCCCTTTTGAGAAGAAGTCGTGTGTGCTGGAGCCGCACGCTTGGGTTGTTGTTCCATTGATGAAGCTTTCCTTTTTCCTCCTTCGCCTACCACGCTCACGGAAGGACCAGTGTTGTATTGCTTGTTTGTGAGACGCTTTGCTTCCTCGACTCTTATGTGGATCTTCGTTTTGAACAACCACGGGTTCTCTCTAGCAGCTTATTTGAGGCGATTTTGGCCTGAACGCTTGGCATCTTCATGGAGTTCGGAGAACGTCCCCGAAATCCCGCATTCTCTAGTAAAGCGCGGTATATGGGTATCATCCGTTGATGCACAACTCCACCAACCGACGTTCGGTGACGTTCGGATCATGACAATCTAGTGCTTGAGTTCGAACCCTTAACGAAGTCATTCGGATGCTCGTTGTTCCGTTGAGAGACTCTCCCTAGATACGAAAAGGTGATCTGTTCGGATACGAAGAAATACTTCCGTTGAAAGAACCGACCATCTCGACCCAATTGGATATCTTTGTTAGGTGCGATGTTGTTGTACAGTGTACGCCCTTCCCGTGAGTGACTTCGAGAACTCTTTCGGGAGGAGAACATGATTGTACTCATGCTCCCCAAGGATTCCAAAAATCGAGATATGTGTTCACGAGCGTTACCGGTACCATCGTAGAGGGAGCGAGGAGAGGTGTATCCTTTTGGAAGAGGGATTCGTTGCACATATTGAGGGTACGGTGGATGATCTTTGGTGTGCATCCATCGGATTTCCTTTGCCTCGGTTTTGGAGAAGTCGTTCCGGGTCCTCACGTGTGATGAAGTTGGATGGCTGGTCCCTTTCCCTTGGGTGTTCGGGAGCAACACGGGCTTCTTCACTCATGTGGGTTCGAGTGGAAATGCCTGCTCCGGGTGTATTGAAGGCATCCCTTGTTGTCTCCAAGGGTTGCCGTGAATCTTGTGACAATCGTTCAGTTAAAGTTTTGAGGAAAGTGAGTACCTCTTCCTGAGTTGCATCCATATACGTTTGAGTCTTAGCAAGAACTTCATGCCTCTCCATCAAGTCTGCGATGGTAATGAAAGATGGTCCTCCTCTTGTCCCTCTGGCTCCTCGTCCTGATGAAGGAATGGAATTTGTTGTTCTGGTGATCGCAGAAGGTGTTACACTTAATGGAACATTTCTGCTCGCTGGCGTTGGTGGTAGAAGAGACGGCTCCACGAAATATATTGACCACAGTAGCTCCACTGACAGGTACATCAATACCGAGAGTGTTATCTGCACTAGCTCCATCAGAATTTATTGTTGATCCTGACCTAAGTTCTACCATATTGAAACAGATTGATGATTGAAATGAATCTAAGATCGACCCCTTCGAAATTGACAAAATTGAATTAGATTTTGAAGGAATTGACTTTACAACCGAGAGATTAACCTCCCACTGTGGTCGCCAATTTTTTATGGGTGAAAACTATTTCTGCCGGTTTTGTAATTTGGGGTGTGTGGATGAGAAATGAATCTAAACCCTAAACAAATGCACTTGCACGGGGATTGCTTGTGATTCGAGAAATCAATTTGTACAACTCGGCCTAAACCAAGAAATGGCCATTCCGGACTTGCCCGGTCACAAAGTGAAGGAGATGGGGTTGATCTTAGGGAGGAAGCGAAGAAGGTGTTGAGATTGTGAAGGTGTTGGCTGTGTATGACTTGTATCAGAAAGCTGAACTGTCTTGCAGAATGTAATCTATCAGTTCTGGTGTTTGGATACGATTGTATCAACACTTGGTTTTCTGTCTTGTCTTGCCTTGTCCTTTGGAAATAGGGAGGAGAACCTATTTATACAAGTTATTAAGCCTAACCCACGTCTCTCATAGGAAGTGGAGGAAGTGGAGTGATGGAGTAGTGGAGTTGTGTGTTAGTGTCACACGACCGGGTCTTGCCCACTTCTCCCGTCATCACTAACCGTCCATGACTTTCACGACACGTTCTTGTGATGGCGCGTTGTCGCACGCTGTAAACCACCATACCAATAACCCGAGTTAGTATCCCCAGAGTTTGTGACATGATTGATGTCTCGATCGTGTGGATCGTGGGACCCATAAGAAGTAGCATGTAATCTTTGGATTAAATAACTAAGTTATTTAGGAAGTCGATATTTATGAGATATCGTGTGTATTCTATGCGAGTAACGCATCGAATATATTCGGCATGTGTGAAGCATCGTTGTTTAAAGGCTTAACGGAGTAAGTCACGAATTCAAGCGTCTTAAAATAGCATAATGTCCAGCCATCTTCGAGTGATCGTTTGGAGGCTATACATGCAAGCCCTGATTTGGCCGATCACCTCATGTGGAAGAGTGGTGTATGGTGATCGTGGTGATGCCTTCTTTGGTCTCTTAACTCCTAACCAGGGATGATTGACCAAGCTAACAGAGTTGGACGGACGAGATGATCTGTGACGCTCATCTGCGACCGTTGATGAAGTTTTAGGGTTTTGAAGAGGTGCGCAAGCATCAATCTTGACTTGGTCGAAACCAAGCATGGGAGGTGTATTAGGGCGGGACCGACCGGCATGCGTGTAGACAGCTTGCTGGTGTACACGTCCATACCTCATTACTCCATGAAGATATAATCTAGGCCACTCAATTTGTTGGCAAATTTGAGTGGTTGAGATCGATTTGCGTCAGAAATCTATTGCCGCAAAGGAATAGGGACCGCGCGACCATACCTAGTTTGGGCGCACGAATCGAGGCATCTAGACATGCTCGGTCTTGGCCGATTAGTCAGGCGTGTAGACGGGCCCACGGTGATCGTGTTGACATGCTCAGGACCCTTTGAATCTACATCTACACCCTCCATCTATGCTGCGAAGATGGATGGTCGTGATTGATTTGCGACACATGTGATATGCCGCAAACCCTAATTAGGGTTTCATGTCCACGCTACTTTGGATGGACGAATTGGCAAGCTACGCTCCTCTTTTGGGGAGGCCGACCACGTGGGGCCCATATTGGGCCGGTGGTGATCACTCCAATACCTGTCTGATGGCTAGGGGTCTGATCTAAGCCATCCAAACATGTCGGTGAAGTTGGATGGTCGAGATCGATTTAAGACCCTTAGTAGAATTTCCTGCGACCCTTAAAGCATCACGCCGACCGAACTTTGGGTGAGCGTTTGCTCCTTCCTGGCTAGGTCGTGAGATGGTCGGATATGAAGGTGGAAAGGGGGCCCGCCGGTGTTCATAACGGTGCTTGTCCGACAGGGAATGGGGCGATCCGCGCCGTCCAATCGCGCCGGAAAAGATGAATGGACGTGATGGATTTGAGGCTTCTTTGTAGGCATCCTTTGTTCGTATGAGCTCCTCCAAGCCGCTCCATACGGCTTGGACATCCAACTTCAGGCTGGTGTTTGGTGGTTGTTTGGAGGGCGTGACTTGTACTTGACCGGCCATGGCACTAAGGGGCCCGCCGGGGTGGTCATTGTCTTTGTGGTTGCCCGCTCCCGCTAGGGTTCGCCTATCTTTGGTTAAATCGTGCGGCCAACTTGAGTGGTCATGATTGTTTCTGAGACTGATATGGACAGTCCAGATTCAAAATATGCTCAATCGGTGTAGTATAACACACCGAGAGATGTATGCTCAATCGGGCTAGTATAAATGATAGGTGTGATAAACACCTAGATTTATATATATTGTTTATGCTTTCTTTGCGAGTTTTCATGTAAATTATGTATCTTATGTGTGCTTTTGAGTTATTTAGGTACTTTGGAGTCATTCGGAGCGAAAGAAGGAGAAAACGTCAATTTGGAGTGTAATGAGTGATAGGTGTAGAATACACCGTATTTAATATCTAGTATTTATGCTTTCTTTGCGAGTTTTCTTGTAAATTATGTATCTTATGTGTGCTTTTGAGTTTATTAGGTGCAATGGAGTCATTTGGAGCAAAAAGACCAATTGGAACTCGTTCAAATACAAGATTTCTACTTTTCATTGTGTAGAGGACGAGAAGACGAAGCCAACGGCGAAAAGAACGAAGTCATTCGAGTTCGTGTGGAGAAGTTACAAGCAAAACGAGAATTTGAAGGCTAAAAGAGCAAAATGGTCGGACAAGTGCTATTGGTAACCCCATCGTACGTTAAGGGGTAGCCATTCATTAAGGGGTGAACTGTTCCAAAGGGACTACTACCGGGAGCCCATCCATCTGTTAAGGGGCAACTCTCTTTAGGAGGAGTGTTAAAGACAACCTACTAAGGTTATGAGGCTATTCGGGGTTCACATCATTAGCACGTGGGTGCGAATAGCCATTCCCACATAAAACTCGGTGGGGTCGATTGTGTTTATACTCATTCTTCCCATTTGATGAATCGAGAGAGAGGATGACTCGAGTTTTGAGAGGATTAGGGTTTGAATTTGTGAGATAAGAAATCGAGAGATGGAAACAATGAGAGGCGCGATGGTGGTGACGAAGGATGGAGGTCTGCTCAATCGAGATGTGAGTATTTCACGCTTTGAGATCGAGAAATTGGATCCGAAGTAAGAATTGAGACTTGGGTTTCTCTCAAGATCGAGTCTCCCGGAAGAAGATGGTGGAATTGATGGATTCGATGAGGATGATAAAGCTGAGATAAAGCAAAGAGGATGTTGCCGTGAGTTAATGAGTATAGTCCGGTTGAGAAGAAGAATTCAAGGGTCCGAGTTAATGGAAGGCTGGGAAATGAAGATGATTATGGTGGTCACGATCCGGGGCTCGAGCCTGTTTAAAGGGATTGTGATATGGGCTTTGAATAATGTTCATAGCCAAGAATCAATTGTTGCCATGGGTCTTTGTGGAGGAATGGTTATTCCTTGGCAAGTGTAGGCTGGAATTGAAGCTCAAGTTATGCAGTTCAGGTATTGAGAAGTGATGTGTCTGGTGGTACTTGTGGTTGTTTCTGTTATGGAGATTTGCAATGGAATATTTGCAGTGGTGGTTGAGTGCGAGCGAAGCAAGTGATGGGATGTTTGTTGAGTTAGAATGGATTTGAAGGTGGTGCGAGAGTAATGAATGCTCTGGCGATTGAAGCATCGAGAGGATTGAAGCTTGGGTTTCTCTCGGAATTGATTCAAGATAGATCGGGTGGTACGCAATGGAGTGAGTTACTATTGTTGTGTGTGATTTTGTGGCAGCTGAGCACTTGCCAAGGAAGAAGGATATTAGGATGATTACGTGAGGCATTGAGTCGATAGAGACCAGGGAATGGAATGGAAAGTCAAGAGAGTGTTAATTATGAAGTGGTGGTTTTTACAGTCAAGGTGCGATCAAAGGATTGGTGTTGCCATGCTTGAACCCATCAGCGGTGGTGAACAATCTTGGTGTGTTGTTTGGCGAGCGAAGTGGGTGAGGCTCATGGTACTGTGGTAGTGGCTCTGGGATTATTGACAAGGTTGCAGGCTGTGGCAGTATAGGTCCTGAGTCATGGCTTATTTGAGGCTAACAGGGTTGTGTAGCTTTCTGCAGCTGCAGATGAGATGCAGTGTAGGCTGCTGCACTATGGAAGCGGAACCGGGTTCCCGATCTTTGGTCGTGTTGCGCCTGCAAGCAATTGCAGAGTCGTGTGAATGGATTGCGAGTGGTCGGATGAATGGGTACTAAGGATTTTCGGTGTGATTTTGTGTGGAGTCAAGGCTTGAGATGTTGCAATTGGAAATGGTGTCAATTGGTCTTTGTTGAAATAGTGAATGGACTTAAGGGTGGTGGTTACATTTGAGAATTGATGGGTCTGGGAATGGCAAGGATAGTTCATATGTGAGCCTGTAATGTGATGATGGAAGAAGGTGCTGCTGTGGTTTGGCAATGGACATTGCTAAGATGCTGTGTATGTGAAGCTAAGTGTAGCAGGGTAATTCTGGTGAAGTTTTGAGCTGAAGGTTACAAGAATAAAGTGCAACAGAAGGCAGCCATCTTGGCCGTGCACAACAGCAACAAATCTGGCCTGGGCAAGTAGCCTGGCTAAGACGATCGGCCCGAGTTAGCTAGGCCGACTCCTTCGACCTGGCTCGAACCGTCTAACTCCCCGACTCCGAGCTGACCGGTTTGACCGATCCGACTCAAGACTCGACCGTTCCGACTCCGTTGACCCGGTGACCGGCGGACTTTGCCGGCCACCGAGCGACTCTCGGCGACTTTCAGCGGGATTCCGCCACAATCCCAGTTTTCCGGCATGAGTTTTTGGGGACATAATTTCTACACGGAGTTTCTCTCCATGGTGGGCCGGGTGAATTTCCAACTAATGGACTTGAAGACAAAACCTAATTTTGGAAGGAATATCCTTTATGGAAATTGAGGAATATATAAAAAAGAGAGGACTTCTATCTTTTTGGGGATATCTTATAAAGTTTTATTATCACTACTTTGTTCTAGGGTTTAGAAACATGAAGTCTTTTCTCTTTCTTCTTGTGATGAACTCCATGAATATGAGTACCTAATTATCTTTTGGTTATGGAATAGTTGGATTTCACAAAACATGATTCTTTGATTCAATATATTAGTTTTGTCTCATAATTATCGTTTGCAATTCTACGGAAATATTGTTTCATGATTGATTGATTGTTTTGTCAAGTTGCAAATTGGTAGAACTTCTAATCACATCTATTGCTAGTTTAGGGTTTATTATACGCAAAAGTGATATTCCTTGGATACAAGTAGCATAATATGATTGTAGTTTGTAGTGATATATTCTTATGATCATATGTGAATCGTAACCTTTGTTAAATCGGATTAGTGCGCTTTCCACGTTCGATTGCTTTGATTGGCCTGATTTCATAGAACTTAACGCATCTAGGGAATTAAACTTGATTAGTGCTTTTACACGTTAGGTTGTTCCTTTAGGTAGAATTCATATTCGCATCTTTTAATGTGTTTGTTGATGACATGAGGAGATTTGCGGGATATTCTTGCGATCAAGGTATTCTAGGGTCTTTGATAAAAGTTGAGATTAAAAATCAATTCTAGTTATTGTGAAAAGCATGTTAGTGAATGAAAACGAAATCCTTAACCAATATCTCTTCTATCTTATTTGTTTGCTTATTTCTTTATTTGCTTTTATTTATTTTATTTCATAAAACCACAAAACCCCAGGTGTTATTTATAGGAACCGAAACAATTTGACAACCTAGACCTCTCGTGGGATCGATCCTTTCTTGCCCTTGCTATATTTATATTTTGAGTAGTAAGAAAGTGTAATTATATTTGTGTCGCTTACACAAGCCGATCAAATTTTGGCGCCGTTGCCGGGGAGGCAGCGGTTGTTAATTGTTTTTGGTTTCTTATTTTTGTATTTAGTTTTTTGTTTTATTTTTAGTTTTTTCTTATTTTCTGGGTTTTTAACCTTGGTTTGGGAATTATTTCAGGTGCTTATTTCTATGGAAGGAGCATATTGGAACGATGGATACGGTTTTCAACAACCTCAACAATATGATAACTACCAATTCCATGGGTATAATCAAAACCAATTCATTGGTTATGATCAATATTCCATGGAACCTTATGGTTTTCCTCAACAACCTTATGGCGGGTATGTGTGTGAACAACCACAAGGATGGGAGGATTCTTATGCTCGTGAACAAAAAGTCTCTAATTTTATAGATAAAGTTTCCACCTTTTACAAGAGGAATTTCGAAAAGCTAAAGAGACTACAAACGAGCAACTCAAGAACTTCGCAAGTATGACTATCTTGCGAAGAGACATTGATCAATACAAGGAAGATATGGATAATTCTAATGTGCATATGGTTTGTGATGAATATTTGATTGATGCTAATGTTGAAAAAGGCCAATCCTTGGGCACTTTCGTGGATAATTGTGTAGTTAACTCAACTCTTGATCTTAATAATGATCATTCACCTATTCAAAAGGATGAGTTAGAGATTAACAACACTAAATTCAATGAGGAAACAATCTTATGTTGACTATGATAGTGGACGGTGATTATGATACATTGCTTGAAACAACTCATGGTGACATCTCAGGAGTCTTTTTGGGATCAAGATGAAGATGAAGAGGAATATATCGACACTTGTGTAGATGACTCAAGCATTGATCTTAATAATGATCAAGAGCCTATTCAAAGGGTGGAGCTTGAGGATGATGCATTTTCGAGTGTTCTAAAAAAAGTTTCTTATGATAAAATTTGGATCCGCAAAAGAGTATGTGCCTTCAACAAAAAGGAGGAATATGTTGAGAATGAAAGCTAATTATGACCAATATTGTGGAAGACCCAATTGAACTTGTGAATGTTTATAATGATGATGTTTATGTCGAGACTTTGGTTAAGGCGAAACGGACGAAGAATGGTTGCAGGTTTGATAGAGGACCATGATATAAAAGAGGTGAATAATTCACTTGAGTTTTTCAAAGATGAAGAGGATTCAGTGATACAAGAGATTGTGCAAGGTTTATCTAACCCTTTGCCTATTATTTCTTCTTCTTTACCTCTTATTGGTTTGAATGTATGTGCTTCGAGAATATTGTTGAATGACTTTGTTTCGTTTTCCGCCATTAGAGAAACTTGATTCTCATACTATGCGGGTTATGGAACCGGAACAGGTGGAAATACCCGAACTCTATATTCGTTATGCACTTCCATGTGTGGACAGAATAAGTGTGGGGAAGCTTTTATCGGTTCATAGCTTCACTTTTGCTTTATTGTACTAATATTTGTGTGAAGCTAGTGTTTGCAAAACAGGTTCTATGGAAGGATCCCCAACTTTTCCGATTATTGGTGTATGGGGAATGAATCTTACAAGCTAAGTCGGGCTGGTCGACTTTAAACCAAGCGCTTAGTGGGAGGCAACCCACCGGTTTTGTATCTCTTATCCTTTTGCTTTTTATTTTTGTTTCGTTTATTTATTTTTTTACTGTTTTTATATTATATTTGCATCCCTATGTTTAATTTCATTGAGTCCGTAATCTATCTTAGAAGAGAATTATGATGAATACCTTTTCGTCAGAAAATTTCAGACTGATTAGTAGTTTAGTCCAGAGACCATAACTGTCAGACCGTTTATCAAAACACTGTGAAATTTTGACACCGTGTAGAAAACACGTAGGTGAACAACTTTTGTGAAATGGAGTTTTTCCAAATTCCTTACCAATTTGCACAGTTTTTGCGTTTTATCTGCTGTTACGTCAGAATTCAGAACTTTCGGTTTTACACATTGAGGACAATGTGAAGTTTAAGTGTGGGGGAGCATTTATATGTTTGTATAGTTTGTTTTTGACACCATTAGTGTATGGAACCATTTTGAATGCAGGAGTTGAGGAACCAATTAACTAAAGGGGACGAATATAGCTCAGAAATCACAAATTAACATGATAGTTGTTACCATATCTCGGAATATCACCATATCACATTCTATTTTTATTTTTCCATATTTATCTATTGTTCTCTAAGTGCTTTGGTGGGTCACTAAACATCGACGTGTTATTACTGATAGGATGAAATAGAGTGGTTGAGTTACAAAAAAAAAAAAAAAAAAAAAAAAATTTGAAAAAAATATTTGAAAAGAAAAAAAGGACCGATCAATTAGACCAAAACGGAATAAAAGACACTTGGGAATAGCATTATGTGTGAAACGTAGTCCCCTGTCTCCGTCGCCTAAACAAGCGTGGAATGCAGGATCCAAGGCAACTATCATGTACTTGCTGACAAGAAGCATGCGCTTGGATCCAAAAGATCTAATCATGCCGTCTAAAAAAAAAAAAAGAGAAATTGGATCCAGTTTGATCCAATCATATAAAAAAAGAAAAAAAAATTATTATTGTGTTGAATAAAGTCACTCTTGGTTCCCTTTTATATGCCAATTGATTTGATGTAGCATTCAGCACCAAGTAGCTCAATCCAATAGATTAGGTTCATCTTAGCAGTGACCTTCAGACAGATATGGGAAACATCGAACACTTGTGAATATTCGCCAACATCTACATCTAATCCATCTTCTTAATCTTTTCATTGTGATTGTGGTTTGTTAGTTTCCGAGTATTGTGGCTTGTTCAACTATCTAATTAGAGTTTATTTACTAATAATTGAATTGAATTTGCAAGGTACCTCCTCCCGTAGTCAATTTTGGATTCGTTCATTGATTTGTCACGAATAGACGGAGTTTGAAATATAGGTTTTGTAGGTATACCTCTTGTAAACCTTCACGAGACTATAACTCGTCCACTAGGGACACTTAGGGGTTTAAAGGCTTGTTATTTATGCTAAAAGTGACCGTAGCCTCGGCGACACGGAGTTGTTGTATTTTATTGTTTTGTTTGATTTGCTCGAGGACTAGCAAAGTCTAAGTGTGGGGAATTTGATAGGTGTAGAATACACCGTATTTAATATCTAGTATTTATGCTTTCTTTGCGAGTTTTCTTGTAAATTATGTATCTTATGTGTGCTTTTGAGTTTATTAGGTGCAATGGAGTCATTTGGAGCAAAAAGACCAATTGGAACTCGTTCAAATACAAGATTTCTACTTTTCATTGTGTAGAGGACGAGAAGACGAAGCCAACGGCGAAAGAACGAAGTCATTCTGAGTTCGTGTGGAGAAGTTACAAGCAAAACGAGAATTTGAAGGCTAAAAGAGCAAAATGGTCGGACAAGTGCTATTGGTAACCCCACTTGTCGTACGTTAAGGGGTAGCCATTACGGTAAGGGGTGAACCCATTCCAAAGGGACTACTATCGGGAGCCCATCCATCTGTTAAGGGGCAACTCTCTTTAGGAGGAGTGTTAAAGACAACCAAGCTAAGGTTATGAGGCTATTAAGGGTTCACATCATTAGCACCGTGGTGCGAATAGCCATTCCCACATAAAACTCGGTTGGGGTCGACCGTGTTTATACTCATTCTTCCCATTTGATGAATCGAGAGAGGATGACTCGAGTTTGAGAGGATTAGGGTTTGAATTTGTGAGATAAGAAATCGAGAGATGGAAACAATGAGAGCCGACGATGGTGGTGACGAAGGATGGAGGCCGCTCAATCCGAGATGTGAGTATTTTTTGCTTTGAGATCGAGAAATTGGATACGAAGTAAGAATTGAGACTTGGGTTTCTCTCAAGATCGAGTCTCCGGAAAGAAGATGGTGGAATTGATGGATTCGATGAGGATGATAAAGCTCAGATAAAGAAGAGGATGTTGCCGTGAGTTAATGAGTATAGTCTGGTTGAGAAGAAGAATTCAAGGGTCTGAGTTAATGGAAGCTGGGAAATGAAGATGATTATGGTGGTCACGATCTGGGGCTCGAGCTGTTTAAAGGGATTGTGATATGGGCTTTGAATAATGTTCATAGCCAAGAATCAATTGTTGCCATGGGTGCTGTGGAGGAATGGTTATTCCTTGGCAAGTGTAGCTGGAATTGAAGCTCAAGTTATGCAGTTCAGGTATTGAGAAGTGATGTGTCTGGTGGTACTTGTGGTTGTTTCTGTTATGGAGATTTGCAATGGAATATTTGCAGTGGTGGTTGAGTGCAGGCAGAAAGCAGCTGATGGGATGTTTGCTGAGTTAGAATGGATTTGAAGGTGGTGCAGAGAGTAATGAATGCTCCTGGCGATTGAAGCATCAGAGAGGATTGAAGCTTGGGTTTCTCTGGAATTGATTCAAGATAGATCGTGGTACACGGCAATGGAGTGAGTTACTATTGTTGTAGCTGATTTGTGGCGGTGAGTCTTTGCCCAAGGAAGAAGGATATTAGGATGATTCTCAGTAGGCATTGAGTCGATAGAGACCGGGAATGGAATGGAAAGTCACAGAGTGTTAATTATGAAGCTGGTGGTTTTTAGGTGTCGGGTGCGGTCAAGGATTGGTGTTGCCATGGCTGGCGCGTGCGAGGCGAGCAATGCTGGTGTGTTGTTTGAACTGAGCAGAAGTGGCTGAGGCTCATGGTACTGTGGTAGTGGCTCTGGGATTATTGACAAGGTTGCAGGCTGTGGCAGTATAGGTCCTGAGTCATGGCTTATTTGAGGCTAACAGGGTTGTGTAGCTTTAGCATTTGCGAGATGAGATGCGGTGTAAATTTCTTTGCACTATGGAACTGGCCGGTTCACGATCTTGAAGGCGTATTTGCGGCTACGCAAGCAATTGCAAAGTCGGAGTGAATGGATTGCAGGGCTGGATGAATGGGTACTAAGGATTTTCAGTGTGATTTTGTGTGGAGCTGAAGGCTTGAGATGTTGCAGTTGGAAATGGTGTCAATTGGTGCTGTTGAAATAGTGAATGGACTTACAGGTGGTGGTTCTGGCTGAGAATTGATGGGTCTGGGAATGGCAAGGATAGTTCATATGTGAGCCTGTAATGTGATGATGGAAGAAGGTGCTGCTGTGGTTTGGCAATGGACATTGCTAAGATGCTGTGTATGTGAAGCTAAGTGTAGCAGGGTAATTCTGGTGAAGTTTTGAGCTGAAGGTTACAAGAATAAAGTGCAATGAAGGACCATCTTGGCCGTGCTGTAATAACAACAAATCTGGCCTGGGCAAGTAGCCTGGCTAAGACCAGTCAGCCGAGTTAGCTAGCTGACTCGGTTCTGACTCAGTGCCTGAACCGTCTGACTCCCCCTGACTCCGAGCTGACCCGGTTTGACCGATCCGACTCAGCACTGACCCGTTCTGACTCGTTGACCGGTGACCGGGCGGACTTTGCCGGTCACCGGAGCCGACTTCCGGCGACTTTCCGGCAGGATTCCGGCCACAATCCCAGTTTTCCGGCGAGCGTTTTTGGGACATAATTTCTACACGGGTTTCTCTCCATGGTGGTAAGGTGAATTTCCAACTAATGGACTTGAAGACAAAACCTAATTTTGGAAGGAGTATCCTTTATGGAAATTGAGGAATATATAAAAGAGAGGACTTCTATCTTTTTGGGGGATATCTTATAAAGTTTTATTATCACTACTTTGTTCTAGGGTTTAGAAACATGAAGTCTTTTCTCTTTCTTCTTGTGATGAACTCCATGAATATGAGTACCTAATTATCTTTTGGTTATGGAATAGTTGGATTTCACAAAGCATGATTCTTTGATTCAATATATTAGTTTTTGTCTCATAATTATCGTTTGCAATTCTCACGGAAATATTGTTTCATGATTGATTGATTGTTTTGTCAAGTTGCAAATTGGTAGAACTTCTAATCACATCTATTGCTAGTTTAGGGTTTATTATACGCAAAAGTGATATTCCTTGGATACAAGTAGCATAATATGATTGTAGTTTGTAGTGATATATTCTTATGATCATATGTGAATCGTAACCTTTGTTAAATCGGATTAGTGCGCTTTCCACGTTCGATTGCTTTGATTGGCCTGATTTCATAGAACTTTAACGCATCTAGGAATTAAACTTGATTAGTGCTTTTACACGTTAGGTTGTTCCTTTAGGTAGAATTCATATTCGCATCTTTTAATGTGTTTGTTGATGACATGAGGAGATTTGCGGGATATTCTTGCGATCAAGGTATTCTAGGTCTTTGATAAAAGTTGAGATTAAAAATCAATTCTAGTTATTGTGAAAAGCATGTTAGTGAATGAAAACGAAATCCATAACCAATATCTCTTCTATCTTATTTGTTTGCTTATTTCTTTATTTGCTTTTATTTATTTTATTTCATAAAACCACAAAACCCCGGTGTTATTTATAGGGAACCGAAACAATTTGACAACCTAGACCTCTCTGTGGGATCGATCCTTTCTTGCCCTTGCTATATTTATATTTTGAGTAGTAAGAAAGTGTAATTATATTTGTGTCGCTTACGACAGCGATCAATGAGCAAAAAGGTCGATTCACAGGCGAGAGATATTTAGAGCGGGCAAGGTTGCACAAGAAGGAGGTGAAGAATGTACTGTCAGTTTCCCAGAACTGACAGTTGAGTTGAACAAATATTTAAGTTGTTGGTTATTCGGAACCAACAAGCCTAATATTTCCGGATTACCCTTATCCAGCAACTGGGTGCCGATAGCAACTTCCTTTCCTACACGCTCTACTATTCAGAGAGAATCAATTTTTCTCTCATTCTTCTCGGCGGCTGCTGTGTGTCCGAGAACAGCTGAGAGAGATCAGATTGAGAGATTCAAGGAAAGGAAATGGAAGAGATTGAATAGGTGTTGAGTGTAAATCGATTTGATTCTGGTTTTTGGGCTTATTGGTGAGAAAGATGAGAGGGGTTTTGGAGCTCAGACATACACAGAGCTGTAGGTGGAAACATGAAGAAATGGAGGAAATCTGAAGCCAGTTTGAGATGGAATGATTATGGGGTTTGTTAGATGATGGGTTTGCTGTCGAGATCTAACAGCTGAGGTATTTGATCAGTTGAGGGTTTGCGAAGAATTGAAAGGAGGAAGAAATCAGGGTTTGAAATGGTGAAATTGGGAGAAGAACTGGTAGTGAAATTGGTCGATTCTGAGATGGGTTTGTTACTGAGCTAACATGGAAACATTGGATCTGTTTTAGGTTGTTTGGCTGTGAAATGACAATGCAGGTGAGATGGAGATGGTGGTGCTCAATTTAGGTGTGCAGCTGGTGCCGAGAAGATCTGAGATGTGAACTAAAATGGGTACTGTATGGAAGAATGGCAGTGAAGCAATTGTGGTTGATGTTTACAGGGAAGAAGAGATGTTTGCTGCTATTGCCGCAGCTGGTGCAATTAATGCAGAGATGGAGCTTGTGATTGTTTTGGTGTTGTGGGTCTCAAGAGCTGAACCGGTGGTGGTATGAGCCGTGAGAGCTACACCGCAATGGTTTAGCTAGGATGATGGTCGTGTCTTTGCTGGTGTCATTGGCAAGGTCACAATGGCGGTGATCAAGAAATGGAGATGTTGTTCTGTGATTGTGGAGTTCAAGTTGCTATTTTCTCAGTGGGGTGATTGAATTGGTGGTGTCCTTGAATTGCAGTTGAGATTAAGAAGCTGCTACAACTGGTTTGCGAATGGGTGTTGCAGAGATCATGGAGTTTTGGGTTTAGGTTTGAATGCAAGACATTGCAGGTCGATCTGGAGGTTTGACTGAGTGGCTGTGGCAGTAGCGAAATGATTGTGTTGAGTAGTAGTATGTGCTGAAGGATAAACAAATGGGACGAGATTGATGCAGTGCAAAGTTTTGATGGGATTAGATGTTGGGTGTTGCTGGATTCGAGTTAACAACAAACTCAAGAGGAGTTCATACAAGACAAGCCTGAGATTGTAGGTGTACAATCAGATGTATGCCAATGGGACCATAGATGAGATTGCGTAGCAATGAGAATGCTGAGTTGTTGACTTGAGAATGCGGTGCTGTTTACAAGGGTCTGATGGCTGGGTATGCGGCGCTAGAGACAATGGCCAGGACTCACTTTGAAGCAAGGAGGGTTTACTGGCAAGGCTGTAGAAGGCAGTGAAGATTAAAAAGAGTATGGACTGGTCATGAAGCTGGTGTACAAGTGCTGCAGCTAGGAGTTGCAGTTGATGGCGGGTCTGCAAGTGTTAAGTTGGAGCTGCAGGTAATGGGATTGGCAGGTTTAAGTATGAGGCAATGATGCATATAAAGACACAGCAAATGCAGGTTTGTCAGAGTTGCGACTGAAGCTGTCGTGCTGTTGGTGGTAGTCGGGCTAGGGTGTTGCAGAGCTAACTTTGAGAAGACAGGTGATGCTGGTGTGTGGTACTGAAACTGGCGAATGTGTTACAGAAATGAATGAATGGTTTGTTGAATGTGTGTATGAAACTGAGCTGCGGGTCGAGTTGGAAATTTCAATGCCATATGGTTGCAGTTGTACTGTTAAGGCACAAACTGAAGAGATTGGCAATGTGTTGGTGTGGGGAGCTGTAGATTTGTGTGAATTGCAGAGTTGATTTGATGGCTTAAGGAGAGGAGACATTACAGGTTATGAACTGAAGTTGCAGGGAAGGCACAACCATCATGGCTGAAGTGCAATGATTGCACTGCAGAGTTTGGCCAGTGCAAATGGCTTATAGCCTGGCAACTCAGCCCAATCAGCCAGACAGATCTAACTCGTTTCTGACTCAAGACTCTGACTCATATATGACTAGGTTTTGACTCGGTTGACATGACCGATTTGACAAGTTTGACCGGTGACCGGGTTGACTTTGCCGGTCACCTGAGATACTTTCCCGACCAACTTCCGACCGGCGATGCCCGATTTTCTAGCGACATATTTTGGGAAGAGTTTTCACACGGGTATTTTCCACACATGGGCTTGGTGGACTAATTGGAGATGGGTTTTGAGAAGACCTAAATTTGGAAAGAGTGTCCTTTTGGAAGGGGAGAAGCATATAAATAGAAAAGTCTTTCTCTAAACCTAAATATCTCCATTAGGGAGGATTCTACTTGTTTTCGAGGGTTTCACATGATAGATTCTTCAAAACTCTTTGTGATGATTTCCAAAAACCCAAGTAGTTGATTTGTTTTCATTGGTTAAAGATGTAGTTGGATTTTGAAAACAAGTTATGATTTTTATGAATTAGTTTTCTCTCAAAATCATTGTTTGATTTCTACGGGTTATAATAATTGCATGATTGATGTATTGCAATATGATTGAATGTTTGTTTAGTTAAGTCTAGAATTAATTGAACTCACATCCATATCTATAGCTATTTTAGGGTTCATCATCGAGCGATAACCTTGAATACGAGTAGCATGATATGATTACGGTTTGTAGTGATACACTCTTGTAGTCATATGTAGAAGTTGACCTTTGTTCGAATTTTTTGCGCAATGTATTACAATTGCATTGATTAGCCTATTTCGAAACTTAATGCTCTTAGGAATTGAACTTAATTAGCGCAAGGCGTTAGGTTATTCTTTAGGTAGAATTCACATACGTGACCCTAATGTGTGTGTTGATGACTTAGGAAATTTATGGAGTATTCTTGCAATAAGATATTCTAGGGCTTTTGATGATAGCGAGATTAAATACGAATTATATTCATACATTCAAAAACTTGTTTACAATTGAAGATGAAACCTTTATCCAATATTTTCACATCCTTGATTTGCGTGCTTTGCTTTTATTTTATTTTCGTTTATAAAAACCAGAAAACCCCCCGTGTTACTTATAAGATACCGAAACATATTGACAACCTAGTCCTCTCTGTGGGAACGATCCTTTCTTGCCCTTGCTTCATTATATATTTTGAGTAGTAAGAAAGTGTAATTTATTTTTGACGCCTACGACAGCGATCAATAACACACCGAGAGTTGTACCATGTATGGGTATTTCGTACATGCCTCATTAGTGACACTTGGAGATTCGTGTTACTCTGCTGAGAGAAACACTTAGTCGTCATGCCGCTCCAATAATGAGAATTCAATGGGAACAACACAGAAATAAAAAGGCTGGTCATGCATTAATTAATAATGCTATAAATTCACAAGGTATATGGGATTGTTGCTACATGCTCCAACCTGGATGAATTTTATGTATTTAATTCACAAAATATTGGGATTGTTGCCACATGCTCCATTCTAGGTGAATTATTAAAGTGAAAAAGTATTCATCACTTATCAGTGGCTTTATCCTTTGCAGGATGTCAGCGCATAAATTTGGTTTTACAATTTTAGCCCTAAACTAAAATCCACCATCAACACTACTCAGGTAGAACCATTCACATACTAGTATGCAAACTTGGTTCTCGGACTTTAACAGTTAAAACCGTTCGCAAACCGTTCGCAAACAAGGTTTCCGGACCTGAATCATACAAAACTGTTTGCATACTTGTATGCATACTATTTTGTATCCAGACAAAGGTTAATTATTCTAAACTCCCATTTCAATCATTGAAACATTCTTAGAAGCTGACAATGGCTGTCTCACACATACCATTAATTTTCAAGTGATCGAATGACCAATACGAAACTTTCCAAGTCGACATCAAATGATTGTCTCACACAAATCATGTTAGATGTTTCAAGGAAATTTTCACATGATCATCTTTTGACTTATTATTTAGTTTCCAACAAATAAATTATTTCCGACTAAACTCGTCAAGAATAATGATGAACATAGCTAAAGAAAAAAGCTTCCAACACATATTTCGAGAAATAGATAAGCGAGATAAACTCGGCTCAAAATATCAAATGTGTATAATATAAAACTCTATATAGTTGTACGACTTAGTCTCATTAGGAGATAGAATAGAATAGACTTCTGAGTGATAGATAAATTTTAGTCTCCACATACCTTTTGTTGATGAAGTTCCTCCAATCTCTCCTCAGTAGATCTTCGTCTTCAATCGATGAACGCCGTGAAGTCTAAAGCTCAACTACACATTTTATCCTAATCCGAGACATAGCTATAAGTAAAATAGAAATCAAGACTTATAGTTTTGATCAAGTAAACTTGACAAACAAGCTTGAGATAGCAACGCTTGCGAGTTCGACCGAGCAGTGCTCTAACATAAAACATAACATGCGAGGCTATATTTAATACTCTAGTATTAGATTTGATCATTTTAGTATAATCAATGTGTCCATGATGAATATTTGATTACGAAGTATAACATTTATCTTTTGAACTTCGTAAATCTAACATCGACATAATCTATATATGTAACTCCTTACTTGATTGTATATTGGATATAGGTGTGATTTCATCCTAGGAAATTATGTTTGATTACATACGTTTAAAGGAAGTACATATACGAAACTTGTTTCATAATAGAAAGGAAATCAATAGGCTTTTTGGTACGGGTTTCATTGAAGATCTTTTGATTACCAATTCGAAACCTGGGTAATAACTTTGGTAGAACCGATCTTGACTTATGTTGAGATATATGATAGAAACGATCTTTACTTAGTTGGATATGTGGTAGAACCGATCTTGACTTATGTTGAGAACCTTGGTAGAACCGGTGCTTACCTATTTTAGGATACATGGTAGAAACCGACCCTAGTATTGTTGGGAGTCATGGTAGAACCGATCCTTACCTATATTGGGAGTCTTGGTAGAACCGATCCTAGATATTATTTGGATTCATGGTAGAACTGATTCGTACCTATATTTGGATACTTGGTAGAACCGGTTTTAACCTATGTTTGGATTCATGGTAGAACCAGTCCCCAAAGAAAACCGATCCTTCATATTCACATATTACTTTACGGTTTTGTGTGAGTTTGGAATTAGGGTTTGCTAATAGGAAATTCCCAGATGTCGACATAATTTGGACATGGGTATAATTTTTATCTTTTGTTGTCCAAAGATATTCCTTGGTACTCAAGGTGATCCTAATCCTAAATATTGAGAATCTTTTAATTTTTTTTTCGATCATATGCTTTTGATTTTCCAGCAAATCAAAACATAACTTTTGAAAAGTTATATTATTTAAGTGCTAAACTAATATTAGATATTTTTTAATGAGAGATTTCAGAATTACGGGTTGGATATTTGTTCGAAATAGGAAAACCGAAATTAGGTATTTATTGCATATCTTGAGAATATTTTCGATTTTGGAATTTCCTTGTTGTCCAAACAACCTTGGTCTATAAATAGTTGAGTTTGCATTTCTATCAAACTATCATAAGAGCCAGGCAAACTTCACTTGTGTTGTTTTTGGTGGAGCCATCTATCCGGAGAGGAAAGTACCCTAATTAGGCGAAATCTCTTACGACCGCTCGTTTAAAGATTTCCCTAGGATCAAGAATTTCTACGAGTACTGTTGGTGGGAAACTAGCTAATTGCATTGTTATTTTAGTTTTCGACTATTGATTTGATTTACTAACGATTGTTGAAACTTTGATTGCACCTGGTTTGATTATTCTTGAGAGCCTTTTCTTCTGACATAAGGGTCACTCAAACTAGATCAAAGTATTGACGGGATCCTTAAAACTGTTTTTAAATCTAAAGACATCTTATCATAATCCATTGTTAACAGACTCCGTTCTGTGTGTGATTGATCACAAGAAGATATAAGTTTGTGTTTGAAGGTTACTTAAAAAGGCAGTTGAAGATTTGAAGACAAGAAGATTTTTTCTTATTGGTTTTCATACCTTGTGATTTGTGCACACATCTTGATACGCTGGGATCCGACTTAGATTAGATTTCTTTGATCCTAAAGTCGTTTAGATATGCAACTATCATTCGGTGGTATTCTTCAATATTCGAATATGATAGTTGTGAATCTGAATTAATCTAAGTTACTAATTCAGATTGATATTACCTGACAAATGAGTATATTAGATTAAACGGAAGAGACTTTGTCAACAACTCAACGAATCTTTTTCTTAAAAGATTATTGGAGTAGATACCAAACAGTTTTGTTCTTTTACTGTTTGGAGGACGATCAAATGGAGTTGAGTGCTTAAGACTTTACATCCGTAAAACAACTCATGATTGATTTTATGTCTTTGGATTCACGTGCGTGACCGGTAGGTCATATACTCAGGGATAATGAAGGAACTAAGTAACTAGGGGTAGTTTAATTGGTCTCAACTATACGAAGTTGGCATTGTACTTTGTGTAGCGGTTTAATTCTGAGAGTATTCAAAACTGGACCAGGTCCCGGGGTTTTTCCGCATTTGCGTTTTCCTCGTTAACAAAATCTTGTGTGTGTTATTTACTTTTATTTTCCGCAATTATAATTGTGTATTATGATTAAAAGTAAATACACTTGACTTTGATCCTATAGTCATTCGGTCTTGTGCCGTAACTATTGTCAAGTGAATATCAAGTTGTTGTATTGTCTCAACTTTGTCCATAGACGATCACACTTGGTATCAGACTCATAGGTTGAAATAATAAGATTGTGGTGCATTTGGGTACCCTCGTCTTTTCAATATGCATCCTAAGGAAGTTACTTCCATGTACAACTTTCCATTTTTCTATTTAAAAATTTAATTATAATTTTTTGTTTCCAATAACAATATTTCCCACATAAAAAATTATATTAAACAACTCGTGTCAAAGAAATGTCACTTATCTTTTGCCTAATATGGAAATCTATAGGTGCATTGAGTTTCTTTTACGAAATAATAAACCGTCTGGAGTTAGGTTTTAAGTAAACCTTGTCGATTTAGAAGTCAGAATGTGTAATTTTTCGGGCTATCGTTTCAAGGTTTAGGAGGATTTGGTCGGAGATCCACTACTTTTTATTAATAATCAAACATAATTATACAAAAAAAATATAGAAAACATGTACCGTTATAGGCTAAGCCCTAATATAACAATATAACAAAGTTTATAAATAACATATCCATCGAATGATCTTTCATAATGTTGTATATTTGATTATGATTTGAGTATGGATTTAGATATTTTTTGTGTTAGTGGAGTAAGAAAAAACTTGTTTCTTCTCACTCTCTACTAAATTCCATTTCATTCGAGAAGCGGTTGAAGAAGGTGAGATACAACTCAAATACTGCTAGGCGGAAGACCAGTTGGCGGACATATTTTCCAAGGCACTTCCCAAAGGAAAATTTCTGAATTTTCATGAACTATTAGGAGTTGTTGAACGTATCATTAAATAGGAAAATGTTGAGAGTTAATTTAATGTTCAAGTTCATATTTGTTCATGTGCACAAATGTTGTGCACACGGTCATTTTACTCTACATATTAGCATGTAGTTAGTTTTATTTTAATATAAATGAATATATAGTAGGAGTCCACATATATATAAATAGATGATGTAAGATAAGATAAGACAATAAATAGAATAGGTGGAAGAGAAGCTTATGACCTCACCTATATTCACTAAATCCTTGTCAAAATCATTACTAATCATCATTAATTATCCAATACAGAAAATTATATTAGGTTTTCAAAAAATACATATCTCTCGAGCTAGGGAATACGTATTCATAATTTTTAAATCGTCGGAATTTTTTTCAAAAGACCCATGTATAACTATCTTGAAGCAGGTCAACGCCTCAAAAAAAAAAAGTTTTCTTTTTCGAAACACCTACAGATGCCTTTTCACCCGCGAAAAGAGTCACCTCACTTAATGTTCGGTATGATCCGCTGACAGCTATGAAATCCTTCTTTTGCCACTTTGGCTGACACGTTTAACCGATGTAATTTGGTCCAAGCTGCTGGATGGTTACCAAAAGTATCCTCACTACTAGTGCCTTAGCACTTTGGGATTTATAGATTCCTCTTTTGACTAAGAAGGCTTTGACCTACATATACAGATCCTTCTTACTCAGGAAGCCAAGGTAGACCAAGAACTTCTCCCCAAGGTTGTTAGGGCATTGCTCGGTTGAACCAATTTGTAATTCAATATACATAAGTTGTGAAACATCTTATTATGATCAAAGTGTCAAGGAAGAATATACAAGTTATTTCACAACTTGTGTATATTCAATAACAAAGTATAACGCTTATCTTTTGAACTTCGTAATTGTGACATACATATTATCTTTGTAACTTGTTAATAGATTGTGTAATGAACTTGGGATTAATTTCATGCTTAGAAAACTATGTTTGATTACATGAGTTTAAGGAAGTAGACTTACAAAACTTGTTTAGTTGGAAAAATTCAATTGTATTGGTGGTCCGATTTCTATAATGAGGATCTATAGCAGGACCGATTCCTATTGGGGATCTATAGCAAGACCGATCGCTGCCTATAGGGGATCTGTAGATAGATTGACAACAATATTGGGACCTCCCGGGATGAGATCTCAATATTCCATATATTTTTTATATTGCCTGACTGATTAATATTCAATTTTGTATAAGAATCTTAATGATTGGACGAATCCTAGATGGATTGCTATTAGTATTGAGTGATAACGTCTTCAGGATGTCACCGATGTTCCATGACCATGCAGAATAGATATTCAGAACCAGTACGGTACTACTGCCATCATGTACCATGTTCTCGAATAAATATAATGCTCCTTAACAGATTTCCTGCCAATATAGAGCCACTAATTAACAAATTCTAGCGCAATATTCACCGACTAAACTCCTAGAAATATTCTATTTTCACCATGATATTTTATTACTTCAATTCATGGCTTTTCCCGGGTGAATCCCATGGATTAGTAATGAATATCCACCTTTCGAGCATATATGTCACCAGAAAATGGTGCGGGTGTATTTTGTAATAATGCTCAAACAAGCACCCAAAATATGGACGAATGAGGATATCGAAAACTAATCAAAAGAGGAAAAAGAAAACTAATAGTAATAATAATAAAAAATAGTGTGTGGGACCGGGCCCACCGGCCATGCTGCATGCCGTGGCCGGTCCTCACCCTTCCACTTTTTTCTTTTTTAAAAAAGATTATTATTATTTTATTATTCCTTAATTGAGGACTTCCTCCTTCAAGCAACTCTTGATTTTCCATATCTTGCTTAATTTACCATATGGCCTACAAGTCAAATGGTTCCGCTACCATTAGGTCTTTTCACTAATAAATATATTAAAAAATATTATTACTTTAATATTTTCTAAATATTGGACGCTCAAGCAAAATCCTACTTGCTCAGTCAAGAAAAATTAGGTATTTCAGTCAAGATTAAACTCTTCTGAAATTACAAAATAATTCCCGAATGACTACCAAAAATTATCAAAATTCATAGAGCGGATAACTATCGACATGGTGGCACGTGCACCACCATGCCGGTCATAGCCGTCCCTTGGCCGCACGGTTGGCCGGTCCCACACTCATTAATTATTTATTTATTTGATTAATCCACCAGTAGGGCAATCCTCCATGCACCGCCTAGCCGGTCTCACCACCACAAATGGCTAGTCCTCATACCCATTGGTCGGTCAGTCTCTCTACCCATATTGGAAATCCTCCATCTCCTGGATCCAGGGCTTCTTAAAACTAGGGTTTCGTACCTGATCATAATTCATATCAAGTCTGAGCATCAATAATTTTCATATTGATTGAATTGTCAATAGTTTAATTGACTATTTGATGTTGGGCCTTGCTCCAACATTTTGCTGCTTGATCATCCGATTGGTTAATCATTCAATATTTTATTGGATGACCATGCACTTGGTCGATCATCTAATTTTTACCAATATTTTAATCTCTACTTTGTCATTCGACTGCTCATGACATGGTGGATCGAGGATTATAATAACTCAGCAATATCTGATTTCCTGTCAAATACTTGACATATCAGAACACATGTTGGTCCATGATCCGTCAAATAATCTCATCAGACCGACGTTCATCAATCCATAACATTTGAGTATCATTGCTGCCCTTATATAATTTTAAAAATGGTAAATAAGGATCCATTACTCGAACTTGTGAAGAATGATTTTAGATTTAATTTCTAATAGTAAAAATAATAAATAAGTACAAGATGATAAAATAATTAAGAGACACCGGGACTCAAGATTCCACCATGATTCATATTCATGAGATTCATGTATTAATTCTAGACAATTATAGCTCATATAATAATATTATTGACTCTAATCCATTGCCAAAGGTATATTTTTAAAATATTAAATGTAAATTATAAGGATGACATATCAAAAGTACTTAAAACTAAGTACACACCATCAAAACAATAATCACACTTAATTAAGAAAAATCATAAATCACGTGACGGGGTTTAACTTCCCATTAATTATTACAAAGAGCAAAAAAGAAATATAATTTGCTAAATTACTTCTAATGTTGGTTACTGGCTCCCCAAACACGTTCTAAAACACATCCAACTCTCTCCAGCCACACGCAACCTCCAAAAATAGCTCGGAAATTCCCGAGAAAATTCTTCGAATTTTTTTGTTGCTTTAACCCGATTTTCAACCCAATTTATTTGAATCCAACACATATACAAGTGACAACAATACTCTGAAACGCATCTACAAAGAAAAGGACTGAGTCATGAGAACTCTATATGCAGACTGAAAGAGTGCACAAAAATTCTCCTCCAATCAGGACGTTCACTTTCTCTAAAGAACCAGTAAATGAAGTAGTTCAATCCATGATGAAGCATTTGTGTAAGTTGCTCTACCTATCGAACGTGCAAATGAAAGAAATTTTTGCCTATCTTAACCACGTTGTGTCAGGAAAGCGCCTATCTTTCCTGGAAGTACCTCCTGAACCTCCAGTCACAGACAAAGAGACGTACAACTGGGGACTGCTATCCATTCTACAAGAATGCTTGATAGTGATTTGAGGAGCACTAGAGAATATCTTAGTGCCTGCAAGCTGATGGAAAATGATGAACACGTTATTAAAATTAATATACCGTGGCTTCATCCGAGATAGGGATACTGTAAACTAAATTGTGATGGGCTTTCAATCATGCTAAAGATGCTGGAATAGGGGGAATAATTCGTGGAGATGATGGTGCTTTGCATGCTTATTTTGCTAAGAATAATAGCATTGTTGCAGAAGTTTGGGCGGTAAGAGATGGTTTGTTTATTACAAAGGATTTGGGTGTGCAAAAACTTATTGTGGAAAGTGTTAGAGCATTGCTCGGTCGAACTCGCAAGCGTTGCTATCTAAAGCTTGTTTGTCAAGTTTAGTTGCCAAAACTATAAGTCTTGATTTCTAGTCTACTTATAACTAAGTCTCGGATTGGAGGTATGCGTACATTTTCGCATACTAGCGAACCCAAGCTTAGTCCATCCACTAAGATATGCGTACACGTTTGCATACCCGAGTGAATGATGTTCTAAAATTGGTTTGTTCATGAACTAATACATTTATATAATAAGGAATGCAATCTTTTGCAAACCGTGGCTATAATGTTCATGACTTGATTCTAGTGAATCAAAATCGATTTTGCTTCAATTGTGTCATGTATACTTCTATGAGAATATAAACAATTGAACAACTCTAGAACTAGCTTCATTTGAGTCATTTGAACTAGTTATGGTTAAGATGAATGAGGTTGATATGAAAGTGTTCATATGGATAAGTTCGGTTAACTATTGTTGAGCCAACAAAGTGTACACGTTTAGGTACGGTTACTCATATTTAAATGAATTTACATTTCATTTGTGTATAACAAGCGAAGTTCGATCTAACAGTTGAAAAATATTAGCTTGAGTCTAATCAGGTTTTCATCTAACAGTGAATATTGAATGCTTTGTTACCAAGGTAACATTGATTGCAAACCCCGATTTGAAGAATATATAAAGGAGAACTCTAGCAACTGGGAAACCCAATCCCCACACCTTATGTGTGATACTATTTGCTACTAGAGTCGATTCTCCTTTAACCTTAGGTCTTCACGAAACTTTGTATGTTAACGACTTGAAGACTTCATTGGGATTGTGAAACCAGACCCAACTATTTTCTCTGTAGTTGCGTGATCTGATCTTGCTGTTTTCTATCGTGATTAAGTACTATCTTCTCTAAGATTTGCTTGAGATTTAATCTCCGATAGGCAAGATAAAAAGTAGTCACAAACATCTTCGTCTCATCGTTTGTGATTCCACAATATCTTGTTTCGCCACCATACGATTAAGATTATTGTGAGGTGATTGATATTTCTAGGCTGTTCTTCGGGAATATAAGCCCGGTATATCAATTGGTTCCTGTTCACCTTGATTTATCAAAAGACGAAACAAAACTCATGGGTTTATCTATGGGAGACAGATTATCTATACAATAGACTTTTCTGTGTGAGACAGATTTGTCTATCAAGTCTTCGACTTTGGGTCGTAGCAACTCTTAGTTGTGGGTGAGATCAGCTAAGGAAATCAAGTGCGTAGAATCCTGCTCGGGTTCAGAGACGTAAGGAGTGCAACTGTACCTTGATCAGTGTGAGATTGGTTAGGGCTCAACTACATTCCAGTCCGAAGTTAACTTGGAGTAGGCTAGTGTCTGTAGCGGCTTAATACAGTGTGGTGTTCAAAGATGGACTAGGTCCCGGGGTTTTTTCTGTATTTTCGGTTTCCTCTTTAACAAAATTCTGGTGTCTGTGTTAATTATTTTCCGCATTATATTTTGTCATATAATAGAAATATCACAGGTTGTGCATTAAGTTCAATCAGTTCTTAAATCCGACCTTTGGGTTGTTGATTGAATTGATTGACATTTGGATATTGGTTTGTGATACCGTCCAAGTTATTTATCTTATTCAATCGGGCTCGCAAATTCCTATTTGTTTAATTACGGATTGAATTGAGAAATTGAGACACAACTCTTTGATATACTTTTCTAAAGATTGAGTCTGACTGTCTAGTTGATTCTCTTGAAAGTATATTGGAGTTTTTCCACTCAGATTGCCGAACGATATATTGGGTGTGGTTGTTGTACCCCCGCTTTTTCAGAAAGTGACTCAACTTATGCGATACAACTCTACAACGAATGACATAGAAGTTCCACGGGATTTGCAAGGCTTGTTGAAGGATATACAGGGAATGAAGATAGGTTTTGAAGTTGTTGTTGCATACCTATTTGAGCATTGCTCGGTCGAACCCACAAGTGTTGCTATCTTAAGCTTGTTATCAAATTTAGTTGATCAAACCTATATCTTGATTTCTATTCTATATTTATTCAAGTCTTGGATTAGGATATAAGTGTGTAGTTGAGTATCGGATTTCACTGCGTTCTACCGTTTGAAGGCGAAGATCAACCGAAGATTTTGGAGAACTTCATCAACAAAAGGTAAGTGAAAACTGAACCACCTATTTCTTCAGTTTTCACCTTTCACTATGAGACATTATCGCATGACTAAATTAGATAGTACATATATAATAGAAATTTCGAGTCAATTTTATCTTGAATATCGTTCTCGAAATATGACTGACTAAGCTTAAGAACATTTGTTCATACTTGATGAATTTGGTTAAAAACTATGACCTAAATTATGATTCAAGATTTAATCATTTGAAAATATCCTGAAACAGTGATATGTGTCATTGATGTTGTTTGGGAATTATTCGAATTGATTATTAGAGAGATATAAAACTACTGTAAATTTGGATACATGACAATATGCATACCAGTTCACATACTGAGAACTGTTATAAGTATGGAGCAACAATACATGTACCCAGTACACGTACCGGCGTAGCTATATTCGGTAGTGACTTTTTGGTATGCATACCCGATATCCATACCATAAAAAGTCTGTTGACTCGTGAACCAGGAAGGTACGAATACCTAGTATGCAAACAGGAAAATATCTGTTGGTTTCTAAACCGAAAATGTACGCATACCCAGTATGCAAGCCGGAAAAGATCTGTAGATTCCTGAACCCATTTGTTTTTAAGGGTACACATACTCGGTAAACGTACTATGACAAAAATAATCACGAATAGGTACAATACACGTCCCAGGTACACGTACTTACCCTATCGAATATTTTCTGATGCATCAGAATTATTTCTATCAGATAATCGATATTTCAACAACTCTCTAAAAACACTATCTAGACATGATTGATCTCATTTGTGACTCAAGATTAAAAGTCTTAAAGTGTTATATGAAAATGGTGAAGTTTATATTTCGATTGGCTAGTTTCGGCTCATGAACAAGTCATTGTACACGGTTCGGTTATGGTTCATCCTAACCAGAGTGTATATTCTGTTATGTTTATCTCAAGTCAAGTTTTTCATCTAACGGTGATTATTGATTGCTTGATTCCAAAGCTACCTTAGCTTAAATTCAAAGCAACCATGACCTTGAAAGTCTATTTAAGGAGAACCTCTAACAACTATTTTGTGTGTCCTAGTTATAAACTAGAGTTGTTCTCTCCTTCAAACCCTTCTAGGGTTTAGCGACTAAAAAAACTACACCTAGGTATTCGTGAAGACAGGTCCAACTATATTTATCTTGATAGTTCGTGTATCGTGATCTTTCTTTGATTGTTGATCTTTGCTCCAACAGGCAGGATAGATAGAAATCACAAACTTTCTTCGTCCTATACATTGTGATTCCAAAAGTTTATACTTGTGAGGTGAATAATAATCTAGGCTGCTCTTCGAGAGTCATAAGATCGGATTTTGAGGTTTGCTAGACTTTATCTATTTCAATTGAGTTCCTACCTCACCTTGATCTTTGGTCAGAAAGGAAATCACATATATGCTTATCTGTGGGAGGCAGATTGGTTTAAAGTCTTCAATTAAGTTGAAGCAATTCTTAGGCTGTAAAGGACGTCAACTAAAGGAATCAATTGTGCGGAGTTCTGTTGGGATTCAATAGGCGTAAGAAGCGCGACTGTAACTGAATTGTTGTGACGGTTTAATTCGGTCTCAACTACATTCCAGTCCAAAGTTTTGATAGTAGGCTAGAGTCTGTATCGGCTTAATACAGTTTGGTGTTCAAATATGGACAAGGTCACGGGGTTTTTCTTCATTTGTGGTTTCCTCGTTAACAAAATTCCTGGTGTATGTGTTATTTCTTTTTCCGCATTATATTTAATTAAATATCACAGGTTGTACGTAAATTAATCAAAATAGATATATCCATCCTTGTTTGTTGGATACGACTTGATTTATCTTGGATATTGATCTTTGAAATCGTCCAAGTACTCTCACGGAATAATCAGGTTCACAAACTTGTCTATGTTTACTTTCTGATTGTGAGAGAAAGAGATATAAGCTCTTCTTATAATTCCTGAATGAGATTCATTAAGTTGTAACTCTCGGAATTGTAATTGAGTTTAGTCCATGCATGTTTCCTAAGAAAAATTGGTGGTGTATTTTGGTACTCCCATGTTTTCACATACTTTCTTGCTAAATTAGAAGCGGAAAAGGAGATGAATGGCGTGTGGATTTCTTGTCCTCCATATGCTATTACAGACTTGATGTATGATGATTTGAGTGGTATGGAAAATAGTAGAGGGATGAGAGCGACTTGTTAGTTTTCTGGGATTGTAGTCCACTTAGCAAAAATAAAATAAAACACATAATGTATAATGTGTTCTTAGATTCAAAATAGTGGAATTTGGGGCATTACAAAGTTGGTTTTAGAGCTCACCATTAGATCTTGTTTTTGTCTATGCTTTTTATTGTATGACTTTGGATCATAACTGGTTCGAAGATGTTATGTTCCCCATTATTTTTATCAGTGATAGTATCATAATTAGTTTGACTGATATCCATCGTAAAGAAGTTACTTCCTGTATAACTTTTTCATTTTTTATTTGAATATTTAATTATAAATTTTAGTTTCCTATAGCAATATTTTCATCCGTGAGCAATTATATACATTAAACAACTTGTGTCAAAGAAATGTTACTTATTTTTTAGCATAATCAGAAATTCATAAGTGCATTGAGTTTCTTTTACGAGATAATAACAAATTAGCATAATTTGAAAGAATGTACCCATTACTATTATCTATTCCCATGAATGTTCCATGGATGGTTTTTTATTATTATTGATAATAACATGAATATACCAATTACTACTACCCAAATTTTTAAATACTTCATCCAATAATCGAATTAGATAAATTTGCTTAACTAGATGCTTTTAAGTTTAACTGTTCAATGAAATCAAACTTAAGCATAATCAATACGTGTTGATGTTCTTGAAATATTGGGGAGAGAAATAGGGAGAGATAAAGAGAAAGAAAAGTGGAGCAGGTGATGGAGAAAATAAAGATGAGTTACAAACCCAGAATGACAAGATTAGCCTGGTGGAATCAAACAGATGCACGTGCAACACGTGTTAGGCGGGCCTTCGAATACGGACTTGGTACATTTTTACACGTACAAAACTCAACCACATTAAAAATGCATTATGCATGTAAACTACAGAATTGCACGTAAAATCTTTTTGAAGCATCAATTGCATATAATATACAAGTTACGGGGGCTTTTTCATTGCAAATCAAAAAAATCTCAATATTTTTACCCATGAGCAATTATATACATTAAACAACTTGTGTCAAAAAAATGTTACTTTTTTTTTTTTTTGGCATAATCTGAAATTCATAGGTGCATTGAGTTTCTTTTACAAGATAATAAACTATTGGAGTTAGGTTTCAAATAAACATTGTTTATTTAGGAGTCGGAAGGTTTCTCGTGAAATAGTTACGATCCTTAATAGCATATAGATATAGATGATGTAGAATGTGCTCTTAGATTTCTAAATAGTGGAATTTGAGAAGTTAGAAAGTTGGTAACAAAGCTCACCATTAGAATTGACGACAACAATTGATCGATTGCTATCAGCAAGTTACTAAAACTAGTTTTATTAGGAATGGGTTGGGATACTAGATACAGATTAATCACTCATAACAATAAGAACTAAAAAATTAATAATTAATTGATTAAAATATTATGTTCACCAGAGTATATCAGTTTTGATTTCTTTTGAAAAGTTTCCGTGTATAACTTCATTACAGGACGTTTGGGTATAAAAAGTTGTTCTTCGACTTACAAGTTGAAAAATAAGAAGTTAGTTTGATAACACAACTCAAAATGACTTTCGGAAAAGAAAAAAAGAAAAAAAGTTACCAACTTTTTCTTTCTAATATCCAAACATGCTTTAATTAGAGTGTGTGAAATGTTCAGTATCCAACACTACTTTCCAGTGGAGCACAACTTAGGGCATCGTGGAGTTCTAATTACTCGAGGTAGGATTTGCTCTGACCAGAGTTCATTTTAGCTAAAATGCAACCATCCATCCTACTTCGACCATATTCTCCCCTTCTCTTGCTCCTACTTACCAGTGCGAATAAAATGTAATCCGAAAAGCCTCTCTGTCAAAACTTCAGCCAGTGGTGAAGATTCTGGTAAATCTCTTTTCAACAAGTTTAATATTTCTTTCGAATATTCTTTATTGATGAAGAAATTTACATCGTTTGTTTTCAGTGGTCACATTATTGGATTATGGGGCATGATATGTTCGAAGTATCAGAAATGCAATTTCTTGGGTCATGAAATTAAATATGTTTATTCAATTTCTTATTTGAAAAATTAGACTCATTTACTAGGGTTCGGTGAGATTTAGTAATTTTCTTCTTTTGTAGGTGCAAACACCAGAAGATAATCTGAAGCTAATCGTCTTATTTTTTCTGGTGTTGGGGCCTTTGCAGCGGGAATGGGATTTTCTGAATCAGAATGGGTATGCTTATATTAACGTTTCTTGTACTTAGTAGAAAAAGTATGTAGTAGTTATCTGGATGTCCCACATTGTTGGGAATATATGTTTTAAAAACATTATTTATTTCCAATAAATTAGTGTCTTATTAAAATGGTTTTAATATGAAAATTATTATCTTTCTTAAAGAAAGAATTTATTTTGAGTTAATGTCAAAAACCGTTTTTTTTTTCTTGAATGAGTTAATAATATTAATTAACATCTTAATAATGTATTTCATTAAAGATTATATTTACTTATTGTGGTTATTAAAAAAATCAGATTTTGATGAAAAAGAATAAGAAGAGTTTTAGAAGCCTTTTTATTATAGAGAGTTTTCTTTTATGTTCTTGAGTTTTATAGAAAAATGATTTTGTGTGAGATAGAAAAACAAGTGTGTGATCATCCTTGATTTATCTAAAAGTGTTTCTGGGCAAGAATGAAGTGTAGAAGTTTCACATCCTCTCACCTTGCAAGAATGATTGTGTTAGAGATTGATCTCGGCTGTTTTATACTGGGGACGACGCGCAATTGAAGAACTGATGGCACAATCTTGGGCAGAGCCGCGAAACATCTTAAAGAAAGCGACCTAGTCCGCGACTCAGCCATGATGTTATTTGTTTCTTGTTTGATTTTATTTGTTGTGCAGGCATAATTCGGCAATTTGATTCCAACAATTTTAAGACGTTTATATTCTTCCATGGATACCAAACAAAAACAATTACATAAACGCGATAAGTATCATGTTTTATTTCGTTTTATAAAATTATAATTTGTATAATTTTTCTTTGACAATTGAAATTGATGCTTAAAATTTCAGGTAACCTGATACCTAGAGTTAAATTTTATGTCTCATTTTGATGGATTAGGATTGTAACATGGATAATATTTTTATCATGAATATCTAACATAGAAAAATATTGTTGATGTGAAACGAATGTTTTTAACATGTTGTAGAGATGTATTTTTATCTCCCATATGGAAATGAATTGGGTCTAGAAATTTTAAACTGATATATTAGACATCATGAGGGTCATCCATGTCAAATTTCAGAATTTTTGGTGTCCTAAAAGTATTTTTAAAGTATTTTAGAAAACTGCACAACGTTGCAGAAATTTGGTCGTTGTTGAATTCGTTTTTATGATCTTTGTGTTGATATTTTTGGATTTGTGTATAATATTAAACTTGTAGATAAGGAACTTATCTTCAAAACCCATTTTTTAAAATTTTCCATTTGGGTTTTTAGTTTGAGAGATGTAGTTATTTTAAAATCGTTGTGTATGTTTTTCAAAAATATAAGACATATATGATACTTGAGATTAGAGATTAGAGATTAGAGATGTAAGAAATTACTTTAAAAATCATGTTTTGATTTTAGTATTTCGTACTCTTGTTTTGGTAATGAAAAGGAAGATTATTTTAGCAATCAAACTAGTGCACCCCATATGTTTGATAAAATGCTTGATAGAGAGTTATAAATATATGATGTTATAACCATATAATTTTGAATCTTTATTTGACACTCAAGAGAAACTTGGAGTACTATATTTTATTTGATTTTCAAGTAATTATGTAAATGCATACCTTACTTATTTTTAGTTTCAAATGCTCACATCTAAATGACTGTGACAGGTGAAATTTCACTTACTTGTGCAAATTTTTATTTTCCAATGAAATAAAAATTGCGGGAGATTAATCGATGTAAGGAGCAATGGGGTTACTGATTTCTTTGTTGGTGTGCAAAGAATGGACAATGGTTTATAACCAATTGAGCTTTAAAAGCAATAGAGGTATGTTTAACGAACTATTTGTAGTTATTGTAGTGATCAAATGGTATTCTAAATTGAATAAGTTGATTGTTCAATCTTAGAATAAATTTTAGGGAAACAAGATATTGAGAATTATTGTATATGACAATAAACATGTGACTCATATAAGTTTTGAACTTATGAGATGGAATTTTATACGAACCCAAAACTGAAATAATTAGAAACCTAGTCAAAACTAATGTGAATATCAACTCTCACCAAGAAATGAACATAATATTGATTATGAATTTATTTGCTATTCTTGCACGGCATTGCAAGGATATCAAATGTTATTAACAATTCTTTTCAAGCTAAGTTAATGTGAATTGTGGATACGGTGAGAGGTTGGTATATATTGGTGTTCCACACCATGTTTGTTTTGATAGGTTATGGTTCAAAAGTTGAACCAAATCGTTTTGAAAGAAAGTGGTGTTGAGATATACTCACATCACTAGGATTTTCGGTATTGGTGTGATCTCAAATAGATTACTTCGGGTAGAACTATCGTGTTAAAGATGTTCATACTTCCGAAATGAGAAAGGATCTAGTTTCCTCCTATCTTGTTTTTAACAAGATTGAGATTAAAAATTTGTTGAATTTGGTCATTGCACTTCTACAAATGATATGTTATGGATAAAATATTTGAATATAATATTATAATTTTATTTAACATAAATTGAATTTTGAATATTTGAACTATGAGTTTTTGTCATGCTTTTAAGAAATCAATGAGTTAGTAACTAATGTGAGCATGTTATAGTAACATGCATGTAATCTTACCTAACTCATAAAAGCAGGTACACTTTGAAATCTTACGCAACTTGCAATATATTTTTTTAAGAAATAAAATATTTGAGAATTTGATAAATACTTGCTTGATGCTTCTAGTAGCTTGTATTAAATATGATCGTTTGATTCGTGATTTAGGCGATATTGACTTTACGAAAATTGTTTGAATTTTTATTCTCTATATTGTGCAAAAAGTTTTGGGTCTAGATCATTGGTTCATTAGTTTTTCACATTTTTTGGAGTCTTTGGATATTGTTTTGAAATTCTTGTTTGAGTCAATAAATAGTGGGGGTTCCATACCCTATGATTTACCAACTTTGATTTACATCAGAGGAACTAGAAAAATGAAGGTAACAAGTAATTCACTAAGAATGAACCTAGAAAGCATATTTAGTGGGACTAAATTTTAGTCATGAGTATTTTGTTGCTTATAATTTTGAAGATAACTTCTCATAGATGGTAACTTTGTTCTTAAAAAGTTAATTTTTGGAAAAATAAATTCGTGAGCCTATTGTTTTTAGAAACAAACAGAAAATTGTTCACACTTCACTGGGGCTTTGTGTTTTTATAAAGAGGTTTGATAAATAATGCAAAATTGTTTCACACTTGCATTCATGTCGCTAAATTAACTTACATGCTTGTTTTGTTGATGTTGTTTCTACGATGTATGATTTGTTATAGTCATAAGTAGAAATATATATACTTTTGTATAAGTTAAAGATGAGAATTTATGTAAACCGAGCATGAAAAACTGTGTAGTTTCTACAATAAAAGAAAGCATATAAGTTAGATAAGTTATCATTTATATTCTGAAAACAACTTTAAAATAATTTATGATTCATTCAAATGATTTCAGAATTGATGAAAATGAAATGCACAATACTCTTTGTTTTGTATGCATATGTGATTTGTTGAATTTTTATTCTAACTTATAGGATGAAAATGAAATTGAGAACATGCTTAGTTTACTATTTGACATGAAAGACTTGAGTGAAGATGGTGTATGTTTTTTGAAATGAATTTTTTATTTATTTGGATCTATTTCATTTCAATAAAAATATAATTTTAAAAGAGATAGAAATATATATAGTCTGACTGTAAATTAGTTTTCACTCATTTGGTTTAGTGCTAATGGTGTGTGAATGCACTAGACATGAGTATGGTAGCTCAGTATGTTTCTTTGCTATGTGATTGACTATATATAAGTATTTTTTGTGTAGTGGGGGTTTAATATATTACTTCCGTAGTGGGGGTTTTATATTCAGATTTGCTAATCCTAGTATGGAAAATTGGTAAAATTTTACCAATTTTGAGAAGGTTATGAGGTGTTTCAAACACATCGTATACCTAAAAATACACTATCTAAATGGTTACCGCAATCCTTTAAGGATATTGCGAAGCTGATTGGACATCCTTTCAATTGAATCCTTTAAGGGATGAAGTGATTCGATCCTCTAATAGATGAGGAACAGACATATTAATCCAGTGTGATAGTACCGCGGCTATTGCATTAATTGAGAACGTAACGACAACTATAAGAGTTGATTTTATGAGAATATGGATTATATAGTCTCTGAAAAGAGTTTTCATTAGTCATTTGATGAAAGGATTGATAAGAAGATGTGAATACATCTTAGGGATGAGGTTTATGCCCATTGAGATTGAGTCATCTGTGATGGATACCCAACCTAGAAATAGGTTAAAAGGGACTAGACGAAGTCATAAGTGATATGGAGATGCGAGAATCATGCTTTTGAAGAATTCATCCCACGACATGATATCCTGAAGCGAGTAAGATTGAGTTTACTTTTTAAATTTTAACTTTTAAACTCTTAATCATGTTTATATCTCTATTTAGAGTGGGGTACTTTCAGGAGTACTCTTGATAAACTCACCTATGTGAATGTGAAAGTGTGGCCGCTTTCTATGAGAATATGGGAAGTCTTCTAGATCATTCATTATACAGGGATACAAGCGCAGGGTCGTAATGCGCCGGTGTTGATGGTGGTTTTTAGCCTAGGGTTAAAATCGTAAAACCGTACATCTGACACGACGTCATTATGACCATAAGCACATTTATTGAACCCTTTAATATGTCTGCGAGAAAATTACCAGGGTACCTTTTTTTAAATACTGATTAGGGTTCTGATAGGCCAAACCCTAATTCCCGCACCACCGTGCCAATGGCAAACCATGCTAGCCACGCCTACCGCGCCAAGGCATGCCAACCATGCTAGCCGCACCCTTGTGCCAATGGCAAGCCATGCCAGCCACACCTACCGCGCCAAAGCATGCCAACCATGGTAGCCGCACCACCGTGCCAGCCACACCTACCGCGCCAAGGCATGCCAACCATGCTAGCCGCACCCCTGTGCCAATGGCAAACCATGCCAGCCAAATCTTCTCGCTAAAACATGCCAACCATGCTTGTTGTTCCAACACGCCATGCACAACGCTGGTTGCCAAAACAAAGGCCTGCAACAATCTACGACCATCTTTCCGTCTAAGACACAAATCTTAGCCGTCCAAGGTTACCAGACAACGCGTGGTAACCTTTAACCCAAAAACCCTAGCTTGGTCACGCCAAACCCTTGGCCCCGCCATGGCAAGCCAAACCGCACCTTGCCTTGGCCCTAACCATGCTAACCGCACCATGTGCCAACGGCATGCCAAACCCTTGGCCCCACCATGCCAAGCCAAACCGCACCTTGCCTTGGCCCTAGCCACGCTAGCCGCACCATGTGCCAACGGCATGCCAAACCCTTGGCCCCACCATGTCAAGCCAAACCGCACATTGCCTTGCCCCTAGCCATGCTATCCGCACCATGTGCAAAACGGCATGCCAAACTATTGGCCCCACCTCGCTAAGCCAAACGCACCTTGCCTTGGCCCTAGCTATACTAGCCGCACCATGTGCCAAACTGCATGCCAAACCATTGGCCCCACCTCGCCAAGCCAAACGCACATTGCCTTGGCCCTAGCCATGCTAGCCGAACCATGTGCCAATGGCATGCCAAACCATTGGCCCCACCTCGCCAAGCCAAACGCACCTTGCCTTGGCCCTAGCCATGCTAGCCGCACCATGTGACAAACGACATGCCAAACTATTGGCCCCACCTCGCCAAGCCAAACGCACCTTGCCTTGGCCCTAGCCATGCTAACCGCACCATGTGCCAACGACATACAAAACCCGCGACTCCACTATACCATGCCGGCCTTCCCTATGCGGCTACTAAAACGAAGGCGTGCGACAATCAACGGCCCCCCTTTAATCCCAGGATCAAATCCTATCCGACCAAGGTTACCAGACTACACATGGCAACCTTTGGCCCGAAATCCTAAGTTTGGCCACGCCCAAACCGCGCCAAGGCATGACATGCCCACGGCATGCCAACCTAGCCGCGCCATCATGCTGGCCTTCTCTATGCGACTACTAAAACGAAGGCGTGCGACAATCAATGGTCCCCTTTCAATCCCATGATCAAATCCTAGCCGACCAAGGTTACCAGACAACGCATGGCAACCTTTGGCCCGAAATCCTAAGTTTGGCCACGCCCAAACCGCACCAAGGCATGCCAACCTAGCTACGCCATCATGTTGGCCTTCCCTATGCGACTACTAAAACGAAGGCGTGTGACAATCAACAGTCCCCCTTCAATCCCAGGATCAAATCCTAGCCGACCAAGGTTACCAGACAACGCATGGTGACCTTTGGCCTGAAATCCTAAGTTTGACCACGCCCAAACCGCGCCAAGGCATTCCATGCCCACATTATGCCAACCTAGCCGCGCCATCATGCTGGCCTTCCCTATGAGGCTACTAAAACGAAGGCGTGCAACAATCAACGACCACCCTTCCACCTTAGATGCAAATCTTAGCCGTCCAAGGTCTCCGACCAACGCATGGTAACGTTTGGCCCAATGCTAAAACCCTAGTTTTGGCTGCGCCTAAACTATGCCTCCTCGGCCCGCAACATCCCTCATGAATTCTTCTTGAGTTTTACTGTCGGGCTGTTTTTAACTCCCGAACGAGTTCAAAACCTAAATATCCTCACGCATAGGAGATAGGAAATTCTTTTCCGGTCGATTTGAGGGGCGGACCGTCAAAATCCGAGTCCGTACGAGAATTCTACAGCGAGTCTAGTAAAGGGCGCTAATTAGGGTTTCTAAAAAGAAGGCGTGCGGCCATCGACGGTCGCCCTTCAATCTCAGGATCAAATCCTAGCCGTCCAAGGTTACCAGACAACGCATGGTAACCTTTGACCTAAAACCCTAGTTTGGCCACGCCAAACCGCACCAAGGCATGCCAACCTAGCCGCGCCACCATGCTAGCCTTCCCTATGCGGCTACTAAAACGAAGGCGTGCGATAATCAACGGTCGCCCTTCAATTTCAAAAGCAAATCCTAGCCGTCCAAGGTTACCAGACAACGCATGGTAACCTTTTACCCAAAGTCTAGTTTGGCCACGCCAAACCACGCCAAGGCATGCCATGCCAATGGCCTGCCAACTTTGCCTTGCCATTATGCTGGCCTTCCTTACACAACTATCAAAAATGGAAGCGTGCAACGATCGGCTACCTTTCCGCTTAAGATACAAAATCTGACCGTCGAAGGTCTCCAATCTAGCAAGTCTCCCAAGCTCGACTTGCCAGAAACAACCATGTTACATGTTTTCACGAAAAAGTTTGAGACATCAAACCACAAACTGGGGATCTTCTTTGGGTTTTGGGTTGGTTTATACTTGCACGGCGTACACTACGCCCGTAATAAGAAAGTGTAATAAGGATGAAGCGGTTAAGTAAATAGGGAAGTAATGGTAAAACACTTTTCTTTTATGGAACATCAATTCCATGCGTTAACGGTTACCACCTCCTCCCATTTACTCACCCATTATTCCATTACTTAATGAGACCAGAGTACGTTTCACTCCGACTTGTATAAATAGGTCTTACCTATTTCCACAAAAAGGGGCAAGTTCGGTCAAGGATCAGACAACACTCAGAAAAATGTTTGGCTAAGCTCTCCCATCTGTTAGCTTCCCATTTTTCGATACTATTCGTGAAACCACTACTCTTCCAGAATCAACCTGGTCTCAACACTTTCTTCGCTTCCCTCCCCAAAACTAACCCATTCTCCTCCTCTTTATGACCGAAGCAAGTATGGAACGGCCATTTCTTGGTTTAGGCCGGACTTGTACAGATTGATCTCTCGAATCTAAAGTACTCCCTTGCAGTACATTGTTTAAGGTTTAAATTCGTTTCTCACCCACACACCCGAAATTACCGAAATCAACAGAAACTATTTTCACCCACCAACAATTGGCGACCACAGTGGGAGATTGATCTTTCGGTTAAAATGTCAATTTTCGACCATCGACCTCATGTTTTGACCCAGAAATCAAGACGGCAGAAGCAGGCGATCGGCTCAGGGATCGACGACTCAGTTACCAGACGACCCGATAACCAGTCCTGACACGGCAAGGGACGACTGGGGACTTCCCAGAGGTTAAAAGAAAACGATCCGCTCAGGTACCGACGACCCTTATCAAGTGACTCAGGGACGACTGGGGACTTTCCACAATCGGCGGTGTTTCCCACGAAAGTCGGGCTTGCACCTGACTTGTTTTTCATTAGCAGATCCAAAAACCGAGTAAGTCTTGCCTAGACAAAATACATTGGTTTACTATTCAAGTTTTCACGAGAATGATAAAACCGATAGCCATGTTATGTTTCATCCCATGTCATCTACCAACACGCAACGTTCATGTTTCCATATCTTCCCTGGGATGTTTGTGTTACTTACAATCATAACCAAAAACGTCATCATCCTAAAACAGTTCATCTAGAATAATAATCCAAAACCCTCATAGGTAACACTTGTCTATCAACCCAAAAATCCAGAAAATCAAAACCATAAGCCAGGTGTTTTATTTGCCTTTCAAAAAAAAAAAAACAAAACATAAGAATTTCAGAAAACATAAGTACATTCAAAGGAAGCCATTCAACAGTGTTTTGCTCTTCCCGAATAAGGCGTCCTTCGTCATTTGGAGGACCGCCTATCTCAGCTCCAACTTTTTGGACAACCTTTCGACCTCCGCTTCTTGTTTTTTGACCACGTCCGCAGAAGGACCTTCGGTCACCTCAGTCTGTAACTTTTGGATCTCAGAGAAACCATAACGCCCAGTTCTTCGTGGAATCCGTCACCTACCCGTACGTACCTACTTTGCGTAATAACGATTACCAGTCACTATTCATGAGGTAGCCGACACTACTACGGTGATATTCAAAGAGAAGAACAAGTACTTCTACAAGTTTATGAATGACATACAACCGGCTAAGGTTTACACCAGTTCGGAAGAACAATATTTCTACATATTTATGGAAGGCATACCTATGGCTAGGGTATGCACCAACACAAGAAAACAAATTGGAAGAGAAACGCTGGAGTACAAACCTAGAATATGCTTGACCACTTTATTGCTACCACGCCACGCCAAGCCAGCGCCATGCCAAGCCAACAGTCCGCGCCACGCCAAGACAACGCCGTGCCAAGCCATCTCCCATTCCAAGCCGATCCAGCGCTAACATCTTGCATCTTCCCAGCACCAACAGCTTGCATCCTCCCATCGCTAACAACTTGCATCTTCCAGCACTATCAGCTTACTTTCTTCCAGCGTTGTTTCTGAACGCCCAGTAGAAGGGAATCAATAATCCAATTTCATAACGCGTAAAGATCGGGAATGGCTTCTCCAAAATCGAGTCAAAGAAAATCAACAACCCCCTGAGTTCACAGAGACTCTCTTCCTGTCAGGAGATGCATGATTTCTAGGGACTTCGCCCACAAAATCGTGCAGTTTATGATGAGATATTTATGTGAGATTCTATTTTTCCCAAAGGCGCAATGTGAAAGAATATTTGCAGCCCTCAACCGCACTGCATCAGGGAAGCAGCTGTTTCCAACCAGGGAAGCCGTTCCCAAACCCCAACCTCTCCTGGAAAGCACGATTGATATAAGGAACTGGGGATTCCTAACCATTGTTCGCTTGAAGGGTGTCCAGTTTCACAACACACTGATTAACGCAGCCGCTCCGCTCCAACGTTCACCCCGACGGCTGCTTCGCTTCAACGCTCGCTCCAGCAGCCGCTCCACTTCAGCGTTCTCTCCATAAGCTGATCTAGGATCCGAAGGCGAAACTTCAGCGTTTGACTTCCTAAGTTTCAACATCCTCTCCAAGAGCCAAAGCTGCTTCAACGCCGTTTCTTCCCGCAAAGGGTCGTACCACCACGCTCCCCATGTCAAGGATCATGATCACAACCAGCCAATCTTTGTAGTCATGGCCACCTGTTGATCCATCTCGCTAAAACTCGTGATCATGGAAAGTTTGCTCGCTTACTCATTCAGCCAATCCTTCTATTTCCACGGAAGCCCATACAATTCCAGCCAACCTACTTTGTTACCACGACAATGTAGTCTATGCTGATTACATCTACTACCAAGAACTGTTGCCGATCATTTGTTGATACCAGCCAGAGCTTCACCACGGCAGTTATCACTACAAAGATGGAAACATGTAAACCATACTTGGGGACTGGGAATCTACACGGGATCCCTTCACTATCGAAGCTTAGAAGACATGATCAACCATCAAATCACGACCAGAAAAGCCGAAAACATACAGGAAATTCCTTATTCAATTACTCAAGAGCTCTGAAGGGAACGAAAGGTCGAACAACCTATTCTAATGGAAGATTGAGGTCTGTCAAATGAGAAGTTTTATTCAAAGATATGGAACCGCAAGCGGGATGCTAATTGGCGAAACCCTAACTTCTCCATGAATACAAAGAAGATAACAATAAGTCTGCAGAAGCATCAAGATGTCTATGCAACAAAGAGAAACAACAAAAAAGGGGAAACTGGTCATCAAAAGCAGACGCACGAGTTTCCAAACTCCTCTGTCAGAGATTCTCCAAGCATTTTCCCCAACAATCTCTCGGGCAGCAAAGTTTCCATCCGAAAGCAGCATCAGCAGTAGCCGTCACCTCAACATCCCACCTGGAAACCGTCTCAGCGACAACATCATCCGTCTTCTTCCCGACATCCACTTCAACAGCTGACCCAGCATAGGCCACCATGACTCCCACAATGTCAGCAACAACAGTTTCGTTGTCCGCTCCGTAAGCTGTTTCAGTTTCATCGTCAACCGCAGTGTCATCTTCTTCGAAAATATCCTCAGCCACCTCTTGAAGAGGATTCACCGATTCATCCGCATCAGAATCAAGGACTATGACACTATCTTGGACATGGAGGTTACGACGGCCTTCTCCTACAAGTTTTACAAACTCAGTTTCCTGTCGTTTCAACCGAAAGGCGGACCATTCCGCCCTAGCACCTGGTCGTGAAGAAGTTTTGTTACACTAAAGCCTCTCAATGCACTGGGATACTTCGTCATCTTCCCACTCTTCCTCCATGTTCACCGAAGCCAAGAGGGTCTGGACACACACCCGCACCTCGCCTAGATAGGAAGAAGGGGTCTGATCATCGCTGGAAGATCCCATTACACGCTACAAAACCAAAGAAAATGATAAGTTTTCACCCTGTCCGCATCGGTAACCTATATAAGAAAGAATACAAAATGGGAAACTAGTAGAAAATACGAGACGGTACCTGTGGAATAAGATGGGCACGATTTCAAGATGACCTGTGCGAACGAGGGATCCAATATCATATCTTATAAACAACATGGAAATAAGGTCCCGAAAATGAAAGACTTCTAGCCGTGAATTAAGGCGTGACATCAGATTTTTTAATTAAACCCTATTCTACCAGCAAACATGAGGAAAATTTCACATCTGTCCACGCAAGATGATTAGGGTTTGGTGAGAAGCGCGGAAAACATAATACTCTCGGAATTTGAATGAGGAAAGGATTTCCTATTTTGGCTAAGTAAAGAGGAGAGGCAATCGGGTCTGCGAAGACAAGCCACCACCGTGCCCAGCAGTCTGCACCCTTGCCAAGCAGTCCGCGTCTTTCCCTTGCCAACACCTTCAACAAGCAGTCCGCGCCTTTGCTACGCCAACACAATGCTAAGTCAACGCCCGTTTCAAGCTAATCAATGCTAATGATTTCTTTTCACACCAAGTCTACGCTAGCGGCTCCGCCTCGTATTTCGAAACCTAGCCCTGAAGACGCATGACCATGTTAGATTAAAAGCCAATAGCTTGTATCTCAACCAGCCTCCATCACTCCGCAGCCTGACCAGCAGTGCCACAAGCAGGATTTACGCAAAGCTGCCAGGCGCGAAGATCACGGATTCTACTTACTTCTCGAAAAAGGAGTGATACTTGGGAGTTTTGAACAAAGAAAGGATTTCCTATTTTGAGCCAAGTAAGGAAAAGAGGCAACCGGTCCCGCGAAGACAAAATTACCACTCCAAGACCGCGCCATGCCTTGGCCCCACATGCCAAGCCGTCCGCCATGCTTGACTCTCCAAGACCGCGCCATGCCTTGTCCTCACATGCCAAGCCGTCAGCGCATGCTTTTCCTCTCCAAACCGGCCGCGCGTTCTTTGCCTCTCCAAGCCGTCCGCACATGCTTTGCCTCTCCAATCTGTCCGCGCTAACACCGACAAAGTAGCCGAGGCAGCGTCACGAGTTTCCCTAACCCAGCCAAGGTGGTGCAAAGCCAGATCAAGCCAACAGTTCTCATCTCACCGCCTCACGGTCTGCGTCACTAGCGCAATTCACGCAAGGCCGCCAACACGGGAAGCACAAACTCTATTCACCTCTCGAAAAAGGTTAGTCGGACCTTCCTGACCATCTTATCACGGCTTGTTGTTTCGATTTCCTGTCCTAGCCTGTCACCATCTTATGCTTACCTCGCAACGAAGCTCCCGTTCCGAGCTAAGCAGGGGACTTAATGTTGATGGTGGTTTTTAGCCTAGGGTTAAAATCGTAAAACTGCACATCTGACACGACGTCATTATGACCATAAACACATTTATTGAACCCTTTAATATGTCTGCGAGAAAATTACCAGGGTACCTTTTTTAAATACTGATTAGGGTTTCGATAGGCCAAACCCTAATTCCCGCACCACCGTGCCAATGGCAAACCATGCCAGCCACGCCTACCGCGCCAAGGCATGCCAACCATGCTAGTCGCACCCCTATGCCAATGGAAAGCCATGCCAGCCACACCTACCGCGCCAAAGCATGACAATCATGCTAGCCGCACCATGTGCCAACGGTATGCCAAACCCTTGGCCCCACCATGCCAAGCCAAACCACACCTTGCCTTGGCCCTAGCCACGCTATCCGCACCATGTGCCAACGGCATGCCAAACCCTTGGCCCCACCATGTCAAGCCAAACCGCACCTTGCCTTGCCCCTAGCCATGCTAGCCGCACCATGTGCCAAACGGCATGCCAAACCATTGGCCCTACCTCGCCAAGCCAAACGCACCTTGCCTTGGCCCTAGCCATGCTAGCCGCACCATGTGCCAATGGCATGCCAAACCATTGGCCCCACCTCGCCAAGCCAAACGCACCTTGCCTTGGCCCTAGCCATGCTAGCCGCACCATGTGCCAAACGGCATGCCAAACCATTGGACCCACCTCGCCAAGCCAAACGCACCTTGCCTTGGCCCTAGCCATGTTAACCGCACCATGTTCCAACGACATACAAAACCCGCGAGCCTCTACTATACCATGCCGGCCTTCCCTATGCGGCTACTAAAACGAAGGCGTGCGACAATCAACGGTCCCCCTTCAATCCCAGGATCAAATCCTATCAGACCAAGGTTACCAGACAACGTATGGAAACCTTTGGCCCGAAATCCTAAGTTTGGCCATGCCCAAACCGCGCCAAGGCATGACATGCCCACGACATGCCAACCTAGCCGCGCCATCATGCTGGCCTTCCCTATGCGACTACTAAAACGAAGGCGTGCGACAATCAACGGTCCCCTTAAATCCCAGGATCAAATCCTAGCCGACCAAGGTTACCAGACAACGCATGGAAACCTTTGGCCCGAAATCCTAAGTTTGGCCACGCCCAAACCGCGCCAAGGCATGCCATGCCCACGACATGCCAACCTAGCCGCGCCATCATGCCGGCCTTCCCTATGCGGCTACTAAAATGAAGGCGTGCAACAATCAACGACCACCCTTCCACTTAAATGCAAATCTTAGCCGTCCAAGGTCGCCAGCCAACGTATGGTAACGTTTGGCCCAATGCCAAAACCCTAATTTTGACTGCGCCTAAACTATGCCTCCTCGGGCCCGCAACATCCCTCATGAATTCTTCCTGAGTTTTACTGTCGGGCTGTTTTTACCTCCCGAACGAGTTCAAAACCTGAATATCCTCGCGAGATGGAGATAGGAAATTCTTTTCCGGTCGATTTGAGGGGCGGACCGTCAAAATCCGAGTCCGTACGAGAATTCTACAATGATTCTAGTAAAGGGCGCTAATTAGGGTTTCTAAAACGAAGGCGTGCGGCCATCGACGGTCGCCCTTCAATCTCAGGAGCAAATCCTAGCCTTCCAACGTTACCAGACAACGCATGGTAACCTTTGACCTAAAACCCTAGTTTGGCCACGCCAAACCGCACCAAGGCATGCCATGCCAACCTAGACGCGCCACCATGCTGGCCTTCCCTATGCGACTACTAAAACGAAGGTGTGCGACAATCAAAGGTATCCCTTCAATTTTAGGAGAAAATCCTAGCCGTCCAAGGTTACCAGTCAACACATGGTAACCTTTGACCCAAAGTCTAGTTTGGCCACGCCAAACCACGCCATGCCAATGGCCTGCCAACTTTGCCGTGCCATCATTCTGGCCTTCCCTACACAACTATCAAAAACGGAAGCGTGCAACGATCGGCTACCTTTCCGCTTAAGATACAAAATCTCGACCGTCGAAGGTCGCCAAGCTAGCAAGTCTCCCAAGTTCGACTTGACAGGCAACAACCATGTTATATGTTTTCACGAAAACGTTTGAGACATCAAACCACAAACTGGGGGATCTTCTTTGGGTTTTGGTTTGGCGGTTTACAGCTTGCGGCGTACACTACGCCCGTAATAAGAAAGTGTAATAAGGATGAAGCGGTTAAGTAAATAGGGAAGTAATGGTGAAACACTTTTCTTTTATGGAACATCAATTTCATGCATTAACGGTTACCACCTCCTCCCATTTACTCACCCATTATTCCATTCCTTAATGAGACCAGAGTACGTTTCACTCCGACTTGTATAAATAGGTCTTACCTATTTCCATAAAAAGGGGCAAGTTTGGTCAAGGATCAGACAACACTTAGAAAAACGTTTGGCTAAGCTCTCCCATCTGTTAGCTTCCCATTTTTCGATACAAGTCGAAACCACTACTCTTCCAGAATCAACCTGGCCTCAACACTTTCTTCGCTTCCCTCCCCAAAACCAACCCATTCTCCTCCTCTTTGTGACCGAAGCAAGTCTGGAACGACCATTTCTTGGTTTAGGACGGACTCGTACAGATTGATCTCTCAAATCTAAAGTACTCCCTTGCAGTACATTGTTTAGGGTTTAAATTCGTTTCTCACCCACACACCCGAAATTACCGAAATCAGCAGAAACCATTTTCACCTACAAGCAGCTGGCTTTAGACTTTACACTAGTGTAGTCGTGTGTGTTAAGCAATCTTTTTATCTCATAGAGTTCAAGACTTATGTTCACTCTATGGTCAGATTTTAAGAGAGCCTATTAACACTACGTAAAGGTTCGAGTCGCGAGACACCTTTGCTTGTGCACAACTCTATACGTTCAATACATTAGTGGGGGATTGTTGGGAATATATGTTTTAAAAACATTATTTATTTCCAATAAATTAGTGTCTTATTAAAATGGTTTTAATATGAAAATTATTCTCTTTCTTAAAGAATGAATTTATTTTGAGTTAATGTCAAAAACCGTTTTTTTTTTATTTCTGTTGATTTGTTCTATGTTAGGGTACCGACACGAAACTCGTCATAATCCCATGGGTAGAACTCAACTCGAAAAACCGGTTGACTAGATGAGGGAACCCATTGACTTATAAACTACCAATTAAGCCCCATCTAACCAATGTGGGACTAGGATCCCAACATCCCACCACGCTTCCAGACCCAATGATGAATATTTTCATTGATGTTGTAGAAAGTTGTAGTAAGGTTGTCGTTCACTCGGACTTGACGAGATCGATTTTAAGAATTAATAAAAGAATATAAAAGAAAAATATATACAAATATTGTCACAGGATGAAGAGATGTGTTGGGACTCAGGATTCGGCCAAACTCATAACGAAAGGTTCAAATATTAATTCTTTTAACAATTATCTCTCAACAAATAAAAACATGGACTCTTATTTTTGCCAAGATAGATTCTCAAAAGATTGGTTGTAAATCCTAAGCATGATGTATCAAAACATTTAAGCTAAGCATACATCATCAAATTAAATGACAACCAATTAATTCAAATCATATTTCAATTAAAATTAATGCAAAATTCTTAAAAAAGAATTAAATAATTTTACCCATGTATGAAATTCGTCTTCCTCCGTCGTCCCAGTAATGGGGTCTAGCTCATCATATTGGAAACACGCTAAAAATATGATTTTATTGCTCAAAGGTTCTTACAAATGATGAAAAGGAGAGATATCAAATAAAAACCGGTTTGTAACACTTATAAGTGTTACAAACCGAATTGTTACAGAGAACGATAAAACCTTCCTGTCGTTGTTACTGTTGATTTAAGTCTGCCTCCAAACTACGACCCACAGATACGAGTCGTTAACACTGTTGAAGAACGACGGTTTTTGGCCGTCTGTTCTTCGTCTTCCACAGGAGCAGAAAAAAATATGCTCTGCAACTTTGATTTCTCTGCCCTATTGACGCTCTAAACTCTCCCCAAGCTCTCCATCCTTTCTATGACTTCCAGGGACTCTATATATACACCCAGCAGCAATAAAATCACGCGTAGTAACTCCAAATATCTTTCACTAATCCGAGATTATTTTTCTGCCATTTACGGAATTATTTTCCTTCATTGTTTCTTCACGTGTTTGCATGCACTCTACACACTGCAAATCGTTACAAGCATATCACAGATAGAGTAAAGATCGTGCAGGGAGAATATTTACGCGTAATCTCCACAACAGACCCCACAGAATCCCGAGTATATCAAACTCGAAATATTCCTCCCCTGTTTTGCTTCCACACGATTATTCGGCCAAATCTTATTGGTTCTAAGGATCTTACCATCCCTGTTTAGTCAAAACAGGATCTTCTGAGCCAAATCCAGCTATTTAATCTCATTTAAACATGTCCAAATTCTTCCATTTTTAACTTTCACATTTTAAAAAAAAATATTTCCGCCAAAACTGTTCTTCACGAGTAAGAAGATGGGTGCCCCTTAACCAGTGATGGGGTGCGATTAGCGATTGGCTTCCTGGGTGCCCCTTATCAATTGGGTTACCCCTTATCCAAAGTGGGAGTCCGAATAGCAAATGTCCTCCGGGGGGTGTTCCGAGCAACTTTTCGAGCCGAATTTTCCAACAATCTTTATTTCCAAAAAATACCTACAAACACACAAAACACCATAATAAGGACAAAAACGAGTACTAACAATACGAAACATTGAGGACAAATTAGACACATAAATGCGTCTATCAAATACCCCCAAACTTATTATTTGCTAGTCCTCGAGCAAATTTATTCTAGAAAATAAAATGACTACACTTAGCACGTGCAAAGAAGCCGTTAAACCGCTAGGTGGCCCTAACGGCGGAGTGATGTCTCCGGAGGGTTTACCAGATGTGTACCCACAAAACCTTTACTCCAGACCCTAGCTATCTACGCAGACCTTGGAAGGCACTAAAGAATCTCCTTGGTTGGCATACTTATTGACTAAAGGAGGAAGTACCCTGATGCGAAATTCCAATTGTTGTACACGAGTTTGCACTCAAGCATACTAAAATTCATATAAAGTGACAGAGCTCTACTTAGATAGTTTCTAGACATCATAAACCGGAGTCAACCAATCACATGGATAGATTAAGAAGATGGATGTAGAAAAACGTGGATGATGTTGACTAAGGTGAACCTATCCTAATGGACTGAGACACTGGTATGGACTAATATCAACACACTGGCATATAAAAGGGAACCAGGTGGTCGATAATCCTAACTCTAGGTCAACTCAAATTGGCATATACAAGGGTACCAGTGGTCGACTTTATTGTATTTATTCCGATTGGTCTAGTGGTCTGGTTTTTTTTTTTTTTTGATTTTTTTTTTGGGTATCTCAATCACTCTATTTCACCCTAGCAATGGTAAAGAGAAAAAAAAAAAAAGTGATCAGGATTCTTTCGATGTTTCCATTACGAGGATATGGCGAAACTATCATGTTTTCTTTTCTAACACCTGAGCTCTGTGCTTTTATGAATAGACTCTTTAGATGTTTCCATCTAATCAGATTGGTTCCTCAACTCCTACAACCAAGATGTTTCCATCCACTTAGATTGGTTAGTGCTATCCTTAATAGGCATAAATTTCTAGGCCTGGAGTTTATTTACCGCAACTAAAAAGTTTCTCCCATACCCCCAAACTTAAATCTAACATTGTCCTCAATGTTCTAAAGATGAAATTAAAAGCATGAACAATGAGAAACTGTTACCACTTGAAGAAAAGAGTAAGGAAAGATATTACCGTGTTGCATGAGCATGGGTTACCTCCCAAGAAGTGCTAAGTTTAAAGTCTTCACCGGACTAAGAAAGGATTAGTCACCTTATAAAATCATAGAGTAATAGCCGGAATTTCTGTGGGTCATCAAAACCAAATAGAGCTATCACAAGTAAAAGGAATCTCCAACCTGCCAAGAAAAGCAAACCCTTGTCTAGTTTCCTATTTAAGACGACTACATCTAATCGTGGTTCGGAGTTCGGGTTCTATAACTCGGGGTCCAAATAAAATATTTTCATGGGTTGGATTTCCTCGTAGCTAAGATCCGAATCGAGTTCTAGAGTCCGGAAAACTCAAATAAAAACTTAGAAGCACATAATAATAACATGAATAATTGAGGATCCTCTAAGTCAATCAGTTTTGACTTACACAAGTGACCACAATAAGATTGGTGGTCTTCCTTAAGCAAATGTGTCGACCCTAATATCCTAAAGTAATTAGGTTTAGTCTCAAAACTTAATAATTGACACATCTTAAACTTATAAGTTCCCACAATTGGAAGGAAGGTTTTTGGTGGGAAAACAAAGTCAACCGTGGTATCATATCCTGGGTTAACCACATCAACCAGAGGATGGGTTTCTAACAAATGAACTTCTTTATGGACACAACTAGGTTCAGGAAAATGTGTATGAAGATAATCATATAAAATGGTTGAGGCACATATGTCAAGTCCCAAGTGAGGGATCTCTGTAAGAGCTAAAGGTAAGGCACAAGTAGAATGATAATCACCCCCAAACTTAGAGTTTTGGGTGTCTCTAGATAGACTAGCTACAATTTCCCTAATTTCTAGATCATCGGAATCCTGAAAATGGTTAATTGCTTCTTCTAGGTTATACTCAGGTGATGCATCCTCACTCATATTTAAAAGCTCTACGAGTTCATCTTCTTCGTCTAAGACTATTGTTTCTAAATCCTTGGACTCTAAAACCGTATTCTCAGGATAAACCCATTCCTCTAAACCATTATCGACTTCGTAAACAGGAAATACTACATCGTCTAAAACAGTATCTCTAGTCAAATCCTCGTCCTTTTGAATAGGTGAATAATTGTTAAAATTAATAGGATCTGAACCAGAAATAACTCTATTATTATAAAGCTCAATTGGAGTAGCAAATTCCTGATCACTATGCCTATTTATTTCAAATTCTTCATCAACACTATCCTCATCATAATCATTATTATAATAACATGAAAATGGTTTAACCTAATCTAAACAAGTAGTGTTACCAATTCTAACCTCATCATCTTGATTATGTGAATAACTATCTTCATTCTCAAAGGTATTATTGGATACACTATATTGGAAATTCAAGTTATTTCGAGCAATACTTTCATTCGTCTCTAACTCAAGTCTACGTGTCGACTCAGCTATCCTCTCAAGGGTCTCCTCCAAAGAAAGTTCCCTTAGTGTTGGATCTAAGTTTTGAGTTAATCTATTGAGGATATCTTCTAAAGAAGGAAGAGGAACAGAAGGATCATAATAAGGACTACTTTTCAAAAGTTTGATTGTATCCTCTAGAGACGAAGAACTATTACTATAATCTTCTTGCTCGAATGACCGATGCACATGTGGATAGTAATTGGGCTCACCATGGTATGACCCATAACCTTCCAAAGGTTGGTGTTCCCAACCACTATTCACACTATGGTCATAAAAAGAGTGTTCCCAACCACTATTCAACACTATGGTCATAATGTTCAGTTGGATATTCATATTCATTGTGATGGCTATTATAATACCAGTTTGACATCCTAACTGCAAGGGAATTCTACACAAACATAAACAAGGCTGACTCGACCAAAACAAACCTACTGATTTCTAGCAAACAAAAAGCATGATGGATCCACTTAGATTGTTTCTAGACCAGACTTCTAATCCTTCGAAAGGGAATTCGTTACAACCGAGCAAACCCCTCTGGAATCAATCCGAGTTTAAGTAAGTTGAATAGAGGCGAGGGAAGCTGCGTGGAGCTTTGATACCCAAGGCCTCACCGCATCACAAGGCGGCGCAGTCACGCATTCAACTCACAGAAACCATCATGAACTTCGAAGTATGCTTAAAGAGTAACCAATATTTTTCGAATGACTTTCCTATTAAGCTCGTTACCCTATCGGTCTCGTTCTAGTCAGTATTTTAAGCTTAGGTTCGCGTTTGGTATCGTTTTCCTAAGGCAGGCAAGAAGAGAACGGTGATGAAATCCGAACTCTTATCTTGTATGGCCAGTCCATGCCATTTACTAGGAATTTAAAGCAGCCGTATTCAAGACCTCAACATATATGCATACAAAATCATCCATTAAACCCGCTGACAGGGGATTCGCGGGTGTTTCGACAAACTTACCTCCCGTTCCAGACGGGGTATGAACCGTTGAAGTCGACTCGGGCCACGACTCCTATGTCATGTACGAACCCGAGGGGCCGAGACGATATCGTAATCGTCGTCCTTCCCTGTGCAGTTTATATTTAAATAACCCTTCCTTAGGGTTTTAAAAAAAAAAATGTCCAAAAGTCCAAAAAAAAAAAAATTCCAAAATTAAGAAGTCCAAAAAATAAAAATAAAAATTACAAAGATAATTACCTAATTACGGTTTCTAAAAATAAATAAAAAAAATTAATTACACTATATACAAAATTTTCTTCTTCACTCAGTTCGGATCTCTCTTTTCTTTCCTATTTTGGCTTTGTTTTTCTTTTCAGCACTTTCTCTTTTTCTTTCGCTCCACTCCAAATCTGAAAGCAAACAGAAATACCAAAACGCGTAAAAAAGAACAAAAATAATAAAAAAACCTAAAAACAAATCTATACACAAGTCCGCGTCGGCGGCGCCAAAAATTGATGAATATTTTCAATGATGTTGTAGAAAGTGGTAGTAAGGTTGTCGTTCACTCAGACTTGATGAGATCGATTTTAAGAATTAATAAAAGAATATAAAAGAAAAATATATACAAATATTGTCACAGGATGAAGAGATATCTTTGGGACTCGAGATTCGCCAAACTCATAACGAAAGGTTCAAATATTAATTCTTTTAACAATTATCGCTCAACAAATAAAAACATGGACTCTTATTTTTGCCAAGATAGATTCTCAAAAGATTGGTTGTAAATCCTAAGCATGATGTATCAAAACATTTAAGCTAAGCATACATCATCAAATTAAATGACAACCAATTAATTCAAATCACATTTCAATTAAAATTAATGCAAAAGTCTTAAAAAAAAGAACTAAATAATTTTACCCATGTATGAAATTCGTCTTCCTCCGTCGTCCCAGTAATGGGGTCTAGCTCATCATATTGGAAACACGCTCAAAATATGATTTTATTGCTCAAAGGTGCTTACAAATGATGAAAAGGAGAGATATCAAATAAAAACCGGGTTTGTAACAGATATAAGTGTTACAAACCGAATTGTTACAGAGAACGATAAAACCTTCCTGTCGTTGTTACTGTTGATTTAAGTCTGCCTCCAAACTACGACCCACATATGCGAGTCGTTAACACTGTTGAAGAACGACGGTTTTTGGCCGTCTGTTCTTCGTGTTCTTCGTCTTCCACAGGAGCAGAAAAAATATGCTCTGCAACTTTGATTTCTCTGCCCTATTGACGCTCTAAACTCTCCCCAAGCTCTCCATCCTTTCTATGACTTCCAGGAACTCTATATATACACCCAGCAGCAATAAAATCACGCGTAATAACTCCAAATATCTTTCACTAATCCGAGATAATTTTTCTGCCATTTACGGAATTATTTTCCTTCATTGTTTCTTCACATGTTTGCATGCACTCTACACACTGCAAATCGTTACAAGCATATCACAGATAGAGTAAAGATCGTGCAGGGAGAATATTTACGCGTAATCTCCACAACAGACCCCACGGAATCCCGAGCATATCAAACTCGAAATATTCCTCCCCTGTTTTGCTTCCACACGATTATTCGGCCAAATCTTATTGGTTCTAAGGATCTTACCATCCCTGTTTAGTCAAAATAGGATCTTCTGAGCCAAATCCAGCTATTTAATCTCATTTAAACATGTCCAAATTCTTCCACAGAACTTTCACATTTTAAAAAAAATATTTCCCGCCAAAATTGTTCTTCACGAGTAAGAAGATGGGTGCCCCTTAACCAGTGATGGGGTGCGATTAGCAGTTGGCTCCCTGGGTGCCCCTTATCAATTGGGTTACCCCTTATCCAAAGTGGGAGTCCGAATAGCAAATGTCCTCCGGGGTGTTCCGAGCAACTTTTCGAGCCGAATTTTCCAACAATCTTTATTTCCAAAAAATACCTACAAACACAGAAAACACCATAATAAGGACAAAAACGAGTACTAACAATACGAAACATTGAGGACAAATTAGACACATAAATGCGTCTATCACCCAACGTCCTCGTTGGCCCACTCTATCGACACTGACCCGAAGGTAGCCCTTTCTCTTATGGCGGCTTCACTCCCCTATCAGTATTCAATGTGGGTGACAACTACGCCCATACATAGGTGCCCCAACACTTTAATCTTGCCTATAGGTCACCCCTTCCGTGGAGCGGGCATGGATCGTGGTGGTTGGCTCTGATACCAAATGTTAGGGTACCGACACTAAACTCGTCATAAGCCCATGGATAGAACTCAACTCGAAAAACCGGTTGACTAGACGAGGGAACCCATTGACTTATAAACTACCAATTAATCCCCATCTAACCAATGTGGGACTCGGATCCCAACATTCTACTAGTCCTTAAATTCAGAATATGTCATGTTGTTTATCGATAAGAGCTCATAATTCGGCGATTTTGAGTTTTTGCTTCCGTTTTTCTACATCGGTTACATGTGTGAGGTTTCTTATAATGGCTGAAGCACACTGTAGTTATATAGAAAACGATCGTCCTCTTTTAGGCATTTGTCTTTGGACTTCAGCACTTTTTGACTCTAATGAAAGGAATAAGTTGATAACTAATTTCAGTTTTCTTATAATTTCTAGTCTTATCATGTTTATGTATGTTATGTCTTTGGACTTCTTACTTTTCATGTTTATGTATGTTATGTCTTTGGACTTCTTACTTTTCATGTTTATTTGATTATCTCACTCCTTATGATGTTCCCATTATTCATGCAAATTCTTGTGTCCCAAGCTCGTTCTTTGTTTTAGGGTTGTCGAACTTACTAGTAGATGTAATAGCAGACTCGTAGCTAGCTGGTTTATTAAGAGCCTTCTCGATAAAATTATTGGTATATTACATTCCTGCTTAGGATTATAATCAATTAAAACTGATTCCTTATCACATTCTTTTTCAGTACAAGGTTTGGGCTTGATACCCGGTGTGGTTGGACGTTTTGACTCATGTCATGGTTACAGAGTACCCCATACTGGTTGGCACGCTCTACAAAACAAAAAAGACTCAGAACTTTTGCATGATGTCGGTGGCCAGCATGTATATTTTGAGTAATGCATGTATTTTTCTATTTTGGCAACGTGCAAGGGCAGCGAAAGCATTAACACTACCGAAGCCCTGGAAGAAACAAGACACATATTTTCAGCAGAAATTCACGTGTTTTGAGACAAACCAACAAGGAGGCGACACATACTTGGTTATTGGAAGAACTGAAAGACACGAGAGCTGCGGGAGGATCTTTTGAAACCGCCCGGAACCCGCCAACACGATTCTTCGTTCTCTGTTCCTTTGCCTGGGGACTTCCCGAGTTGCCAAGCAACTTTCGCTTTGGATCTCTCAACATTGGATACTTCTTCAAAACTGCTGGGGAAGGTTTACAACGAACATTCTCCACCACGTTGTTTACAAAATCTTGGATCATAGTGAACTCATCGTACCAGAACTCATAATAGCCAAAAGTCGTCGCTAGTTACTCTTCCCGCTTGAAAGAAGGGAAGGCGGATACCCTACTCAAGGGCACCGTAATTGAGGGCGGCATGCAATGAATCCTTAGGAACCACCAGCAGGTAAGCAAGAGGCACCCCTTGATCGAAACCCATGTGACGAGCAGCACGGTCAATATTGTAAGCAGTTATTCGGAAAGACCCCATGAAGAAAGACGGCATATAGCCGGACATGCAGCTTTGAATAAACAAGTTTTCACCAACACTCAAGTTGCCGTCAGAAGATAAAGACATGATCGGAGCAGAAGCAAAGGTGTCAATTTGAGTCACCGACCTATGGACCGGCTCCCATGGGCGAAAACTGATTTCATGCGACTTATCGAGAAGACTAACCAAGCTCATGCCAACTCTTGGACGCTTGTTCACCCATCGAAGAATTCGGGAGCGCCCTAACTCGCGGGAATCGAAGGCAACGGTTTCAGAGCATACTTCTTAAAGTGCTCCCATAGCCAGGATTGCAGAAAAGCAACATGCACATATGAATCCACTTTCATGAAACCATTCGAAACTCGCATGTTCGCAACTAGGTGATCCAGATGCACATACAGGGAACCAAGGAATAGCTTGCCAATGGGAAGAACTTCACCTTTTGCTAACTTCACAAAGAATCACTAGCAACTCGGGTCTTATTTCCTTCTTGCCGGAACCGTCATAAAAATGTCTCTAGACAACCTGAGAGAGCCAAAAATGCCGCAACATGAAGATCACTTGCTTTTCTATTTAGGTTCCGGCTCGTCCAGGAAACCATTGAGATATCCACCACTGTAAAAGCACCTTTCATCCCTCTTTAGGATTTAATCCTTCGACTTGCGTTGTGGAGTCTTTTCGAGCGTAATCTCCCAACTTAGCGGCAAGGTCTTCCCGCATCTTCTCCTCACCTTCGGACAATCGGATATTAAGATTCCCTGATTCTGGAAGATTCAAAGAAGAGAGCCACACTCTCCAAGGAGAAAGTTATTTCACCCCATCTACATATGATCGTATGGGTGTTCGAACACCATCCGGAGATGAAAGCAACCAAGCCCGGGATATCCTTCCTAACTGAGATTTATCAAGCTCGACAAAGATCAATAATCTGCGCTCGAGTCAATTTGGTATTTATGTGCTCCTACTCACCATGAACTCAACCCATCTATCAAAAGAACGCAATGGGCTTTGACACATCCCCGAAATCAATGTTAGAAGAAGAATATACCCCTTTATGAAGACAGAACCGTATGGTGTTCTCTCGGGCGAACCGAACGTGTCTTCTTTTCATCTTCACCACCGTTAACAAAATTGGCACGAAACCCGGGTGATTCTTCCGAGCGGGGCGAGGGGTCTAGCAAAGAATTCATCATCCGTGTTTGGTTTGGAACTATGAACATCCTTCGATGAGGCGAAATTTTGTTCAGGTAACATCTTGTCGGATTTCTTCATAACAACTTAGTAACAAGATATTTGCACACGGAGAAAGACGAAATTATCTCCCTGACACATAACCGCACCCAACAAAAGGAAAACCTAAAAAAAAAAAAAAAAGGTGTATTCTCTAGTTCAAAACTGCACACGCAGTATTTTCTTCAGGGTTCAAAATTATATACGCAATATTTTCTACGGGCTCGAATGCGTCTATGGTATCCTTCTTCGGGTTCAAAATTATATATGGAGCATTTTTCTACGGGTTCAAAACTGCCCGCGCAGTATTTTCTTCAGGTCCGAAATTCATATATGCAATATTTCCTACGGGTTCGAAGTCATATGAAGCACATATAAAGTATTCTCTACGGGTTCGAAAATGCATACGCAGTATCTTCTTCAGGGTTCAAATTATATACGCAGTATTTTATACGGGCTCAAGTGCGTCTGCAGTATCCTTCTTCGGGTTCAAGACTATATACGCAGTATTTTCTACTGTCTCGAATGCGTCTATGGTATCCTTATTCGGGTTCAAAATTATATATGGAGCGTTTTCTACGGGTTCGAATCATATACATGATTTCCCTTGGGTGCATATATACAATATTTTCTACAAGAAGCACGCCAAGAAATCATATGCGCAATATCATTGCAAGGATTATGAAAGAAAACGCCTACTTTCGTGGTTTGCACCTACATGAAAAGGGAAACAAGAGAAGTACTAGGAAGACATACCTGGAAGCCGGTTTTTCTTTATGACTCTGCCGCTAGTATGAAAAGATGAAAGAACAAATATGAGAGAAAGGGATTTTATATATATGGGCGTGGAGATTCTGAAATAGGGAAGGATTTCCCTATACCAAAAATCGTGCATATAAGGAACGGGCCCACAAGGGCGCCCAACTTCCCAACGTTGCCCAAGTTGCACCGGTCCCACCAATTGCGCCCAACTTCCCAACGTCGCCCAAGCTGCACCGGTCCCACCAATTGCGCCCAACTTTCCAACGTCGCCCAAGTCACGCCAGCTAGCACGCTCAGCTTCCCCACCTTGCACCAGTCCCGCCATCTAGTGCGATCAGCTTCCCACTTTGCGCCGGTCCCGCCAGCTAGCACGTTCCGTTTCCCAACTTGCGTCAACTTCTCAATGCCGCCCAGCTTCCTGTTTCTCAATGACGCTGACTTCCCAATTGTGCCAGCCTCCAGATTTGTGCAAAACTACCAGAGGCAAGGATTCCAAATCCTATTTATAAAAAGGTCAGACAAGCTTCCTCAATTCTCTTTACCATTTGATGCTGATAGTTTGTCACCATCTTATGCTTACCTCGCAACAAAGCTCCTGTTCCGAGCTAAGCAGGGGACTTAATGTTGATGGTGGTTTTTAAACAAAGGGTAAAATCGTAAAACCCCAAATAACCTAATGTCACCGTTGACAAATTTATTAGAACATTTAATACATGTAGTCAGTAATTAATAGGGGTATTTTTTCAAATTAGGGTTACAACGAACAAAACCCTAATTCCCCTCCGTGCCAATGGCAAATCATGCCAGCCACACCTAGCCCAAGCTAGCCGCGCCATGCCAAACGCACTCTGCCTTGGCCCTAGCTATGCTAGTCACACCAAGTGCGCCAAAGCATGCCAACCATGCTAGCCGCACCTCCGTGCCAATGGCAAATCATGCCAGCCACACCTAGCCCAAGCTAGCCGCACCTTCCGCGCCAATGGCAAATCATGCCAGCCACACCAAAACACGCCAAAGCATGCCCACCATGCTAGCCGCACCTCCGTGCCAATGGCAAATCATGCCAGCCACACCTAGCCCAAGCTAGCCGCACCTCTGTGCCAATGGCAAATCATTCCAGCCACACCAAACGCGCCAAAGTATGCCAACCATGCTATCCGCACCTCCGTGCCAATGGAAAATCATGCCAGCCACACCTAGCCCAAGCTAGCCGCACCTCTGTGCCAATGGCAAATCATACCAGCCACACCAAAACGCGCCAAAGCATGCCAACCATGCTAGCCGCACCTCCGTGCCAATGGAAAATCATGCCAGCCACACCTAGCCCAAGCTAGCCGCGCCATGCCAAACGCAATCTGCCTTGGCCATAGCTACGCTAGTCACACCAAACGTGCCAAAGCATGCCAACCATGCTAGCCGCACCTCCGTGCCAATGGAAAATCATGCCAGCCACACTTAGCTCCGAGCTAGCCGCGCCATGCCATACGCACTCTGCCTTGGCCCTAGCTACGCAAGTCACGCCACGCCAAGCCAAGCACCCTTACCTTGGCCCTAGCCACGCCATGCCAAAATGGCGCCCGCGCCTAGGCTTGCAAACCATGCAACCTAGGCCAAATTGGCCACGCATGCCATTGGCACATGCCAACACGCTCGCTGGTATCTTTTCCTACCAGGACGCGACCCAAATTGGCCACGCATGCCATTGGCACATGCCAACACGCCGCCGGGTAGCTTTTCCTACCAGGACGCAAACCAAATTGGCTACGCATGCCATTGGCACATGCCAACACGCTCGCTGGTAGCTTTTCCTACCAGGACGCGACCCAAATTGGCCACGCATGCCATTGGCACATGCCAACACGCTCATTTGGTAGCTTTTCCTACTGTGCCGTGACCCAAATTGGCCACGCATGCCATTGGCACATGCCAACACGCCGCCGGTAGCTTTTCCTACTGTGCCGTGACCCAAATTGGCCACGCATGCCATTGACACATGCCAATACGCTCGCTGGTAGATTTTCCTACCAGGCCGTGACCCAAATTGGCCACGCATGCCATTGGCACATGCCAACACGCTCGTCGGTAGCTTTTCCTACTGTGCCGTGACCCAAATTGGCCACGCATGCCATTGGCACATGCCAACATGCTCGCAGGTAGGTTTTCCTACCAGTGTCGTGACCCAAATTGGCCACGCATGCCATTGGCACATGCCAACACGCTCGCCGATAGCTTTTTCTACTGTGCCGTGACCCAAATTGGCCACGCATGCCATTGGCACATGCCAACACGCTCACGATAGCTTTTTCTACCTGGCCGTGACCCAAATTGGCCACGCATGCCATTGGCACATGCCAACACGTCATTGGTAGCTTTTCCTACCAGGCCGTGACCTAAATTGGCCACGCATGCCATTGGCACATGCCAACACGCTCGTTGGTAGCTTTTCCTACCAGCCGTGACCTAAATTGGCCACGCATGCCATTGGCACTTGCCAACACGCTCGCTGGTAGCTTTTCCTACAGGTCGTCACCCAAATTGGCCACGCATGCCATTGGCACATGCCAACACGCTCGCCGGTAGCTTTTCCTACAGTGTCGTGACCCAAATTGGCCACGCATGCCATTGACACATGCCAACACGCTCGTGGTAGCTTTTCCTACCATGCCGTGACCCAAATTGGCCACGCATGCCATTGGCACATGCCAACACGCTCGCTGGCAGCTTTTCCTACCAGGTCGTGACCCAAATTGGCCACGCATGCCATTGGCACATGCCAACATGCATCGCTGGTCGCTTTTCTTCCCAGGACATAGCCCTAATGGCCATGCATGCCATTGACACATGCCAAACACGCACGCTGGTAGCCTAACTTGCAAACCGTGTAACCTACCACCAAGGCATTCCGCACACGCCATTGGCACTTGCCACACACGCCACTAGCAGCTCTGGCGTTGCCACTTACACTCAACGTACAACCTACCACCAAGGCATTCCGCACATGCCATTGGCACATGCCACACACGCCACTAGCAGCTCTGGCATTGCCACTTGCACTCAAGGTGCAACCCGCAACAAAGGCATTCCGCACATGCCAGTGGCACATGACACACGCACCACTAGCAGCGCCACTTGCACTCAATGTGCAACCAACACTCGAGACATCAACACAAACTGGGGGATGCTTTCTAGGGTTTTGGTTTGGCGGTCACAGCATGCAGCGTACACTAAGCTCACATTAAGAAAGCGTGAATAAGAATAAATCGGTCAAATAAATGAGGAAATAATGGTGAAAACGTTTTCACCCATAAACACCATGCGGTTACCACCTCCTCCCATTATTTCACCCTTTACTCTCTTCCTTCATGAGGCCAGGGTACGTTTCAATCTCGACTTGTATAAATAGGTCTTACCTATTTCCACCAGACAACAAGTCTCGGTCAGGAGAAAAACACAACACTCTCAGAAAAGGTAACTTTGCAAGCTCTCCAAAAAATCTTTCATCTCTTGCAAGCTTCCAAAGCTTTCACTTTCTGATACAAGTCGAGATACTACTCTATCAGAATTATTCTGGTCTCAACACCTTTCTTTGCTTCCCTCCCCAAATCAACCCTTCTCCTCCACTTTGTGACCGAAGCAAGTCTGGAACGGCCATTTCTTGGTTTAGGCCGGACTGCAGCACATTTGTTTAGGGTTTAAACCAGTTTCTCACTCACCTACCGAATTTACCGAAATCGGCGGAAACGATTTTTACCCATAAACACTCGGTTTCCAGACGATCAATTTTGTCATCCTTATTGACAATCCTTTGTTGTAAATTCGAAACATGATCCCGTTCTATGTCAATTTCCCTCTTCAACAAGCGATACCTCGTGGCAACATCGGCCTCCACACTAGAAATTTCGGCTAGGAAGGTAGTACTAAACTCAGGACATTGGCACTACAGAATCAATCATAAACGCTTGAAAGCTAAATAAATACCCTGGGTCTCGGCTAGTTGCTTCTCCAGCCCCCGGGATCGCTCGCGCTCTTGCTGCAATAAGAGACGAAGGCCCTCTCTCTCAGCGACCTCCTTGCGCTGAATGGCGGCGTTTAACAATGAACGATTAATATCCTACTAACACCAACAACATTAGCACTTACCCCATGGCGTGAATGCATAACCTGATCAACACAACTCACAAGCAGATCGAAAGTGCTCTTTAGACCAGCATCATACAACGAGACGGCCTTGATCTTATCTTCAACCGAAAGAGAGGCGAATTCAGGAGAAATAAGAGCTCCAAGGGAATTGCACATAGGGCCCGAGACAGTAAAATAGGTGGTACTGCTCGAGTTAGGAACCACGAGAGAAAGGGGCTCCAGCAACTCGCTCCCAGAAGTGATGTTCTCTTCATCACGAGTAACCACATAATTTCCACCACCACCAGACTTCTCCGTTCGCTTCGGCTCCTCTTCACCACCATCGACCTCATCCTCTCCATCAAAAAGATCCTCATTATCATCACCATCAGATTCAAGATACACAACACCGTCGCAAGAAGAACAATCCTCTACCACCGGGTCTTTGGGCACAGTTTTTTTCCGGGGCAGATAAGTCTCCCTTGGTCTCCTTGCCCTTCCCACTGGGCTTCCCACCTACAAGGGTAGACGAAACATCAGAAGTTTTCTGAGGCGACTTCCTCATGAAATGCGATAAAGGCAGCCGATCCTCGAGATCCTCACCATCTCTCGCCGAAGCACCTCCAGCTTTATCAACTCTCAGCTTCTGCACATGAGACGATGTCAGAACCATTCAAGGCAACAAATAGGGGCAAGTACATGTACTTCAAAGAGGGAGAAGTATATTTGCTATCTTCCCTGTCTCCTCCTCGGCTCCTGCGCTAGAACTCCTATCCCTCTTCCGAAGAACGAGAGACTCAGAAGGAACGCTCTGGGACTTAGGATGTTGTTTATGGGTGAAAACTATTTCTGCCGGTTTTGGTAATTTGGGGTGTGTGGATGAGAAATGTGTCTAAACCTTAAACAAATGCACTCGCGCGATGAGTGCTTGTAGATTCGAGAGATCAATCGTGCAGTCCGGCCTAAACCAAGAAATGGCCGTTCCGGACTTGTTTCGGTCACAAAGTGAAGGAGATGGGGTTGATCTTAGGGAGGGAAGCGAAGAAGGTGTTGAGAATGTGAAGGTGTTGGCTATGAATGACTTGTATCGAAAGTTGAACCGGCTTGCAGGATGTAAGCTATCGGTTACGGTGTTTGAATACGATTGTATCAACACTTGCCTCGTTGTCCGGACTTGTCTTGTTTCTTGTGTTTGGAAAATAGGGAGGAGAACCTATTTATACAAGTCGTTTAGCCTAACCTTCGTATCTCGTGGGAAGTGGAGAAAGTGGAGTGATGGAGTAGTGGAGTCGTGTGTTAGTGTCACACGACCGGTCTTGCCCACTTCTCCCATCATCACTAACCGTCCATGACTTCCCGACATGTTCTTGTGATGGAGCGTTGCGCGCTGCACGTTGTAAACCGCCAGACCAATACCCCAGTATGTATCCCCCAGTTTGTGACATGATTGATGTCTCGAGTGTGTGGATCGTGGGACCCACAGAAAGTAGCATGTAATGCTAAATTAAATAACTGCGTTATTCAGGAGGTTGATACTTGTGAAGTATCGTGTGTATATTATGCAGGTACTGCATCATGGTGTGGTAAAGTGACGGGTGGTGATCACCAAGATGCCTTACTGATTAATTAACTCCTGACCAGGGTTGTATAACCAAGCTGGTAAAGTTGGACGGACGAGATGATCTTTGAGACACTCATCTGCGACCGTTGATGGAATTAGGGTTTTAAAGAGGTGCGCAGGCATCATTCTTAACTTGGTCGAAACCAAGCATGGGAAGTATTTTGGAAAGGACCGACCGGGCATGCATGTAGACTGCATGCCGGTATACACATTCGTACCTCACTCTCCCATGAAGGTGCGATCTAGGCCACTCAATTTGACCGGCAAAGAGGAGTGGTTGAGATCTATTTTGCAACAGAAATCTGATGCCGCAAAAGCTGCGCATCATGCCCACTTCAGGCGCGCGTTCCAAGATGACCAAGAAGTCGGTCTGGCGTGTAGGTGGTAGGCTGGTGTTCACGCCTATACCTGACTGTCCCATGAAAACGTGATCTGAGCCACTCAAATCTTCAGACGAAGTTGAGCGGTCGAGATTAGTTTACAATTGGGAAGTGTAACCACGCTAGTTTGGGCGCACGATTTGGGATAACCAGGCATGGTATGCCTTGGCCGATCGGGCGAGGAGATTGATGGGTCCACGGTGGTCATGTTGGTATGACCGGACCTGATTAATATAATCTCGGACCCTCCATTCGTGCCGGAGAAGATGGACGCTCGTGATGCTCGAAACCCTAATTTTGGCTTTCACGGCCGTGTAACCATGCTTTATTCGGGCGCACGAATTGGGATGACCAACCATGGTTGGTCCTGACCGATTGGTCAGGTATGTAGGCGGCCCACGGTGATTGTGTTGACATGCTCGGGCCTTTGAATCTACATCTACACCCTCCATCTATACCTGCGAAGATGGATGGTTGAGACTGTTTCGTGACACATTTAATGTGCCACAAACCCTAATTTAGGTTTTACGCCCATACCGCTCTGGTTTGGACGTTTTGGCAAGCTATGCCAGTCGGGAGGCCGACCATGCGGGGTCCACGTTGTTCTGGCAGCCGAATATTCCATACCGTTGGGGGTTATGGAATTGATCCGGGGCCATCCAATCATCTTTGATGAAGTTGGATGAACGAGATCATATCCGGATCGATACTGGACAGTCCAGGATGCTCAATCGGGCTAGTATAACACATCGAGAGTTTCTCAATCGGGCTAGTATAACACACCGAGAGTTTTGGCTGACAGGTATTTCGTACATGCTTTCATTATAATGCTTGGAGGTTCGTGTTGCTCTTTTGAGAGCAACACTCACCGTCATCATGCCGCACCGATAATGAGTACGGGAAATACAAGGTCGCTTTACGCATTAATTAATAATGCTATAAATTCATTGGGGTATATGGGATTGTTGCTACATGCTCCAACCTGGATGAATTTCGTGTATTTAATTCACAGAATGGGATTGTTGCCACATGCTCCATTCTAGGTGAATTAGTAAAGTGAAGAAGTATTCAACACTTTTTAGTGGCTTTATCTTTTACAAGATGTTAGCGCATAATTTTCTGGCTTTTACAATTTTAACCTTAAATGAAAATCCACCATCAACATTAAGTCCCCTTCCTAGCACGTAATGGTTACACTATTGTGGGGTAGGCATGAGATGGTGACAAATTTGTGTACTGAAATGACCAAGCTAAAGTGAATACATATTTACCGGATAGGTCGACATCGTCAGGCGTTGCCCTGGAACTGGTTAGTCCTGATTAAGGTTGTGAAGGAAGCAGGAATTGATCTGGTGAGTCGCTTTGGTTCCTTTTATACATATTTGGACAGAGCTTGGCCCCTTCCTTGGGTCAGGTGTACTCCCTTTCGTCACACAGCAACTTTCCTCAGATTTATCTAATAAGCATCGTTGATTGCTATCCCGAATTAGTAGCCTTTATAGGTGGCAAGTAAAGACTTCTTTTCTCCTGGGATTCTGTCAATTTGCGAGATTATAAAGAATCATCTCACGTAATCGTTTATTCTATATCTCAAGTACTGCTCCACACTTATCTGATCTTCTGATTAACTGATCGATTGATTGAAATTTTTATTTTTATTTTTGTGCTCATAACTTCTTCTCCTTTGTCGTTTATCATGGAAGTGGTGGACGATCATTCTGTCATCTCTCCAGAAAGAAGCTTCGAAGTTGACAAGCCCGAAACCCATGTGCACGAAGAAGTAATGGCTAAAATCAATCTTCCCCTTCGCGAAGTCGGCCGTGCTATACAGGGGATGTCTATCTCGCACCTGCGTATTGCCAGGGGACGCATCTGTGCACTTTCAGCTGCGATTGACATGGAGGAGCGATGGAGGCGCGAGGAAGCGCTGCAAGTACTAGTAAGCGCAAGGGCAGAGAAATTTTCAGCGCGGTTGAAGAGGCGGAGGGTTGAGCATAAACGACCTCTGAATGAAGATAAGTGTGATTACCCGATCCAGGACGGCGTGACAATTCTTGATTCTGACATAGACGAACCTGAACATTTGAAAGTAATCGACACGACTCCTAATGTTGTTGTGTCCTTTGATGCTCCCGCTGATGATGTTGGGATGGAGTGCGTTGCTGTGGAGATGTCTGATGCAGAAGTTGAGGTAGATCCGAAGGGAGGAGCATCAACGGTGATGGCGCGGCGAGAACCTAACGGTGGTGCGGCGATGTCGACCCTCTTGGCGACTAAAACCTCTTTTCTTCTTTTTCCGATTTCCAAGTATATTAGTATATTTGAACATCTTCCTTGTACTCGATGGCAGCCGAGTTCAAGGTTTTCTTCTATTTGATTGTTTGAATAAAGGTTCTTTTTTTATAACCCTTTGTCAAGATCGCAATCGAACCTTCTCAGCGCAAGGGTGCGCCTTCACACGTAATTCTTTGTGATAAAAGAAATAATGCCATAATGGAATGCCTACGGACCTGTGTTCCTGATGCAAGATCTTCATGGCCTTGCTGGGGTGAGTGGCTCAAAGCTTCTTCCCTTCCCGCGCATATCTTTTCCCTCAACTCTTTTCAGGATGTTTTTGTCTAGGGTTTCTTTCCTGACCTGCTCTAGTGGGTTGATTTAGGATGGGCTTTGTGTCTTTAGGGGTAAAGAGGTTCTCAGGTGGAAATAACACTTCAATTAATTTAAAAATCGAAAATTGAAACCCTAATTATGAATGCAAGTATTGCAATCATTCTCTAGAGGAATTACAAATATGATGTGAAATTCTAAAGGGAAATATGCCGGAGGAAGTAGCACAGCGTCTTAAAGCATGTAGGACGCTGGAAAGTGATAGCACAGCGTCTTAAGTACGGTAGGGTTTGAGCCATCGCGAGTGAATTGTTACGCCTTCTAACTTGTCGGCGTTGATGAGTTTGCAAAGAGCCGCCAGGATGACATCTCGCTGCAGGTATGGTTCATCCTCCTTCTCGGTGGCTGAATCGGGTGAGGTAGCCATTATCACCATAATACTTCCGACCTTGAATGCGGTTGTCTTCGTTACTAGGTCCCCAATTCCAAACGGGTTTGGGCGTGTAGGATCCAAGAGCGTAGTATTGATTTGTTGTCATGCATCCAAGAGCGTCTTAGGATCATGTCGTAGTTGGGATGATCTTTGACTATGTAGAACTTTGCTTGAGTCGAGGCATCACCCAATTTGACTTCAAGATCGATGCATCCATATGCATCTCTGAGTTCTCCTTCTGAGTCTTTAACCACAGTTGGGTGACGAGTAGCTTCCTGCTTTAAAATCTTTGCTGCTATCAAGGTCTTGACAGTAATGATGTTAAATTTAGCAGCCGTATCAATCAACGCGCTATCGAACTTAACGTCTCTCAAACGAGTGACAGTTAGGAGTCCCCAGTTTCCCTTGATCGCGTCCTTCGGGGAAAGACTGGGTTCCCGGATTTTACAGATACAAACGCCTGCAGACACAACGCGGTTGAGGGACGTAAATATGTCTTGACGCTGTCCTTTGGAGAAATACAAGATTTCACACAAGTGTTCCATCATAGATTGTACAATCTTGCGAAGTAATCCCAGAAATCATGCGGTTTCGATAGGGAGAGGGTCTCTATGAACGCCTTCGTTTCCAAGTTGGAGTTCTCCTGTCTCTATCTTTTCCCTGAATATTTGTTTCAACCTGTTACAATCTTTGGTTGGATGATGGACGAATCTGTGGTAGCAACATTATTTGGGATCCGCCATGGATTGTATTCATGTTCCCCCAAGGATTCCAAGAATCGAGAGACGTGTTCATGAGCATTACCAGTACCGTCGTAGAGGGAGAATTGGGGAGAGGTGTAACCTCTTGGAAGAGGAATTATTTGTACATCTTGAGGGTACGGCGGCTGATGTTGGTGTATATCCGTTCGGTCCCCTTTTCCTCGATTTTGGAAAAGTCGTTCCAGATCCTCGCGTGTGATGAAGTTGGATGGCTGGTCCCTCTCCCTTGGGCTTTCAGGAGCAACACGAGTTTCTTCATTCATGTGGGTCCGAGTGGAAGCGCCTGCTCCGGGTATATTGAAGGCATCTCTTGCCGGATCCAAGGGTTGCCGTGAATCTTGTGGCAATCGTTCGGTTAAAGTTTTAAGGAAAGTGAGTACCTCTTTCTGAGTTGCGACCATATCCGTTTGAGTCTTAGCAAGAATCTTCTGCTTCTCCATCAAATCTGCAATGGTAACAGGCGTTGGTCCTCCTCTAGTCCCTCCGGATCCTCGTCCTGATGAGGGAGTGAAAGTTGTTTCTCTGGTGACTACTGGGAGGTGTTACACTTGAGGAGATGCCGGATTTGCGCTGCTCCGCTCGGGTGATGAGAGGTGTTACACTTACTTGGACTATTTCTTTCTACGCGGTGCTAATGGTAGAAGTGACGGCTCCACGAGATGTATTGACCACGGTAGCTCCACCGATGTGTACTTCGACACCAGGATTGTTATCCACACTAGCTCCATCGAAATTGATTCTTTGATCCAAACCTTAATTCCACCATCTTGAAATGAATTGTTGATTGAATTGATTCTAAGATCTACCCTTTTGAAATTGATAAAATTGAATCGGATTTGGAAGAAATTGACTTTACAACCGAGATATTAACCTCCCACTGTGGTCGCCAATTGTTTATGGGTGAAAACTATTTTTGCCGGTTTTGGTAATTTGGGGTGTATGGATGAGAAATGAGACTAAACCTTAAATAAATGCACTGCGCGATGAGTGCTTGTAGATTCGAGAGATCAATTTGTGCAAGTCCGGCCTAAACCAAGAAATGGCCGTTCCAGACTTGTTTCGGTCACAAACTGAAGGAGATGGGGTTGATCGTAGGGAGGGAAGCTGATAGGGTGTAGAATACATCCTATTTACTATCTATTGTTTATGCTTTCTTTGCTATTTTTCTTGTAAATTATGTATTTTACGCTTGTTTTGAGTTTTATAGCTACTTTGGAGTCACACGGATGAAAAGAAGAAAAAATTACTCTATTTGAGCCAAAAGGGCAAAATTGTCATTTCAGGGGCGAACACTATCAGGAGCCCAAACATGGTTAAGGGGCAGCTCTCTTTTTGGATGAGAACTAAAGACAACCATTTGTGACTAAGGGACGACCACATGTGTTATAGGGCACTCAACTGGGTGACCCTTATCTTATGTAGTGGGGTATCCTTATCAATTCCCCAACTCTCATACCCCTACCCTAAATCGAGAGTTATCTTTTACTCTCAATCAATTGCACCTGAAAGAGAGAAGAGGCGCAGCCATGAGTGACCCTAAAATTGAATCCAAGATTAGGGTTTCGCAGTTGTTCAATCGAAACAAGGAAAGGGGATCTGTGTTGAAGAATGGAGGTACAATCGTCATTGAAGACGAGAAATGGAAGAAGAGATCGAGAATTACAGCCATAATAGAGAAGAGACAGAGTATTGAGATCGAACTGAATATTGGGTTTAATCTGTCTAAGACGATATTGATTCAAAGATCTGCAAAACATGGAATTGCAGTGGGTTTGCTAATGAATTCAAACCGAGAGAAGAATTGATGAACACGGGTAATGATAGAGATCGAGAAAGAACTAAGGCTGCTGTAAACTGAGATTTTCTGTTGAAGCTCAGATCTGTGAATAGAGAAGACAGGGAAGCTAAGGTGATAATTATGCCGGTTTGAATCGATTAGGGTTTGTTGGTCTAAAAGATGATGGTGATGCCAACAAAGACTGGGCTGAGTCTGAGAAGAAGATGAATATCGGTTATGGCAGTTGGTGTTGTTAAACGGTGAAGCATAGAAGAACTTTGAGCAGCTCATGAAGAAGTACAGGAATTTGAGTGTGCTGGTACCGAAATTGCTATGGGTAATGGTTGTAACTTGACGCGAGGTTGGACAGAGTTGTGCTGTTGGTTGCAGTGGTGGCGCAAGGCTAGGTTGAAGGCACTGCTGCTGCTGCATATGGATATGGGTTCGTGGTGATGGACTGATGTTGAGTTACAGGGAAGAATGAAGCTCGGTTACAGGGAATGAATGTTTGAAATGGCTTAGATGTATGCTAGGTTTCTTAACAGGTGAAGAGAACGGCCTGAATTTGGCCTGTGCAAGTCTTATAAACAGCCGAAACTCGGCCGATTTTATGTTCCGACGAGTTGACTCAGTGAGTCCGATGAACGGCCGAGCCGATCCAACTCAGCTGAGTAAGACAATCCAGTTAGACCAATCAACTGACTCGCTGCTGACTCATCAGCTGACTCTCCTTTCCTTTGACCCAGTGGACTAACGGTTTGACCGTTTGGCCTGTGCAAATCCTATAAACAGCCGAAACTCGGCCGATTTTATGTTCCGACGAGTTGACTCAGTGAGTCCGATGAACGGCCGAGCCCGATCCAACTCCGGTGAGTAAGACAATCGATTAGACCAATCAATCGACTATTCTGCCGACTCATCAGCTGACTCTCCTTTCCTTTGACCCGGTGGACTAACGGTTTGACCGTTTGACTGTTTACTATAACGGTATCAGACGCAATATTCCGTCAACAGTGAAGGAAACTCCAATGACCGTCGGTGACTTTTCTGGCTGGATTCCGGTGAACTTCAGTGACTTTTCCGGCGACAAAAATTACAGATTTTTGGGTGGATTCTTCTCATGGGTGTGAAGACTTAGATTTGGAAATTGGATGAAAATTTGTGAAGAATTATCTAGAATCATCTAAACTCATGGGTTTGTGGAATTGGGTTCAAATTTGGAAAGAGAAGATGGAAGATTTGAGAAAAGCTTGGACTTGGAAATTGAATTGCTAAAGGAAAGGGGTTCTATTCCTTGGAAGATTTGGAGAACATTGAAGCCTATAAGTAGAGATGTTCTCTACACACTTTTACATATCTTTTACACATATCTTTTCACACATCTCTCTACACACACAACACTTGTGTTTTTGCTTGCTTTTCAAAATTCTTCTTTTAATTATTTGTGTGAACTTGAAAAATTCTCCCTTTAATTATTTGTGTGAATTTCAAAAACATGAGTAGCTAATTTTCTTATTGATTGAGGATGAATTCCTAGTTCTTAATATATGATTTGAGTTTTGTTTACAATTCTATCTTGAAGTTTTTCACATGATTATCGTTTGTTTTTACTAATAGGAATGTTTATACATTCATGGTTGATTGATAGATTGTTTAGAGTGCACGCTAAATTGATTTGTTAATTTGATCTAAAGCTAGTGAAAGTTAGGGGATAAGTAATCGTTTCTTGACTCTTTACACAAGTAGCAAACACAAGACCTTGAGGAGGGATTCCGTGGAGCGATTGTGTGTAAAAACAACGCTAGAAAGTGGACCAAGCGAACCGAGTTTAACTACTAGTACTAAACCTAAATTCATAGATCTTAATGCATTCGGGGAATTACATCTTGTAAGCGAACCTCAAGGTGGTTCTTTTGAATCGAATATGATAACTAAGCGGACTTGTTACTCAGTGAAATAAGGGATTTTGGGGCTAGCTAAGCGAACCTGCTATCATACGGTTGGTGATAATCTGTGACTAATAACATGTGGATGAAAAACATAACTTGAATCATTGTTTTGCAACGAAGAAGGATTCCTTGATCTTGTCTCTCTTATTGATTTCAACTTTAACTTTTAATTGCTTTGTTTATTTTCTTTTGCTTTACACCCCTCTTTTGTGACAATTTTTACAACTAAGAATCTCTTGCTCCTCGTGGGAACGAACTTGACTACACTATATTACTTGTTAATTAGGTGGAAAAATATTAATTAATTTGTTGTGGTTACGACACGCATCAGAAGCGAAGAAGGTGTTGAGAATGTGAAGGTGTTGGCTATGAATGACTTGTATCAGAAAGCTGAATTGGCTTGCAGGATGTAAGCTATCAGTTCCGGTGTTTGAATACGATTGTATCAACACTTGCCTATGTTGTCTGGACTTGTCTTGTTTCTTGTGTTTAGAAAATAGGGAGGAAAACCTATTTATACAAGTCTTTTAGTCTAACCTTCGTATCTCGTGAGAAGTGGAGAAAGTGGAGTGATGGAGTAGTGGAGTCGTGTGTTAGTATCACACGACCAGTCTTTCCCACTTCTCCCATCATCACTAACCGTCCATGACTTCCTGACACGTTCTTGTGATGGCGCGTTGCGCGCTGCACGCTGTAAACCGCCAGACCAATACCCCAGTATGAATCCCCCAGTTTGTGACATGATTGATGTCTCGAGTGTGTGGATCGTGGGACCCACAGAAAGTAGCATGTAATGCTAAATTGAATAACTGCGTTATTCAGGAGGTCGATACTTGATCGTGTGTATTTTATGCAGGTACTGTATTGGTAGGCCCTGAGAAGTGTATATATTTATGGCCTACGGTGATACCGCAAGTGCACGGCGTCTATCGGAGACGCGGCAAGTACGGGTCGATCCACGGAGACGAGGGGTGCTTCTTGTATGATCTAAGGCTTCTTCAACTGAATTCTAAATGAGTAACATAGTGACAACAGATATTTTGTGCCGGTACGGCTGATTTTGAAGTGAGATGAACCTAAACTAAGGTAAAGACAGTGATAGAGGGATTACTAGGATCTTCAGTTTCCACCACTAACTCCTACTATGAGTTCAGCTAAGTTGAGGTTCTTGTCCTGTGACTGATAAGGGCATGGTGTCAATTCTACCTCCTATATAAGGAGTTTCTCCTAGTGATAACTCAAATAACAGCTAAGGCACTAACCTAGAGCACTAGTTGTCTAATTAAGCACAACTAGTCAAGAGAATTAGCATTTATATCTAAGGATTGAGCTAAAGCATCACCAATGCAGTTTAAGCCTAACTACAATGCATACATGATATGCACTGTGAGAGTAAAGCAATGTGAAGCTAGAATTGAAGATTATCTTACAACTTAATCATTCAAGAGCACTCAAACAGAGTTGAAATCACACATGGATTTAGGGTTTCATTGAAACCCTAGCAAACTAAATTAAAACATTAAAAGAACAATTTAACTACAAATTAAACAAATTAAATCCTAATTGACGCACTGGCTAGCCCAGGCATGAGTAAAAACACCCTCTCCCTCTTCTATTTATACATACAAGCAAAATTATCTCCAACCCTAATTCTTCCCAAAAATCGAAATAAAATAGAAATTAAATCAAAACTCTTCTCACCCATACTCCGAATTCGCTCCCTCTTCTGTCTAATCGCCTCAGAGACGCCATGCATGGTTGTTGTGACCTAACCCTAGTTCTTATCTTCTCTAAGTTAGCTTCTAGGGTTGCAGAAGCTAAGAGAGAGAAAATAAGAGCTAAAGAGGTGGTGCGGCTGTTTGCAGGGATGGTGTTGCTGTGTCAGGAGGGTTGTTGGTGAGGTGGTGATGGCGAAGGTGGGCTGTGGTGTCGGAAGAGCGGAGCTCGCTCTGATGGAGATGGGAGAGGAGAAGAAAGAGAAAATGGAGAAGAAGATAGGTTTGCTCGAGTGGGTATAGGGTTAGGCGGTTCGTTGTGAGGCAGGGATAGCAAAAGATGATGGGACTGGCCTAGCGAGCGTAGGATGGAGCTGATAAGATCTGAACGGCTCAGCGAGATTTGGACGGTTTTGGTGTGATCTGGTGTTGCACGGGAGCAGCAATCTTCGATGCACGTGGAGGCAGCGACCGTTGGATGAGGGAGAAAGAAATCTCAACGTCTCAGAAGAGACGGGCTCGGATCCGGGTCGCGGATCGGGTCTAGCTCAAGCCCAAGTCTTGTAGATAAGTTGCTACTTGTTGGGTTGCAACTGATTCGCGCGCGGGCTTTGGCTATCTCTGCTCCATAGATGCTCGACTCCAATTCTTCTGCTCTTTTGGCTCCTCAATTTCTCGAGCTTTATTTAGTACCTAAAAACACAAAATTAATTAATACAAATATTTATTCTTGAAAACAAAGAAAACACAGAATGCGGGATAATATCCGATTTCTAAGCGCAAAAGATGAGTAAAATGCCAATAAAAAGGTGTATAAATATGCACTATTTAGCACTCATCAAATACCCCCAAACCCGAATTTTACTTGTCCTCAAGTGAAAGAGAAATTAAGAAATCCTAACTATACCCCCTGTCGCAGGTCTCTCGAATGCATTTAGCGTATGCACTAAGCCTTTAAACCCCTAGGTGTCCCTAGTGGACGAGTTGTAGTCTCGTGAGGGTTTACCGGAGGTGTGCCCACAAAACCTTCTCCAACTTCAGAGTGTAAAAGAGTCTCAAGCATCCTAGAAGCTATGAGGACATAGAGTTTCTGCGTGCTAGTAACAAGAAGTTAGAACTACCAAAGAACGCATTCTCATCCTTAAGTCTTTGAGCGAGAAGCTTAGTACCATATGAAAGAATTCGGATTCGATTGTGATCATAAGTCTCAACTTCTGCCTCACCATTAGGGTTTTATGATAATTGCACTCAAAAAGATCGCTTTTTAGTCTCTCATGTGTGCGAGCGGGAATAAAGAGGAAATCCTGCACACGTTGTAGGTAAGAAGGATAACCTTCCGAAATAAAATCTGGAGACTCCACAGAAATGTGGACAAAAATAATCTTTTTCTGATGATCTCTAAGGAAGGAAATCAACCATTAGCAAGGGGTGGGAGTACTCACTCACTTCTCACCCGATCGGCAATTAATATCACTCTCTCATAAGAACCATAGAAACGTCTTCAATCTTCGGTCTTCGGTCTTCAAATGTTGATGACGAACTTCTAAACTTCACAAAAACTTGACAATTTTTTTAACTTTTTTACACAAATTTCCTTGTTGTTTGGATTTTTCTTTTTAAATTCTTCTTTACCATGGTGGTAGCAAAAATAAACTACAATTTTTTTTTTTTTTTTTTTTTTTTTTTGACTTACACAAAAAGTGAAAATAAAATACAAATAATGAAACAACTAACTCCATGGACAAAGGACTTTATCACTCAATTTTTCCACAACTTGTATTGTCTTGATTTTATAAATTTTATTAATTCTCATCCTATTTTCTTTTCGTTTTCTTTGTTGCACGTAAACCTTGGACTATCTCAACTTTTCTTTCAATATTCTCGATCTTGCTCCGTTTGTTGACGATGATGTGTTTCTATGGGTCTTGCTGATTGAGAGAGAGAGTGATGCTAACTACAAATCGGTATTTAGAAGGAGTTTTCATCTTTAGACGTCACCCTCATGATTGACAAAAACTAGCACTCAAGAGATCAAAAGTAGTGCTGAAATTGGTGCGAAGTTGGGTAGCTCACCATTCCTACCCGAATTGACGTACGGTGACACACACTCTAACATGACTTTTCTAGAAAGTTGCAAAAATTGAAGGTTGGTGCCTCACTTGATGTAAATTGGGTAGTCTCCACTATGGGTGATCACAATTCTACTACCGAATATCTAAACAGCACCTAATTCGCCCTCCGGTATGGTTAAATCCAACTTTAACGCTCTAATCAACTAAGAAACCCGATTGTGTTCTCCGGTACTTCTAACTTTTGTTATTTCGGTCAGATTCTCTATGTAAACATAGCTAGAAGCATGCTAGTGACTCTAAAATCTCTAAAAGTTGGAGGTTTTTTATTTGCAAAAAGTTTTGAATTTTTAGAATTTTTAGAATTTTTTTTTTTTTTTACAAAGAAAATAAAAGATTAAAAAGACTAAAAACTCTATATGCAAAAATATGTAAATGCACCCCCAAACCTAAATCGAACATTGTCCTCAATGTGTCAACAGAAAGAAAAAAATTTAAACAGTCACATACCGAGAGAACTATGCTTATAAGAGAAAAGGGAAGAGATTACCGGATGTCGGCGGAGCACGGTTAGAGCTTCATTCATCAAGGCTAAAATCCAACATTCTCAGCGGAGATCATATCGGATTAACACAATATATGCACAAGAAGACTCAACCGATTCACGAAAAGAAAAATTTAACAAGTCCTACAAAAATTTACCATACACTAATAGTCTAAAGAGTTGAGGGTCAACCCAAAAGATAATGTACAGAAACAGTAACATTCTTACAAATATGAAAATGGGCTTTGGTTTATGTGGGAATTTGGTTTATTGGGCTTTGGTTTGTTTGGGTTTCATTTGGTTTGTTGGGGTTATGTTTGGTTGCAGCCCAAGGTGTTTGCAAAACGTGTGGGCTGAAATTTTTGTGCACAACCAGCAGTGTGGCTTATGTGGGCTGAAGGTTTTGTGCACAGCCCAGCAGATGGGGGCTTAGCCTATTGCACAGCCCATTGGAACTGTGGGTTTCAAATATGCTCAGCCCAGCTTAATTGCAAAGGAGCAGAGCCAAGGTAGGTGAAAGTTTTGTTGCACAGCCCAGTTTGCACAGCCCAGTATTTGGGCTTCTGATTTTGGTTTTTGTGGGTTGTAGCTGCGTGTAGAGCCCAGGTTGGTTTTCAGTTTTGTGCAGAGCTTTGGAAAGATCATGCATTGGCTGTGTGCACAGCTCTGGCAATGCACATAATAGGAGAATCACAGCTTAAGCACAAGGCTATGTGCACAGCCTGGTCAGGCCAAGCAAAGAGGGTGCAAGATTGTGTATAAATCAGTTTATGCATAGCACAATAATAAAAAAAATTAGCAAGGATACAGCACAACACAGAGCACAGGGCAGATTAGCAGCACAGATTATGCACAGCTTCTTGCAGCTTTAGCACAGCTTAGTGCTTGTACAGCATAATGCAAATTGTGCTCAACTCAGCTCTGCTTAGCAGGCTTGTGTACACATTGTGTGCAGGCCACATCACAGCTGTTGAGGGAGGCCTAGTGGTTATGTATGACTGCAATGGATGCACAGGCTAGGGTATATGCTGAGGTTGGCAAGGTTGAGCAAAAACTGCACACAACACAGCTCAGCAAGTATGTGCATACAGGTTGTCACAGCACAGTTTTAAGTGCACTCACAACAAAATTGACACAGCACAGAACAAGTAATAAGCTGGTTGGTTTGTGCTAAGCACAGCTGAGCAAGTACACACACAGGCCTTAGTGCATCATCAGCATATGCACTGGTCGCCAGAGTATTGTGCAGCCGGGGGAACTAAGGTCTATGAAAATCAGATTTGTGGATTCGGACACCCCGACTCGGGCTTAGCATATCGCACAATGAGTTCAAACTAATCAAAGGTTTCACTCAAGCGCCACGAGATAGATGCATCAAGATACCCGGGCAACTAGTTCAAAGATTTGGCTACCTTAATTTTCACAGATCATAAACCTAGCTAGGCGGCTAGTTTATCATGCAAAGATGGTACATCATGCAAATATTCGAGTGTCTGTCTGGGTTATGGTGATCACTGGGTTACCTACAAGTCACAGCACTCAAGAACAAAAAGTTTCAGGTGGTTGCAGGGTTGAGCAATGTTTGGGCAGATAGCTAGGTTTCATGCATTGAAGCCAAGGTATGCAAAATAGGTTGTCACTGTAGTAGCAGGATTTCCCACACTACACCCCTTACTCGATTTTACTTAATTAACCTATTGAAAGATGTAAGATCAAGAATATTTATTGATTGAATTCATGAATTGTTTACACAAGGAAATAGAATTACACTTAGAAGTTAATACACTCTTAAACTTTCTCTCTCCTAATGACTTGCCCAACAACTCCAAAAAGATCTCTCCCCTTCAACAGACTCACTTAGCCCTTTATATAGGGTAATACATAGTGGATGACAGCTAAGCTACCCTTTATTTTCGGGAATGTCTCGCGAAGTGTCGCGAGATGCACAAACATTCACTCTCGCGACACTTCTTAACCCTCGCGGATCTCACGTCTTCTTCATGTTTTGCCCTGTCATTATTCATTGCGTCGTTTATTTTAGCTCCTGCGACTCCTTCGCGACACCGTCGTTTATTAATCCCGCGAGCCTTGTATGTTGCGATATTATGATCCTACATCTTGCCTCTTTTTCCTTGAATATTGCTTGAAGAGCGATCTTTAAGGAAAAAATCATTGTTGTAGTAATCTTTGGTCTTTGCTAATGAGGGAATGAAGGAAGCGTACCCAAAAAGTACGTACTTGCCTCTATTTTTTGCGAAGTTCGAAGCTCCTATATATGAAGTATCATTTCTTGCCTCATGTGTTACTGAGAGAATAATCAATTTCATAATCTCTTCTCGCCTATTAGGAAATATGCCGTATATTTGGATTACGCTAAAGTTCTTTTCGTCAGGGTTTCCTTGGATTTGGTAGTGACCGTTTACACGTGTCTATATTTACCTCTTTTAGGTGCATTTAATGTTATCCAGGTCATAACATTTTCTCATCTATTTATAGGAGCATCCCCGTGAAGAATTTTCCTTTTCCTTTTCATCTTCTTCATCGTCTGCAAGTTTTTCTTCTTCTTCATCGTTACGCAAGTGCTCTTCTTCTTCATCACTTTAGCTATTCTCTTCCAGTTGTTACTCTCATGGCGTCCAGGTTTGTTAATTTTACCATATCTGACTGATTTTGCGGTTGATTAAATTTGAGATTGGTTTTTCTTGTTGAAATCACGCTGGTATGATTAACTTTGTGATTCTTTTTCTGCCATTGTTGTTTAGCAAGAACCAACCCAGAACTAAATTTACCGTGAAGGACCCTCTTCTTTCTTTGGGCTCGCCATCGAAATCTACATCACAACAAGAATCCCCCACACAACCAAAGCCCACTTCGCGAACAAAATCTACGGTTACAAAAAGATGATCTCATGAGCGACAAGGTATTTAAGGGACATTTGTTTTTATTAACAACGCGTTGTTGCCTCTGTTTCTTATTTAATTTGTCATTCGCAGGATGATAAAACTACTGGTCGCATTCCCAAGAGGCTTCGCTACTCTAAACCTGTTACCCCCGACGTTCCATTTCCTTCATTCACGCCTTCGTCTCCTGCTGCGAAATCTTCGCAGAATACTCTTGTGCCTCTTACTTCTGGTAACATTACTGGCGATAATATTTCTATACCTCAACTCCTCATAGACCAGGTTCCTTATAACTGTCCTACTACAAACGATCTTATACCTCCTCATGTTATCAATGTCCCTGCTATTTCTCCAATCACCTCTCTCCCTGGAACCTCCTCTTCTCATGAGGTTCCTTTGACAAAGGACGACTCGTCTTCTTTGTTTGAACAAATTCCTCTGACTGCAGAAAATTTGGAGGGGATAGATGTGGCCTTTAAGGTTCTTTCTGACCTCGTAAATGATGCCAAAAAGACTTCTGCTGATCCTATCAAATCCAATGTCTGCGAGATTTTAAGTAAGCACCTTGGTCCTGATAGGATCTCGCAAGCATCTTTAGTTCAAGAGATTAATAAGCTGAAGGATGATCTCCAAGTTATGGCTGTGAAGTGTAATAATCTCCACCTTGAAAATCAAAAATTTCTCAATATTTCGCTAGATTGTGATAATCTTCGCAAGAAGAATGAAGAATTAAAAGGTATGCTCTCGCCACCCCCTTTTTTTTTTTTTTTTTTTTTTTTTTTTTTTACAACTCAAACCCTTGCTCGTCCTCCAAGTATTAAACCAGAAACGAATAATGGAGATATATCAGACAGAGTCTATCGTTGAAGAAGTTCGAGTTGAAAGAGATGCTTGGATGGAGCAGTATAATCTCTTAGATAATCTTCATACCTATGCAGCTGATCAAATAAATAACTTGTCTAAAGAGAATTTTGATTTATCGCAAAAGCAAGACTCATTAAGTAATGACTTATCTCGCCTCTCTTATGCTTTGACTAAAACTAATTTGGAGTTGGAAACTTTATCGATGAGAATCGAACTCTTTCTCAAGAGAAACGTTCTCGTTGAATAAGATGGCGAGCTACTCGCAGCAGTATAACGCTTGTCAAAAATTATGTGAAGAACAAGAGCAAGCCAAACATTCTTTGAAAAACCAACTTGAAGAAATTACTGCCGAGAGAGATAAACTTATTCAAGGTAGAATAACTTTGAGTGTAAAAGCGAAGCAATTCCAAGAACAATGTGCCAAATTAGAAAAATCCAACTCTACTCTTGCGTCGAAAACTCCATACTTGTTTCCAATGAAAAGAATTTGCGATCTCGATTGAAAGGCTTAGTTGGAGATTCATTTGATGATGCCATGGACTGTCTGGGGAATAACTTCGCAGCTTTAATTCAACATCTTACTTTTCAAAAGGAAGGTAGTCAAATTATTTGACTATCTTAATTTATGTATTTATTCCATGAATGGTTTATTACCCCGAAAATGCCAATAATGTTCGATAAGAATTTTCCCGATCTTGTGTATTTGTTATGCAGACTCTGAGAGAAAGCTTCGTTCCACTATCTCCACCCTCAGGTCTGATTATTCTAAAATTCGCAAGGAAAATGGACTACTCTCCGCGCATCTTGCTCGTTCTCGCGACCGTGCAGAGCGAAGATTTGATTATATGTCTTATTGTAAGGACATTGATAGTAAGAATCGTCAAAAGGCATTGCTTCGCCAATTCCCTCTTAAAGCAGAAGTTCTTGTGAATAATATTTTGCTGTCGAAGTCTCTTGATCCTATTCACGTCGATCCTTTAGAAGTAAGTGATGATGAAGTTCCTAATGCTCCAGATAGTGATTATGAATATGAAAGCAGCGAAGATCTCCCTGATAAGGAAGTTGTTGATGAAGATCCAAATAGAAAGACTTCTGATGAAAATCCAGTAACTGGCGAGAACGAAGGTGATGAGCACATTTCTGATGAAAATCCACCAACTGAAGGAGGCGAAGCTGATAAAGGCGCAGAAAAGTCTCAACCATTCTCTCGTATTTGATAATGCCGATGTAGAGAATTAAACTCTCTTTGTAATTTGCGGGAATTCCTTGTTGTGTGAATAATTGAACTCTTTGATTGAGTAATTCCCATATTTCTTTCTTCCTTTCTTATTTAAGACAACCTTGCGAGCATGTTCGCTCATGGAATTTTTACTTAAGTAAACCCATCCCAATTAGGGATTTGATTTTATTTTCGCTTCCTGCGACAAAGTCGCAGCCGCTTATGCAATGGCCCATTGACCTTGCCTTATCATTTTTGTGTGGTCTTCCAAGTTAGACCTCCCTAATTAGAGGTCTTCCCTACCACCTTTCATCGCGACAAAATCAGGACGTCTTTACACTTGCATGTAAAGACCCATTGATCTTGCCTTATCATTTTCCAAGTATTTTTGCCTCTCAGGATGTTTTAGTTGCGACAATATGACAGGCCTATATATCCTTGCGAACATAAAGCCCCATGACATTGGGCGTCGTGCGACGAAATCGCAGACGTCCGTACACTTTCGTGTAAAGACCCATTGATCTCGCCTTACCCTCGCGTTAGTATTATTGCCTCTGCAGATCATTGCACAAATATGACGAGCCTAAGTTCTCTTGCGAAAACATAGCCTTATGACATTTGCGTCTCTGCTTTGACACTCCCCCCTATTGGAGAGCGTCGCCCTTATCATCTCCCGGTTGCCCCTTCAAGGAGGCGAAACATCGCCATACAAGACTAGCTCCTCCCATCCGGTCTTAACAACAACCAGTTGTTTTCGCAGCCTCTTATCCCTTATACCTATATGGTTTATGGTTACGAGACTGCACCCTAAGTGGAGTTTTCTTCGGGCGAGTGCAACGCATGACAAGACTTGCCAAGAATGGCCAGGGTAGGTTCATCCATCCGGGCACTCGGCTCAACCGTGTACCTCGGCGCCTTGAGCATACACTCGACTCCTTGGAAGAGACCCTCGGTCGCCCAACCAGGGTATAACCTACATATATAGTTGGGAATCCAAGGTATCTCTCCCGGATAGGCTTTCATGGGCCCCAAATTTTCATGACTCAGCTTCAGGAGCGGTGTAACCTTTCCCCGAGCCATGTCGAGAGATACCCCTTATATGACGCACTTTAGGTCTTACATTTGCCTCTTACGAAATGTTATTCGCGAACTAGGTGTACGCCATAAAGGTTCGTCCCATTCATTCATTCTTCATCATTTGCTATTTTGTCTCATGAGATACTCGCCGATTTATTCATTTAATCATTCCTTATCTCTTGTTGTTTTGTTAAGCCATTCATGACTTTTTTGTTATTCTTGTCGCGAGATCTTCGCGGATTCTCTCTGCATTTTACTGAATGTCGCAAATATCTGGCGAAGAAGTACTTCATCTTGATTCCTTTTTCCTCTCTCATTATTACGGGTAATATTTCTTTAGATATAACCTATTCCATGGTCTATCCAATTTTTGTCCCACATCTCTTCCTTCGGGGGTCCATCAATCTATATGCCCCCGTACCAACTACCTCTTTGATGATATAAGGTCCATCCCATTTTCTCGCCAGCTTGCCTCCGCTTTCACGTTGATATATTGGGGTTTCTCGCAACACCAAGTCTCCTGGTTGGAACTCACGTATTTTCACACGCTTGTTATATTCTCTAGCCAGTCTTTGTTGATAATTCTCCATGTGTCGCAAGGCCTTTTCTCGCTTTTCTTCCAATTCATCCAACTTGATTAGAATGTTGCCTCGCGCTAAGATTTTTATCCTGCACCTCTTTTTTGGTTGTCGGAATCACGACCTCGTTGGGAGTACTGCTTCAACTCCGTAAGTTAAGCAAAAAGGGGACATTCCCGTGGCTTCTCTTCTAGTTGTATTATAAGCCCACACTGCATTGGGTACTTGTTCGCACCATCCCCTATTGTGTCCTTCCAACTTTTCTTCAAGATATATCGGCAATTGTTTTGTTTGTTGCCTCCGCTTGGCCATTAGCTTGTGGATATAATGGAGTTGATTTTCCACATTTTATCCGAAATGCATTGAGCAAAGAACTCTATATTTTGCCCTTCAAATCGCGCTTCCCATTATCGATACCAATTGTGCAGGGATCCCAAATCTGCATATAATATTTTCAAATATGAAAGTAAAAACATCCTTATCGCGAATGTCCGGACCGCTTTCACCTCTCGCCCATTTTGTGAAATAGTCCGTTGCGACAATTAAGTATCTTCTTTGTCCCATTCCTGTAAAAATGGTCCCACAATATCTAAACCCCATTTTCCAAAAGGCCACACACTTCTTAAAGAATTTAACGGTGCTCCCGGTGCATGTATCTTCTTCCCGTGTCTTTGACAATCTTCGCAGCGTCTGGCTATTGCTCTCGCGTCCTCATGCATATATGGCCAATAATATCCTTGCGTCTTTGCCTTATATGCCAAAGATCTTCCGCCGCTATGATTTCCGGCATCCCCACTATGCAGCATCTTCAATACGGTTTCTCCTTCTTTCCTCGTTAGACATCGAAGCGAAGGTCCATCAAAAGAACGCCGATAAAGCACGCCATCTCGCAATTCATAATTTGTTGCCCGGCTCTTTAACTTGTGTGCTTCCAATCTATTTCTTGGTACCTCGCCTTTCATTAAGTACGCGTGAAGTTCTACTCTCCGGTCTTCCTCGCGACATTGCATTTCATCTACCACCATCATTATATCTCGCTTCTTGTCCCTCCTCTTTATTAATTGATGGCGCTAGTAGCGTCTCAGTATTTTGATATTCCTCGCAGCTTGGGTCTGTCATCATACTTGATATAAAGGCAAAAGCGTCATCGCGAGTCTATTATCTCTCCTTGATATGTGCCTCCATTTTATTTTCGGTATTCGTGCCGACAACACTTCTACAAGCTTCCCGTATTTCGTAGGGATTGATCATTTGTAGCATACTTCTCGTTATCCACAGATTGCCAATTGCGAGTCATCGGTAATCCTTACATTCTCCAATTTCATTTCTATTGCAAATCTTAGAGCATGTATTATAGCTTCGTACTCCGTTTCATTATTGGTAGACTCAAATTCCAATCTAAAAGCAAAAGCTAACTTAGTGCCTTCTGGCGAAATCACAACAATTCCCACTCCTTTACCTTCTCCGTTGGATGATCCATCCACTAATATTTCCCACCGATCCGGCTCGGTTAACAAATCTTTTGGATCTCCATGCTCTTCTTCTACATCCATCATTTCATCCACCGCTTCATCTTCTTCCAAAGGAAATTCCGCTTGAAAGTCATGCGACAACCTCGTGACTTGGTTGAAGATAATATTTCATATTTGAGTTTGTAATGGCTTATTTGAGCATTCCATCTTTCAACTCTTCCCGATCTTTTGAATTTTTCATTACTCGACTCGATTGGTACCTTCGTTACCACTCTAACAAGATGTGCTCTGAAAATATATGCGAAGTTTAAACGACGCATAGACTAACGCCAAGATTAGTTTCTCAATCTTCGAATAATTTCTTTTCGCAAACATTAAAAGTTTTTTGATATAATAAATTGGTTTTTCTACTCCTGCGTCCACTCGCAGTAAAACTGCACTTAAGGCATGCGATGTTGTCGCGAGGTATATTAATAATTCCTCTCCTGGTTCTGCCTTCTGCATAATGGATATATCCATTAAATGCTCTTTGATCCCTTGTAAAGCCTTTTCACATTCATCCGTCCATTTAAATTTCGACCCTTTTTTCAGAACACTGAAAAAGTGTTTACATTTATCAGATGACCGCGAGATGAACCTTCCTAGCGATGCTAGTAACCCATTCAAACTTTTGAACATCCTTTACTTGTCGCAGTGTCGGCATATCGCGAATCGCTTTTACTTTCTCCGGTCAACATGTATTCCTTCCTTTGATATAATGTAACCCAAGAACTTCCCCGACGCAACTCCGAAGGTACATTTCTCTCGGGATTGACTTTGATGTTGAAACGCCTCATTTGTTCAAAAATTTCTTTCAAATCTCGCACGTGATTTCTCGCTTTTTTACTTTTCACCAGCATGTCATCTACGTATACCTCTAGTGTTTTATGTATCCATTCTCGCGAATACATTTTCTACCATCCTTTGATACGTTGCTCCAAAGATTTCGCAAACCAAACGGCATTTTAGTATAACAAAGATAACCCTCTTGGAGCGAAGAAAGCAAAGTGTGCTCTTGGTCTTCCTCGGCGAGAGGAATTTGATTGTAACCTTTGTATCCGTCCAGCGACGATACTCTTTCGTTTCCAGCTGCTGATTCGACCAATTGTGGAATGTCTGGTAATGGAAAACTGTCTTTAGGGCAAGCTTTATTTAGATCAGTGAAATCAATGCAAATCCTTATTCCCTTGTTCTTCTTTGGAACTATAACCATATTCGCTATCCATTCGGGATATTTTGCTTGTCTAATAATTCCCGCATCCAAGATCTTCTCGCAATTCTTCTTCTATCTCGAGGGTGATACGCTGTTGCTATCTTTCTAATCCTTTGTTTGAATGGCTTCACATTTTTATCAATTTCCAACTTGTGACGAAGCCACGATGGATCTATACTGTGCACTTCATCCATATCCCATGCGAAGATATTTTTATAATTCCGCAATAGATCGACGATTCTTTTCTCTTCTTCCGCTCCCATGTTAGTTCCAATCTTTAGCATCTTGGGTTTTTCCTTAGTTCCAATATTCACTTCTTTAGTTTGCTCTCGCCGCGACGTAACCGGCCTTCGGTTCTCCCATAGGGGTTGGTCCTTTCGGTTCTTTCGCGGGTTCATTTTCTTCTCCTGAGATCTCGCTAGGTATGCCTTTTCCTTCCTTCGCTTTGATCATGTAAACTCTGAACTCTTCTTCTTTCTTAGCCGCCCTCGCCATCTTTTTGCGGTGCTTTGATATATCCTTTTGCTTGTTTACTTGTTCCTCGCGACACTTTACTTCATGGTGATAATATATTCTTCCTTTAGCAGTATCCCCTTTGATCTCGCCTATTCCAGTTGGTGTAGGAAACTTGATACATTGATGAAGCGTCGACGCCACAACTTTTATTGCATGTACCCATGGTCTTCCTAGTAATAAGTTATACGGTGATTCCATATCTACTACGCTCAATGTCACCTGTGTTTCGATTCTTCCTAATGGAATACGTATTTTTATCTCCCCTCTAACTTTTGTTATGGATTTACCAAAACCTTGAATATTATATGCCGCGAAAGTCATATCTTCGTCTTTATATCCCATCTTTTGTAAGCGTGATAGAACATGATGTTCACCAGACTCCCTGTATCAATTAAAACTCCATTCACCACCCATGTTTTCACCATGTTCTCCGATTCCTCTCCTTCCTTATACGCGTTAACTGCAATTACCAATGGAGATGTGTGATCCAAATTTTCTTTGGATATTTCCCCCGCCGTGAATGTTATCTCTTGCTTTTCCCAATCTTTCAAAGGTGACGTTATTTCTCGACCCGTAATCTTCTTTCCTTCAAAATCTCGTTTGTGTATTCTTCCTCTGATATTTTCATGAAATTCGTTAACCAAGAAGAGAGAACAACCGATATAATGGCGTGCGAATTGACGAAAGAAACGAAGAAGAACGTCGCGAGGAAAGAAGAGGAGAAAATAACGAGCAGGAAGGTCAAAATAGGCACGAGCGAAGAAGGAGAGAAGCAGAGCTAAAAAGACCAAGTAGAATCAAATTCCGAGGCAAATGAACAAATCTTAAGAGAACTCGGCTGAAATGAGAGGATTTTGAATAGTAGAAGGGAAGGAGGAAGGAGACGCTAGGACGAAGCCATCGCAGAAGCCGCAAGAATCCCTTCACGCTAGAAGTACGAGATGGGAGGAATACCTCCTAAGTGCAATCTACACCCCATTAACCAACATCTTTGATGGAACAACCTGTGCGATACAACATATTAAGGCTTATATGAGATGTATGTTACAATGGGAGAATCATGATGCCATATTGTGCAAATATTTCGCGTCAAGCTTAATAGGAGAAGCACTAAAGTGGTTTGAAGGTCTACCAAGGAACACAATCACATCATTTAACCATTTACAAGCCACATTCCTGGGAGCATACATAAGTAATAACTCTTCGCGACCAGTGTATTGAAGATGTATTCGGGTTGAAACAAAGGGGTTGGCGAGAGCTTAAGGCGGTTGACAATAAGATGGAGGACCATGTGTAGCGAAATGGCAGGACGGGTTGAGGAAAGATATCTCATACTCTCATTTGTGAATGCTCTCTTCGCGACTAACTTGTTATACATTCAAATTTTTAGAGTCAAAAATACAATTACGATGGCGAACTGGCGAGTTACTGGGGAAGAATATATCGCCTTAGAAGAAAGACGAATGAAATGAATTCTTATCCAATCGCGAACACAAGCTCGAATGCTCGCGAACGCAAGTTTGTTGCCTCAATTCATAAATACGGTGGCGAGTACTTCGCAAGGACAAACAAGCAAGGAAAGGCGATGAGGGACAGCAGAAGATGGTAGCCATGGGAAGCCATGATCAAGAGGAATTTGAACGAGAAAGGAATTATTACAACCGTAACGGCAATAATAAGATTCAGAGGCTAGATCATGTGCAAGAAACATATGGTGGACGAAGGCAATATAACCATGGAGGGCAGAGAAGTCGCAGAATAGTGTGGGAACCAATTAAGATGCCTCCACTGAATGCTAGTGTGGAAAAGATCTGGGAAGCTATACTTGTGATGGAAGATGTACCAAAGACCTTGGAACGCTGGGATGGAACCACCACCAAAGCGATGAAGTCATGAGTTTTGTTCTTACCATCGCTTCCATGGACATCGACGAACGATTGTAGAAACATAAAGAGAATTATTCTCAGGATGATTGATCAGGGGAAGCTAAATCACTTTCTAAAGGGAGAAGAAACATGCCAAACATTACCACTACCACCAGAGATGCACAGAACAGTGTCAGCGAAAGGAAAGGAAACATTTGTCATAGAAATCGGGACAAAAGCTAAAAATTTGAATTGATGAAAGAAAGGGTTGGAAGCAACATGTGAGAGATGAACAGAGAAAGGAAAAACTAATGGTAGATGCTATAGAAGTGAGGGTTGAACATACCTCGCGAGGTGAATGCCTCGAGAGACAGACCAATATTATGACAATGAAGAAGCAAAAGATATGAGGAACAAAAGGCACAAGAAGTGAATAATCAATAAAAGCAGGATGCAAAGTAGCAGCTGAAGTAATGATGTGCGAGAACCTCGCAGCCAAGAGTAAATGAGAATTCGATTAAGAAAGAAAAGTGAAATACAACAAATGAAAGCAGTAACTATGCGAATACTTCGTAAAACAAATATCAGCAAATAATGAAACATGAATGATTGAATGATTTAACAAAGATGAATGCGCAAAAGAATGGGACGAACCTTTATGGCGTACACCCTAGTTCGCGAATAACATTTCGTAAGAGGCAAATGTAAGACCTAAAGTGCGTCATATAAGGGGTATCTCTCGCCATGGTTCGGGGAAGGTTACACCGCTCCGAAGCCCGAACCATGAAAATTTGGGGCCCATGAAAGCCTATCCGGGAGAGGTACCTTGGATTCCCAACTATATATGTAGGTTATACCCTGGTTGGGCGACCGAGGGTCTCTTCCAAGGAGTCAGTGTATGCTCAAGGCGCCGAGGTACACGGTTGAGCCAGAGTGCCCGGGATGGATGAACCTACCATGGCCATTCTTGGCAAGTCTTGGCATGCGTTGCACTCGCCCGAAGAAAACTCCACTTAGGGTGCGGCCTCGTAACCATAAACCCTATAGGTATAAGGGATAAGAGGCTGCGAAAACAACTGGTTGTTGTTAAGACCGGATGGGAGGAGCTAGTCTTGTATGGCCGATGTTTCGCCTCCTTGAAGGGGCAACCAGGGAGATGATAAGGGCGACGCTCTCCATTAGGGGTGTCAAAACAGACGCAAATGTCATAAGGCTATGTTTTCGCAAGAGAATTTAGGCTCGTCATATTTGTGCAATGATCCCGCAGAGGCAATAATACTAACGCGAGGGTAAGGCGAGATCAATGGGTCTTTACACGAAAGTGTACGGACGTCTGCGATTTCGCCGCACGACGGCAATGTCATGGGGCTTTATGTTCGCAAGGATATATAGGCCTGTCATATTGTCGCAAACTAAAACATCTGCGCAGAGGCAAAAATACTTGGAAAATGATAAGGCAAGATCAATGGGTCTTTACATGCAAGTGTAAAGACGTCCTGCGATTTTGTCGCTATGAAAGGTGGTGGGGAAGACCTCTAATTAGGGAGGTCTAACTTGGAAGACCACACAAAAATGATAAGGTAAGGTCAATGGGCCATTGCATGAAAATGTAAAGGCGGCTGCGACCTTGCCGCAAAGAAGAAGAATTAAAATCAAATCCCCGATCGGGATGGTTTTACTTAATAAAAAATTCCATGAGCGAACATGCTCGCAAGGTTGTCTTAAATAAGAAAGGAAGAAAGAAATATGGGAATTACTCAATCAAAGAGTTCAATTATTCACACAACAAGGAATCCTGGCAAATTACAAAGAGGGTTTAATTCTCTACATCAGCATTATCAAATACAGAGGATGGTTGAGACTTTTCTGCGCCCTTATCAGCTTTGCCTCCTTCAGTTGGTGGATTTTCATCAGAAATGTGCTCATCACCTTCGTTCTCGCCAGTTACTGGATTTTCATCAGAAGTCTTTCTATTTGGATCTTCATCAACAACTTCCTTATTAGGGAGATCTTCGCTGCTTTCATATTCATAATCACTATCTGGAGCATTAGGAACTTCATCATCACTTACTTCTAAAGGATCGACGTGAATAGGATCAAGAGACTTCGACAGCAAAATATTATTCACAAGAACTTCTGCTTTAAGAGGGAATTGGCGAAGCAATGCCTTTTGACGATTCTTACTATCAATGTCCTTACAATAAGACATATAATCAAATCTTCGCTCTGCACGGTCGCGAGAACGAGCAAGATGCGCGGAGAGTAGTCCATTTTCCTTGCGAATTTTAGAATAATCGGACTCGAGGGTGGAGATAGTGGAACAAAGCTTTCTCTCGCAGTCCGCATAACAAATACACAAGATCGAGAAAATTCTTATCGAACATTATTGGCATTTTCAGGGTAATAAACCATTCATGGAATAAATACATAAATTAAGATAGTCAAATAATTTGACTACCTTCCTTTTGAGAAGAAAGATGTTGAATTAAAGGCTGAAGTTATTCCCCAAACGGTCCATGACATCATCAAATGAATCTCCAACTAAGCCTTTCAATCGAGATCGCAAATTCTTTTCATTGGAAACAAGTATGGAATTTTCGGTCGCCAAAGTAGAGTTGGATTTTTCTAATTTGACACATTGTTCTTGGAATTGCTTCGCTTTTACACTCAAAGTTATTCTGCCTTGAATAAGTTTATCTCTTTCGGCAGTAATTTCTTCAAGTTGGTTTTTCAAAGTATGTTTAGCTTGTTCGTGTTCTTCACATAACTTTTGACAAGCGTCATACTGCTGCGAGTAGCTCGCCATCTTATTCAACAGAGAACGTTTCTCTTGAGAAAGAGTTCGATTCTCATCTGATAAAGTTTCCAACTCCAAATTAGTTTTAGTCAAAGCATAAGAGAGGCGAGATAAGTTATTACTTAATGAGTCTTGCTTTTGCGATAAATCAAAATTCTCTTTAGACAAGTTATTTATTTGATCAGCTGCATAGGTATGAAGATTATCTAAGAGATTATACTGCTCCATCCAAGAATCTCTTTCAACTCGAACTTCTTCAACGATAGACTCCGTCTGATATATCTCCATTATTCGTTTCTGGTTTAATACTTTGAAGACGAGCAAGGGTTTGAGTTGTATAAAAAAAAAAAAAAAAAAAAAAAAAAAAAAAAAAAAAAGAAGGGGGTGGCGAGAGCATACCTTTTAATTCTTCATTCTTCTTGCGAAGGTTATCATGATCTAGCGAGATGTTGTGAAATTTTTGATTTTCAAGGTGGAAATTATCACACTTCACAGCCATAATTTGGAGATCATTCTTCAGCTTACCAATTTCTTGAACTAAAGACGCTTGCGAGACCTTATCAGGACCAAGGTGCTTACTTAAAATCTCGCAGACGTTGGATTTGACAGGATCAGCAGAAGTCTTTTTGGCATCATTCACGAGATCTGAAAGAACCTTAAAGGCCACATCTATACCCTCCAAATTTTCTGCTGTTAAAGGAATTTGCTCAATCAAAAAAGACGAGTCATCCTTTGTCAAAGGAACATTAGGAGAAGAAGAGGTTTCAGGAAAGGAAGTGATTGGAGAAATAGTAGGGGCATTGATAACAGGAGGAGGTGTAAGATTGTTTGTAGCAGGGTTATTATGAGGAACTTGGTCTATGAGGAGTTGAGGTATAGAAATATTGTCGCTGGTAATGTTACCAGAAGATAGAGACACAAAATTATCTTGCGAAGATTTCGCAGCAGGAGACGAAGGCGTGAATGAAGGAAATGGAACGTTGGGGGTAATAGATTTAGAGTAGCGAAGCCTTTTGGGAGTATGACCAGTAGTTTTATCATCCTGCGAACGACAAATTAAATAAGAAACAGAGGCAACAATGCATTGCTAATAAAAACAAATGTCTCTTAAATACCTTGTCACAGCAGACTGTCTTTTTGTAACCGTAGATTTTGCTCGCGAAGTGGGCTTTGGTTGCGTGAAGGATTCTGTTGTGAAGAAGATTTCGATGGCGAGCCCAAAGAAAGAAGAGGGTCCTTCACGGTAAATTTAGTTCGGGTTGGTTCTTGCTAAACAACAATGGCGTAAAAGGAATCACAAAGTTAATCATACCAGCGTGATTTCAACAAGAAAAGCCAATCTCAAATTTAATCAACCACAAAATCAGTCGATATGGCAAAATTAACAAACCCGGGACGCCATGAGAGTAACAACTGGAAGAAAATAGCTAAAGTGATGAAGAAGAAGAACACTTGCGAATGATGAAGAAGAAGAACACTTGCAGGCGATGAAGAAGATGAAAAGGAAAAGGAAAATTCTTCTGGGGGGATGCTCCTATAAATAGATGAGAAAATGTTATAACCGGATAACATTAAATGCACCGGTAAAAGAGGTAAATATAGACACGTGTAAACGGTCACTACCAAATCCAAGGAAACCTGACGAAAAGAACTTTAGCAGAATCCAAATATACGGCATATTTCCTAATAGGCGAGAAGAGATTGCGAAATTGATTATTCTCTGTAACACATGAGGCAAGAAATGACACTTCATATATAGGAGCTTCAGAACTTCGCAAAAGAATAGAGGCAAGTACGTACTTTTCAAGTACAGTATTCTTCTGCTCATTCCCTCATTAGCAAAGACCAAAGATTACTACAACAACAGATTTTTCCTTAAAGATCGCTCTTCAAGCAATATTCAAGGAAAAAGAGGCAAGATGTAGGATCATAATATCGCAACATACAAGGCTTGCGGGATTAATAAACGACGATGTCGCGAGGGAGTCGCAGGGAGCTAAAATAAACGACGCAATGAATAATGACAGGCAAAACATGAAGAAGACGTGAGATCTGGCGAGGGTTAAGAAGTGTCGCGAGAGTGAATGTTTGTGCATCTGCGACACTTCGCGAGACATTCCCGAAAATAAAGGGTAGCTTATTTGTCATCCACTATGTATTACCCTATATAAAGGGCTAAATGAGTCGGTTGAAAGGGAGAGATCTTTTTGGAGTTGTTGGGCAAGTCATTAGGAGAGAGAAAGTTTAAGAGTGTATTAACTTCTAAGTGTAATTCTATTTCCTTGTGTAAACAATTCATGAATTCAATCAATAAATATTCTTGATCTTACATCTTTCAATAGGTTAATTAAGTAAAATCGAGTAAGGGGTGTAGTGTGGGAAATCCCGCTACTACAGTCACAGGGTCATGCACAGGTTGCACACAATCACAGGTCATGCTCAGGTTGGCTCAACAAGTCACATTAGGGTGCGCAAACAAACTCATATAACTCATGTGAATGATTACCTCAGGTCAAGCTCATACAATTTGTTATATTCATACAACTCAGGTGTAGATGCTAGCCTAACATGGGTTACAGGTCATGCTCAAAGACATAGCTATCAGCTAGCAAATATGTTTAGCATGCATTCATGGATTGTCGCCCATACATTCATCAATCACAGAGCATAGTTAGAGGATGATACCAATTCCACACTGTCATGTGCCTTAATCCTTCCTTGCTGAGTTGTACAGCAGCACAGCAATTTTAGCAGCCCAGTAGGGCACAAAGAAGCAATATGGGTAGCACAGCTGGGATGGCTCAGCCTTACCACATGCTCCTTCCCTGGGTTGGCTTGCATAGCAGCACAGGAGCACAGGAGCACAGGAGCTAAGCAGCACAGGTACCTGCTGGCTCAACAAAAATTCTCAGTTCTATGAAGTGCAAGTTTAAAGCAAGACAATAACTAACAATGACTAAGTACAAAGATGCTAATTTGAGAATGCAGATGGAGTTAATGCAATGAAGATCGAGATGGAGTTAATGCAATGCAAGGTGTAAAATAAATATGTACAAGGTGAATCGATTCTGCCTACAATGCAAGGTGCTTATTTTACGAGATGTATGCTTTAAACTATAAAGAAAGAAAATTGACAGATGCACAAATTAAGCTAGAAGATGCTGCAAAGGTTAAAACAAGATACAAGTTCTGAGATGACTATAAATTACACTACTAAAGGTTAAACAACAATGGGAAGTAAATATGTACAGGGGTAGTAAAGAAAAACAGTGAAGCGAGCAACAAGAATCGACTCAAGACACACCAAGTCCCCGGCAACGGCGCCAAAAACTTGGTAGGCCTCGGAAGGTGTATATATTTTATGGCCTACGTGTTATACCGCAAGTGCACGGTGTCTTGGTTGTAGGACTGAGCAAGTGCGGGTCGAACCACAGAGACTTGTGGTGCTCTGAATGATCTAAAGGCTTACTTCTACTGATTTCAAGAGTGACATTGTGACAAACAGGGGGTTTTGCCGATACGGCTGAAGTAGTGAAATGTGATATGAACCTAAACTAAGGTAAAGACAGTGATAGAGGGATTACTAGGATCTTCAGTTTCCACCACTAACTCCTACTATGAGTTCAGCTAAGTTGAGGTTCTTGTCCTGTGACTGATAAGGGCAGGGTGTCAATTCTACCTCATATCTAAGGAGTTTCTCCTAGTGATAACTCAAATAACAGCTAAGGCACTAACCCAGAGCACTAGTTGTCTAATTAAGCACAACTAGTCAAGAGAATTAGCATTTATATCTAAGGATTGAGATGAAGCATCACCAATGCAGTTTAAGCCTAACTACAATGCATACATGATATGCACTGTGATAGTAAAGCAATGTGAAGCTAGAATTGAAGATTATCTTACAACTTAATCATTCAAGAGCACTCAAACAGAGTTGAAATCACACATGGATTTAGGGTTTCATTGAAACCCTAGCAAACTAAATTAAAACATTAAAAGAACAATTTAACTACAAATTAAACAAATTAAATCCTAATTGACGACTTGGCTAGCCTGTGCATGAGTAAAAACACCCTCTCCCTCTTCTATTTATACATACAAGCAAAATTATCTCCAACCCTAATTCTTCCCAAAAATCGAAATAAAATAGAAATTAAATCAAAACTCTTCTCACCCATACTCTGAATTCGCTCCCTCTTCTGTCTAATCGCCTCGGAGACGCCATGCATGGTTGTTGTGACCTAACCCTAGTTCTTATCTTTCTAAGTTAGCTTCTAGGGTTGCGAAGCTAAGAGAGAGAAAATAAGAGCTAAAGAGGTGGTGCTACTGTTTGCGTGGATGGTGTTGCCGTGTCGGGAGGGTTATTGGTGAGGTGGTGATGGCGAATGTGGCTGTGGTGTCGGAAGAGCAGAGCTGCGCTCGATGGAGATGGGAGAGGAGAAGAAAGAGAAAATGGAGAAGAAGATAGGTTTGCTCGAGTGGGTATAGGGTTAGGCGGTTCGTTGTGAGGCAGGGATAGCAAAAGATGATGGGACCGGCCTAGCGAGCGTAGGATGGAGCGATAAGATCTCGAACGGCTCGGCGAGATTTGGACGGTTTTGTGTGATCCGGGTGTTGCACGGAGCGCGATCTTCGATGCACGTGGAGGCAACACCGTTGGATGAGGGGAAAGAAATCTCAACGTCTCGGAAGAGACGGGCTCGGATCCGGTCGCGGATCGGGTCTAGCTCAAGCCCAAGTCTTGTAGATAAGTTGCTACTTGTTGGGTTGCAACCGATTCGCCTTGTGAGCTTTGGGCTATCCTGCTCCATAGATGCTCGACTCCAATTCTTGCTCTTTTGGCTCCTCAATTTCTCCGAGCTTTATTTAGTACCTAAAAACACAAAATTAATTAATACAAATATTTATTCTTGAAAACAAAGAAAACACAGAATCTGGGATAATATCTGATTTCTAAGCGCAAAAGATGAGTAAAATGCCAATAAAAAGGTGTATAAATATGCACTATTTAGCACTCATCATGTATCATGGTGTGGTAAAGTGACGGGTGGTGATCACCAAGATGCCTTACTGATCAATTAACTCCTGACCGGGGTTGTATAACCAAGCCGGTAAAGTTGGACGGATGAGATGATCTTTGAGACACTCATCTGCGACCGTTGATGGAATTAGGGTTTTGAAGAGGTGCGCAGCATCATTCTTGACTTGGTCGAAACCAAGCATGGGAAGTATTTTGGAAAGGACCGGCAGGGCATGCATGTAGACTGACATCTTGGGGTGTACACATCCGTACCTCACTATCCCATGAAGGTGCGATCTAGGCCACTCAATTTGACCGGCAAAGAGGAGTGGTTGAGATCGATTTTGCAAATGTAAACTGGTGCCGCAAAAGCCGCGCATCATGCCCACTTGGGCGCGCGTACCAAGATGACCAATCTTGGTCGGTCTTGGCCGATCGGTCCGGCGTGTAGGTGGTAGGATGGTGTTCACGCCTATACTCGATGTCCCATGAAAACGTGATCCGAGCCACTCAAATCGTCCGGCGGTTGAGCGGTCGAGATTAGTTTGCAATTGGGAAGTGTAACCACGCTAGTTTGGCGGACGATTTGGGATAACCAGGCATGGTATGCCTTGGACGATCGGGCGAGGAGATTGATGGGTCCACGGTGGTCATGTTGGTATGACCGGACCTGCTTAATCTAATCTCGGACCCTCCATTCGTACCGGAGAAGATGGACGCTCGTGATGCTCGAAACCCTAATTTTGGCTTTCACGGCCGTGTAACCATGCTTTATTCGGGCGAACGAATTGGCATGACCAACCATGGTTGGTCCTGACCGATTGGTCAGGTATGTAGGCGGGCCCACGGTGATTGTGTTGACATGCTCGGGCCTTTTGAATCTACATCTACACCCTCCATCTATACCGCGAAGATGGATGGTTGAGACTGCTTTCGTGACACATGTAATGTGCCGCAAACCCTAATTCGGGTTTCCGCCCATACCGCTCCGGTTTTGGATGTTTTGGCAAGCTATGCCACACGGAGGCCGACCATGCGGGTCCGCGTTAGTTCGGCAACGAATATTCCATACCGCTTGGGGGTTTTGGAATTGATCCGGGCCATCCAATCATGCGTCGGTGAAGTTGGATGAACGAGATCATATCCGCATCGATACTGGACAGTCGGATGCTCAATCGGGCTAGTATAACACACCGAGGGTTGCTCAATCGGGCTAGTATAACACACCGAGAGTTGCGGCACATACGGGTATTTCGTACATGCTTTCATTATAATGCTTGGAGGTTCGTGTTCTTCTCTTTGAGAGCAACACTCGCCGTCATGCCGCACCGATAATGAGTACGGGAAATACAAGGTCGCTTACGCATTAATTAATAATGCTATAAATTCACAGGTATATGGGATTGTTGCTACATGCTCCAACCCGGATGAATTTCGTGTATTTAATTCACGAGAATGGGATTGTTGCCACATGCTCCATTCTAGGTGAATTAGTAAAGTGAAGAAGTATTCAACACTTATTAATGGCTTTATCTTTTACAAGATGTTAGCGCATAATTTTCTCGGCTTTTACAATTTTAACCTTAAATGAAAATCCACCATCAACATTAAGTCCCCTGCCTAGCACGTAATGGTTACACTATTGTGGGGTAGGCATGAGATGGTGACAAATTTGTGTACTGAAATGACCAAGCTAAAGTGAATACATATTTAGGATAGGTCGACATCGTCAAAGCGTTGCCCTGAACCGGTTAGTCCCGATTAAGGTTGTGAAGGAAGCAGGACTTGATCTGGTGAGTCGCTTTGGTTCCCTTTGTACATATTTGGACAGAGCTTGGCCCCTTCCTTGGGTCAGGTGTACTCCCTTTCGTCACATGTAAACTTTCCTCGATGTATCGATAAGCATCGTTGATTGCTATCCCGAATTAGTAGCCTTTATAGGTGGCAAATAAAGACTTCTTTTTTCCTGGGATTCTGTCAATTTGCGAGATTATAAAGAATCTTCTCACGTAATCGTTTATTCTATATCTCAGGTACTGCTCCACACTTATCTGATCTTCTGATTGACTGATCGATTGATTGAATTTTTTTTTTTGTTGTGCTCATAACTTCTTCTCCTTTGTCGTTTATCATGGAAGTGGTGGACGATCATTCTGTCATCTCTCCAGAAAGAAGCTTCGAAGGTTACAAGCCCGAAACCCATGTGCACGAAGAAGTAATGGCTAAAATCGATCTTCCACTTCGCGAAGTCGGCCGTGCTATACAGGGGATGTCTATCTCGCACCTGCGTATTGCCAGGGGACGCATCTATGCACTTTCAGCTGCGATTGACATGGAGGAGCGAGGATGTGCTGCAAGTACTAGTAAGCGCAAGGGCAGAGAGATTTTCAGCGCGGTTGAAGAGGCGGAGGGTTGAGCATAAACGACCTCTGAATGAAGATAAGTGTGATTACCCGATCCAGGACGGCGTGATAATTCTTGATTCTGACACAGACGAACCTGAACATTTGAAAGTAATCGACACGACTCCTAATGTTGTTGTGTCCTTTGATGCTCCCCCGATGATGTTGGGATGGAGTGCGTTCTTTGTGGAGATGTCGATGCAGAAGTTGAGGTAGATCCGAAGGGAGGAGCATCAATGGTGATGGCGCCGGCGAACCTAACGGTGGTGCAGCGATGTCCACCCTCTTGGCGACTAAAACCTCTTTTCTTCTTTTTCCGATTTCCAAGTATATTCCGTATATTTGAACATCTTCCTTGTACTCAGTGGCAGCCGAGTTCAAGGTTTTCTTCTATTTGATTGTTTGAATAAAGGTTCTTTTTTTTATAACCCTTTGTCAAGAGTGCAACTGAACCTTCTCAGGCGCAAGGGTGCGCCTTCACATGTAATTCTTTGTGATAAAAGAAATAATGCCATAATGGAATGCCTACGGAGTGTTCCTGATGCAAGATCTTCCTGGCCTTGCTGGGGTGAGTGGCTCAAAGCTTCTTCCCTTCCCGCGCATATCTTTTCCCTCAACTCTTTTCGGGATGTTTTTGTCTAGGTTTCTTTCCGACCCGCTCTAGTGGGTTGATTTAGGATGGGCTTTGTGTCTTTAGGGGTAAATAGGTTCTCAGGTGGAAATAACACTTCAATTAATTTAAAAATCGAAAATTGAAACCCTAATTATGAATGCAAGTATTGCAATCATTCTCTAGAGGAATTACAAATATGATGTGAAATTCTAAAGGAAAATATGTGGGAGGAAGTAAAGACAAAGCGTCTTAAAGCATGTAGGACGCTGGAAAGTGATAGCACAATCGTCTTAAGTACGGTAGGGTTTGAGCCATCGCGAGTGAATTGTTACGCATTCTAACTTGTTAGCGTTGATGAGTTTGCGAGTGAGCGCCAGGATGACATCTGCTACTGTGTATGGTTCATCCTCCTTCTTGGTGGCTGAATCGGGTGAGGTAGCCATTATCACCATAATACTTCCAACCTTGAATGCGGTTGTCTTCGTTACTATGTCCCCAATTCCAAACGGGTTTGGGCGTGTAGACATCGGGGTCTTGGTTTTTTCGTCTTTGATCGAGACAGCTTCTAGACTTCTGATGAACTGTTTGAAGGGGCCGGCCTCCCATTCGCATCACTTAGCCAAGGTTGGTTTTATGGCTAGAGCCAGTCCCCAGGACTGGTCAGAATGGAGGGCGGTAAGTTGTAAAGAGGGTTGCGCAATGAGACTTACTTGAGATCGGAACCTTTCAATGTATGCTGGCAGGCTCTCTCCGGGAAGTTGTGTCACGTTGGCAAGTTGCTGGTGTGGTACATGATGATCATCGGGAGGTCCATGAAGGCGTGTTGGAGATTCTTTCAGGTATTGAAACCGGTAGAGGACAGACTTCTAGTATTGATTTGTTGTCATGCATCCAAGAGCGTCTTAGGATCATGTCGTAGTTGGGATGATCTTTGACTATGTAGAACTTTGCTTGTGTCGAGGCATCACCCAATTTGACTTCAATATCGATGCATCCATATGCATCTCTGAGTTCTCCTTCTGAGTCTTTAACCACAGTTGGGTGACGAGTAGCTTCCTGCTTTAAAATCTTTGCTGCTGTAGTAGCAGGATTTCCCACACTACACCCCTCACTATATTTTGTAGATCTAAATCATATTAATCACCTAAATTTTAAATATAAGTGCTAGAAATTTAAATAGACACATAAGATTTTTTACGTGGTTCGATCAATGTGATCTACATCCACGATTCTTCACTATGATTGTTGAGGTTACATTAATATTACATTGGAAATCTCCATTAATGGATATTTTCTAGAGCTCTAGATCTAATTATTTGGGGAAGAAGATGATAAAGAAAATAATCTCGCTCTAAAAATATCTCTCTCCTCCTAAAAGTGTCTTCCCAAAATTATTCCTCCCCTTTCTCTCTCCTGCTCTCCTCTTTATATAGGTGTTTACATAATGGATGTGACTCACATACGGCTCACATTCTCGCGAGCCCTTTAATGATTTCTTGAGGCTCTTGCTACCTTCTCTCGAGACATTCTCTCGAGTCTTGCTACCTTCTCTCGAGACACTCTCTCGAGCCTTGCTACCTTCTCTCGAGACACTCGCGAGTCTTGCTACCTTATCTCGAGACACTCTCGCGAGTCTTGCTACCTTCTCTCGAGACACTCTCGCGAGTTAAGAAAATAATTGAATCTCGCACGCTAAGAAAATATGTTGTGCGATATTTGAATCCTACAGCTGCTCTCAAGGTCTTGACAGTAATGATGTTAAATTAAGAAGCCGTATCAATCAACGCGCTATCGAACTTAACGTCTCTCAAACGAGTGACAGTTAAGAGTCCCCAGTTTCCCTTGCTCGCGTCCTTCAAGAAAGACTGGGGTTCTTGACCGCTTCGGGATACAAACTCCCGGCCTGACGCAACGCGGTTGAGGGGCAGTAAATAAGTCTCGGGACGCTGTCCTTTGGAGAAATACAAGATTTCACACAAGTGCTCCATCATAGATTGTGCAAGTCCTTGAGTAAATGTAATCCCCGCAAATCATGCAGTTCCCGATAGGGAGAGGGTATCTATGAACACCTTCGTTTCCAAGATGGATTTCTCCTGTCTCTATCTTTTCCCTGAATATTTGTTTCAAACTGTTACAATCTTTGGTTGGATGATGGACGAATCTGTGGTAGCAACATTATTTGGGATCCGCCATGTCTTTCTCAGTTGGAGGACGTCTGATATGAGGCAGCTTGATGGCATAGTCTTGGATCCACGCTTCCAAGAGGTCTATCACTTCATTCATGGGGAAAGAAAAACCTGTATCTTCGGTGTCTTGTGCAGGAGTTTTGTTCGCTCCTTTCCGAGATGAAGTCTTGTGTGCCGGGGATGCCCGCTTAGTTTGTTGCTCCGTCGCCGGAGCTTTCCTTTTTTCACCTCCGCCCACTACACTCACAGAAGGACCAGTGTTTTATTGCTTGTTTGTGAGACGCCTGCTTCCTCGACTTTCACGTGAATCTTCACTTCGAACAACTCTGGTTCTTTCTAGCAATGCAGTGCAGTTGTTCCGAACGTTTGGCGGCTTCATGGAGTTCAGAGAACGTTTGAAAGCCCAGATTTTCTAACAGAGCGCAGTATATGGGTATCATCCCATTGATGCACAACTCCACCAATTGTCGTTCGGTGAAGTTCGGGTCGTGACAATCTAGCGCTTGGGTTCTGAACCTTTTAACGAAGTCGTTAGGATGCTCGTTGTTCCGCTGAAGAATTCTTCCCAGATCTGAAAAGGTAATCTGTTCAGACACGAAGAAATACTTTCTATAGAAAGCACTGACCATCTCGCTCCAATTGGATATGCTGTTAGGCGCGATGTTGTTATACCAGATGTACGCCCTCCCCGTAAGTGACTTCGAGAATTCTTTTAGGCGCATAACATGATTGTATTCATGTTCCCCCAAGGATTCCAAGAATCGAGAGACGTGTTCACGAGCATTACCAGTACCATCGTAGAGGGAGAAATGGGGAGAGGTGTAACCTCTTGGAAGAGGAATTCTTTGTACATCTTGAGGGTACGGTGGCTGATGTTGGTGTATATCCGTTCGGTCCCCTTTTCCTCGATTTTGGAGAAGTCGTTCCAGATCCTCGCGTGTGATGAAGTTAGATGGCTGGTCCCTCTCCCTTGGGCGTTCAGGAGCAACACGAGTTTCTTCATTCATGTGGGTCCGAATGGAAGCGCCTGCTCCGGGTGTATTGAAGGCATCTCTTGCCGGATCCAAGGGTTGCCGTGAATCTTGTGGCAATCGTTCAGTTAAAGTTTTAAGGAAAGTGAGTACCTCTTTCTGAGTTGAGGCCATATCCGTTTGAGTCTTAGCAAGAATCTTCTGCTTCTCCATCAAATCTGCAATGGTAACAGCGTTGGTCCTCCTCTAGTCCCTCGGGCCTCGTCCTGATGAGGGAGTGAAAGTTGTTGCTCTGGTGACTACTGGAGGTGTTACACTTGAGGAGATGCAGGGATTTGCGGCTGCTCTGGCTCTGGTGATGAGAGGTGTTACACTTACTGGACTATTCCCTGCTACGCTGGTGCTAATGGTAGAAGTGACGGCTCCACGAGATGTATTGACCACGGTAGCTCCACTGACAGGTACTTCGACACCAGGATTGTTATCCACACTAGCTCCATCAGAATTGATTGCTGATCCAGACCTTAATTCCACCATCTTGAAATGAATTGTTGATTGAATTGATTCTAAGATCTACCCTTTTTGAAATTGATAAAATTAAATCGGATTTGGAAGAAATTGACTTTACAACCGAGAGATTAACCTCCCACTTTGTGGTCGCCAATTGTTTATGGGTGAAAACTATTTTGCCGGTTTGGTAATTTAGGGTGTGTGGATGAGAAATGAGTCTAAACCTTAAACAAATGCACCGCGCGATGAGTGCTTGTAGATTCGAGAGATCAATTTGTGCAAGTCCGGCCTAAACCAAGAAATGGCCGTTCCAGACTTGTTTCGGTCACAAAGTGAAGGAGATGGGGTTGATCTTAGGGAGGGAAGCTGATAGAGTGTAGAATACATCCTATTTACTATCTATTGTTTATGCTTTCTTTGCTATTTTTCTTGTAAATTATGTATTTTACGCTTGTTTTGAGTTTTATAGCTACTTTGGAGTCACACGGGTGAAAAGAAGAAAAAATTACTCTATTTGAGCCAAAAGGGCAAAATTATCATTTCAGGCGCTTAACACTATCCTGGAGCCCAAACATGGTTAAGGGGCAGCTCTCTTTTTGGATGAGAACTAAAGACAACCAGCTGTGACTAAGGGACGACCACCTGTGTTATAGGGCACTCAATCTGGGGTGACCCTTATCTTATGTAGTGGGGCATCCTTATCAATTCCCCAGCTCTCATACCCCTACCCTAAATCGAGAGTTATCTTTTACTCTCAATCAATTGCACCTGAAAGAGAGAAGAGGCGTAGCCATGAGTGACCCTGAAATTGAATCCAAGATTAGGGTTTCGCTGTTGTTCAATCGAAACAAGGAAAGGGGATCTGTGTTGAAGAATGGAGGTACAATCGTCATTGAAGACGAGAAATGAAAGAAGAGATCGAGAATTACAGCCATAATAGAGAAGAGACAGAGTATTGAGATCGAACTGAATATTGGGTTTAATCTGTCTAAGACGATATTGATTCAAAGATCTGCAAAACATGGAATTGCAGGTGGGTTTGCTAATGAATTCAAAACCGAGAGAAGAATTGATGAACCTGGTAATGATAGAGATCGAGAAAGAACTAAGGTCGTCAGAACCGAGATTTTCTGTTGAAGCTCGGATCCGTGAATAGAGAAGAAGTGTTGAAGCTAAGGTGATAATTATGCCGGTTTGAATCGATTAGGGTTTGTTGGTCTAAAAGATGATGGTGATGCCAACAAAGAATGGGCTGAGTCTGAGAAGAAGATGAATATCGGTGATGGAAGTTGGTGTTGTTAAACGGTGAAGCATAGAAGAACATTGAGCAGCTCATGAAGAAGTACAGGAATTTGAGTGTGCTGGTACCGAAATTGTTATGGGTAATGGTTGTAAATTGAGGCGAGGTTGGACAGAGTTGTGCTGTTGGTTGCAGTGGTGGCGCAAGGCTAGGTTGAAGGCACTGCTGCTGCTGCATATGGATATGGGTTCGTGGTGATGGACTCGCTTTGTTGAGTTCTGAGGAAGAATGAAGCTCGGTTACTGGGGAATGAATGTTCAAAATGGCTTAGATGTATGCTAGGTTTCTTAACGGGTGAAGAGAACGGCCGAATTTGGCCTCGTGCAAGTCCTATAAATGTACGAAACTCCGGCCGATTTTATGTTCCGACGAGTTGACTCGGTGAGTCCGATGAACGGCCGAGCCGATCCAACTCACCGAGTAAGACAATCCGATTAGACCAATCAATCGACTCGGCCGGCCGACTCATCACCGACTCTCCTTTCCTTTGACCCGGTGGACTAACGGTTTGACCGTTTGATTGCTTACTATAACGATATCAGACGGAATATTCCGTCAACAGTGAAGGAAACTCCAATGACCGTCGGTGACTTTTCTGGCTGGATTCCGGTGAACTTCAGTGACTTTTCCGGCGACAAAAATTACAGATTTTTGGGTGGATTCTTCTCATGGGTGTGAAGACTTAGATTTGGAAATTGGATGAAAATTTGTGAAGAATTATCTAGAATCATCTAAACTCATGGGTTTGTGGAGTTGGGTTCAAATTTGGAAAGAGAAGATGGAAGATTTGAGAAAAGCTTGGACTTGGAAATTGAATTGCTAAAGGAAAGGGGTTCTATTACGTGGAAGATTTGGAGAACATTGAGGCCTATAAGTAGAGAAGTTCTCTACACACTTTTACATATCTTTTACACATATCTTTTCACACATCTCTACACACACAACACTTGTTTTTTTGCTTGCTTTTCAAAATTCTTCTTTTAATTATTTGTGTGAACTTGAAAAATTCTCCTTTAATTATTTGTGTGAATTTCAAAAACATGAGTAGCTAATTTTCTTATTGATTGAGGATGAATTCCTAGTTCTTAATATATGATTTGAGTTTTGTTTACAATTCTATCTTGAAGTTTTTCACATGATTATCGTTTGTTTTTACTAATAGGAATGTTTATACATTCATGGTTGATTGATAGATTGTTTAGAGTGCACGCTAAATTGATTTGTTAATTTGATCTAAAGATAGTGAAAGTTAGGGGATAAGTAATCGTTTCTTGACTCTTTACACAAGTAGCAAACACAAGACCTTGAGGAGGGATTCCGTGGAGCGATTGTGTGTAAAAACAACGCTAGAAAGTGGACCAAGCGAACCGAGTTTAACTACTAGTACTAAACCTAAATTCATAGATCTTAATGCATTCGGGGAATTACATCTTGTAAGCGAACCTCAAGGTGGTTCTTTTGAATAGAATACGATAACTAAGCGGACTTGTTACTCAGTGAAATAAGGGATTTTGGGGCTAGCTAAGCAAACACCTTTATCCTACGGTTGGTGATAATCGTGACTAATAACATGTGGATGAAAACATAACTTGAATCATTGTTTTGCAACAAAGAAGGATTCCTTGATCTTGTCTCTCTTATTGATTTAAACTTTAACTTTTAATTGCTTTGTTTATTTTCTTTTGCTTTACACCCCCCTTTTGTGACAATTTTTACAACTAAGAATCTCTTGCTCCTCGTGGGAACGAACTTGACTACACTATATTACTTGTTAATTAGGTGGAAAAATATTAATTAATTTGTTGTGGTTACGACACGCATCAGAAGCGAAGAAGGTGTTGAGAATGTGAAGGTGTTGGCTATGAATGACTTGTATCGTAAAAAGCCGAACCGGCTTGCGTGGATGTAAGCTATCGGCCGGTGTTTGAATACGATTGTATCAACACTTGCCTCTCGTTGTCCGGACTTGTCTTGTTTCTTGTGTTTAGAAAATAGGGGAGGAAAACCTATTTATACAAGTCTTTTAGTCTAACCTTCGTATCTCGTGAGAAGTGGAGAAAGTGGAGTGATGGAGTAGTGGAGTCGTGTGTTATTTGTCACACGACCCGGCCTTGCCCACTTCTCCCATCATCACTAACCGTCCATGACTTCGACACGTTCTTGTGATGGCGCGTTGCGCGCCGCACGCCGTAAACCGCTGCACCAATACCCCAAATATGTATCCCCCGGTTTGTGACATGATTGATGTCTCGAGTGTGTGGATCGTGGGACCCACAAAAGTAGCATGTAATGCTAAATTGAATAAATCTGCGTTATTCAGAGGTCGATACTTGTGCAAGTATCGTGTGTATTTTATGTGCATCGTATCATGGTGTGGTAAAGTGACGGGTGGTGATCACCAAGACGCCTTACTTATCAATTAACTCCTGACCGGGGTTGTATAACCAAGCCGGTAAAGTTGGACGGATGAGATGATCTTTGAGACACTCATCTGCGACCGTTGATGGAATTAGGGTTTTGAAGAGGTGCGCAGCATCATTCTTGCCTTGGTCGAAACCAAGCATGGGAAGTATTTTGGAAAGGACCGACCAGGGCATGCATGTAGACAGCATGCTTGGGGTGTACATCCATACCTCACTATCCCATGAAGGTGCGATCTAGGCCACTCAATTTGACCGGCAAAGAGGAGTGGTTGAGATCGATTTTGCAACAGATATCTGGTGCTGCAAAAGCTGCGCATCATGCCCACTTCGGGCGCGCGTACCAAGATGACCAATCTTGGTCGGTCTTGGCCGATCGGTCCGGCATGTAGGTGGTAGGATGGTGTTCACGCCTATACCTGACTGTCCCATGAAAACGTGATCTGATCCACTCAAATCGTCCGGCGAAGTTGAGCGGTCGAGATTAGTTTGCAATTGGGAAGTGTAACCACGCTAGTTTGGGCGACGATTTGGGATAACCAGCATGGTATGCCTTGGCCGATCGGGCGAGGAGATTGATGGGTTCACGGTGGTCATGTTGGTATGACCTGGACTCGCTAATCTAATCTCGGAACCTCCATTCAGGCCGAGAAGATGGACGCTCGTGATGCTCGAAACCCTAATTTTGGCATTCACGGCTGTGTAACCATGCTTTATTCGGGCGCACGAATTGGCATGACCAACCATGGTTGGTCCCGACCGATTGGTCGAGGTATGTAAGCGGGCCCACGGTGATTGTGTTGACATGCTCTGGGCCTTTTGAATCTACATCTACACCCTCCATCTATACCTGCGAAGATGGATGGTTGAGACTGTTTCATGACACATGTAATGTGCCGCAAACCCTAATTTAGGGTTTCCACCCATACCGCCCGGTTTTGGACGTTTTGGAAAGCTATGCCACTCGGGAGGCCGACCATGCGGGGTCCGCGTTGGTTCGGGCAACGAATATTCCATACCGCTTGGGGGTTTTGGAATTGATCCGGGGCCATCCAATCATCTTCGGTGAAGTTGGATGAACGAGATCATATCCGCATCGATACTGGACAGTCGGATGCTCAATCGGGCTAGTATAACACACCGAGGGTTTGCTCAATCGGGCTAGTATAACACACCGAGAGTTGCAGCACTGCACGGGTATTTCGTACATGCTTTCATTGTAATGCTTTGAGGTTCGTGTTGCTCTGTGAGAGAAACACTCTACCGTCATGCCGCACTGTGATAATGAGTATGAAATACAAGGTCGCTTACGCATTAATTAATAATGCTATAAATTCACAGGTATATGGGATTGTTGCTACATGCTCCAACCTAGATGAATTTCGTGTATTTAATACAAAGAATGGGATTGTTGCCACATGCTCCATTCTAGGTGAATTAGTAAAGTGAAGAAGTATTCAACACTTATTAATGGCTTTATCTTTTACAAGATGTTAGCGCATAATTTTCTGGCTTTTACAATTTTAACCTTAAATGAAAATCCACCATCAACAGCTGTAAAATAAAAAAAATTAAAACATCACCCTACTAGTCGCCCGAGCCGATCAGCTAAATCAAAAACTAGGAAACACACTTACTCGATCAACATTGACCACCCACAAGGGATAAGACTCGGCCGGAGAAGAAAACTTTCCGCTCAGAAGAGGACCAGAAATAGCCAAAGGAACTCGGTCCCAAGCCGCGTTGCTAGTATGACTGGCATGTCTGTTGGAACCCTTCCCCTCGGGATCTTCATCCAATAAAAGTTTTTTGACACCTTCAGGAAGAGTCTTATGACGATGAGGGCTAGCAGCAAAACCGGCGAGATCACCATTGGTAGCAATCCCGCTTCGATAATTATCAAGCCAAAACTAGCAGGAGTATAGTCACCCGCCTGAGAAGGATCGTAAGTAGACCAATTAGTAGGAGTACATTCGCCTCGACTGCGTCTCTCCCACTCGGACAAGATACGAAAGGTGTTGCCATTCCACTGAGCCAAAGCACGGGACGGGGGGGATCTTAGAAAGAGCTTCATACCAAAATGAACGGCTAGGATCGTACAAAGGAAAACGCAACCCGAGCTCTAACTGACCCCTGGTGACAATGGTCGCCTCGGCCGAGTGCGAAAACTTTAGAACATCATCCTTCTTCAAAACACCTCTTTGGCCCGACAAGAGCCTGACGTCATAGCCATGGAGGTTGAACTCGTCTTTCAACCGGTCGGATGAATTGCTCATTCGACAAGTCTTTAGCGATTCTCTTGTCGCCCTACATGAAAACGAAGAAGGATTATCGAAAAGATGGAATCCAAAGCACGATAATCATGCTTAGAAGGGATCTCAACAACAAACAGGAATCAAGCGGTACACTGTCTTCGTCGGACAAGACATAACTCACGCACCTATTTTCCGTCATGGAAGGAGTTGAAGACGCCATGGAAGTTAGTGGAGGAAACGGTAGGAGAAGTGAAGATACGACCGGAATCGGAAGTTACAGCGGCAACGAAAACGAAGAACAACAGATAAAACTCGAGATAGTGAAGAAAGAATGGAGGACCTGTTGAAAGAATAACCAATGACGATGAAGAAGAAGTGGAGTAAAAGCAGAGAAGAAGGAGAGAAGAAAACGCTAAGGAAAGAATAAAAGAAAAACCAAGGTTTAAGGGTCGGACTTATAAACTCATCTGCGGTAGAACAGGCGAGGAAGGTAAACCGGTTACAATAATCAAGAGAGTGGGGAACAAAGATGGCGTGAAACCCGGCATGACCGAGGACGTGGGAAGACGAGGCGGTTTCTTCCTTCGTGCCGATCACACGAGCGGAAGAAGGGGCATAAATGTAGGTGTAAATAATCCACAGGGACGGGTAGAACCATCCTGGACGAGGGCGTACCAAGAGAAACAAGCACCAGAAGAATTGAATCGTCTCAGCATATCTGGGCACGATAAAAGGGGAATGGAGGCAGCCCGTGAGGTCGACATAAAGTAAGAGAAAATTTCTGACGTGATTCTCATCGGGTTCGAGGATAATAAATGCACTGACAGAGTTGGTGAAGAGATAAGAAGAGCTCGGTCAAAGTGAGACTCGGCCAGGGACCTAAAGGGCGGCGTCGGTTATCTCCCACCAAACAAACGACATCGGATGAGGACACCACTCCGGCTCGGCTAGATATCTCGACTTGAGCAAATGAGAAGATCGGATGAAGCACCCGCCTGGTCGCCCGAGAACCATTCAAGGCATCAAATAGGGGCAAGTGCATGTACTGAAAAGAAGGAGCAGTATATTTGTTACCTTCCCTGTCTCCTCCTCGGCTCCTGCGCTAGAACTCCTATCCCTCTTCCGAAGAACGAGAGACTCAGAAGGAACGCTCTGGGACTTAGGCTGTTGTTTATGGGTGAAAAATATTTCTGCCGGTTTTGGTAATTTGGTGTGTGTGGATGAGAAATGAGTCTAAACCTTAAACAAATGCACTGCGCGATGAGTGCTTGTAGATTCGAGAGATCAATCTGTGCAAGTCCGGCCTAAACCAAGAAATGGTCGTTCAGGGACTTGTTTCGGTCACAAAGTGAAGGAGATGGGGTTGATCTTAGGGAGGGAAGCGAAGAAGGTGTTGAGAATGTGAAGGTGTTGGCTATGAATGACTTGTATCGGGAAAAGCCGAACCGGCTTGCGGGATGTAAGCTATCGGCCCGGTGTTTGAATACGATTGTCAACACTTGCCTCGTTGTCCGGACTTGTCTTGTTTCTTGTGTTTGGAAAATAGGGAGGATAACCTATTTATACAAGTCTTTTAGCCTAACCTTCGTATCTCGTGGGAAGTGGAGAAAGTGGAGTGATGGAGTAGTGGAGTCGTGTGTTAGTGTCACACGATCAGTCTTGCCCACTTCTCCCATCATCACTAACCGTACACATGACTTCCCGACACGTTCTTGTGATGAGCGCGTTGCGCAGGCCGCACGTCAGTAAACTGCCGAACAATACCCCGGTATGTATCCCCCGTTTGTGACATGATTGATGTCTCGAGTGTGTGGATCGTGGGACCCACATAAAGTAGCATGTAATGCTAAATTGAATAACTGCGTTATTCAAGAGGTCGATACTTGTGAAGTATCGTGTGTATTTTATGCAGGTACGGCATCATGGTGTGGTAAAGTGACGGGTGGTGATCACCAAGACGCCTTACTGATCAATTAACTCCCGACTGTGGTTGTATAACCAAGCTCTGGTAAAGTTGGGACGGACGAGATGATCTTTGAGACACTCATCCGCGACCAGTTGATGGAATTAGGGTTTTAAAGAGGTGCGCAGGCATCATTCTTTAACTTGGTCGAAACCAAGCATGGGAAGTATTTTGGAAAGGACCGACCAGGGCATGCGTGTAGACTTGACATGCCGGTGTACACACCCGTACCTCACTTGTTCCATGAAGGTGCGATCTAGGCCACTCAATTTGACCTAGGAAAAGAGGGTGGTCGAGATCGATTTTGCAACAGAAATCTGGTGCCGCAAAAGCTGCGCATCATGCCCACTTCGGGCGCGCGTTCCAAGATGACCAAGAAGTAGGTCTTGGCCGATCGGTCTGGCGTGTAGGTGGTAGGCTGGTGTTCACGCCTATACCTGACTGTCCCATGAAAACGTGATCTCGAGCCACTCAAATCGTCCGGCGAAGTTGAGCGGTCGAGATTAGTTTGCAATTGGGAAGTGTAACCACGCTAGTTTGGGCGGACGATTTGGGATAACCAGGCATGGTATGCCTTGGCCGATCGGGCGTGGAGATTGATGGGTACACGGTGGTCATGTTGGTATGACCGGACCTGCTTAATCTAATCTCGGACCCTCCATTCGTGCCTGAGAAGATGGACGCTCGTGATGCTCGAAATAATTTTGGCTTTCACGGCCGTGTAACCATGCTTTATTCGGGCGCACGGGTGGGATGACCAACCATGGTTGGTCCTGACCGATTGGCAGTTATGTAGGCTGCCCACGGTGATTGTGTTGACATGCTCGGGCGTTTTGAATCTACATCTACACCCCTCCATCTATACCGCGAAGATGGATGGTTGAGACATTTCGTGACACATGTAATGTGCCGCAAACCCTAATTTAGGGTTTTCCGCCCATACCGCTCGGGTTTGGACGTTTTTGGCAAGCTTTGCCATTTGGGAGGCCGACCATGCGGGGTCCGCGTTGGTTCTAAGAACGAATATTCCATACCCGCAGGGGTTATGGAATTGATGCGGGCCATCCAATCATCTTTGGTGAAGTTGGATGAATGAGATCATATCCGGATCGATATCGGACAGTCCAGGATGCTCAATCGGGCTAGTATAACGCACCGAGAGTTGCTCAATCGGGCTAGTATAACACACCGAGAGTTTGCAAACTGACGGGTATTTCGTACATGCTTTCATTATAATGCTTGGAGGTTCGTGTTGCTCTGCTAGAAGCAACACTCGGTCGTCATGCCGCACCGATAATGAGTACAGGAAATACAAGGCTGCTTACGTATTAATTAATAATGCTATAAATTCACGAGGTATATGGGATTGTTGCTACATGCTCCAACCGGATGAATTTCGTGTATTTAATTCACAGAATGGGATTGTTGCCACATGCTCCATTCTAGGTGAATTAGTAAAGTGAAGAAGTATTCAACACTTATTAATGGCTTTATCTTTTACAAGATGTTAGCGCATAATTTTCTGGCTTTTACAATTTTAACCGTAAATGAAAATCCACCATCAACAGCTGTAAAATACAAAAATTAAAACATCACCCTACTAGTCGCCCGAGCCGATCAGCTAAATCAAGAACTAGGAAACACACTTAGTGACCGCTGTCGTAGGCGTCAAAAATAAATTACACTTTCTTACTACTCAAAATTTAAATATAGCAAGGGCAAGAAAGGATCGATCCCACAGAGAGGTCTAGGTTGTCAAATTGTTATGGTTTCTATATAAAACACCGAGGATTTTACGATTGTGTAAATAAAAATAAACAAAAAGCAAATAAAGTACGCAAATCAAGGATGTGAGATATTGGATAAAGGTTTCATCTTCAATTGCAAACAAGTTTATGAATGTATGAATAGAATTCGTATTTAATCTCGTTATCACCAAAAGCCATAGAATACCTTATTGCAAGAATACTCCGTAATTTCCAAAGTTATCAACACACACATTAGGGCTGCGTATGTGAAATCTACCTAAAGAATAACCTAACGCCTTGCGCTAATCAAGTTCAATTCCTAGGAGCATTAAGTTTTGAGAAATAGGCTAATCAATGCAATTGTAATACATTGCGCAAACAATTCGAACAACGGTCAACTTCTACATATGATTACGAGGATGCATCACTACAACCTAGAATCATATCATGCTACTCGTATTCAAGGTTATCGCTCGATGAAAACCCTAAAATAGCTATAGATATGGATGTGAGTTCAATCAATTCTAGACTCGACTAAACAAACATTCAATCATATTGCAATACTTCAATCATGCAATTATTATAACCCGTAGAAAATCAAACGATAATATTGAGAGAAAACTAATTCATAAAAATCATAACTTGGTTGCAAAATCCAATTACATCTTCAACCAATAATAAAAACTTAGTTCATATTCATGGAGTTCATAACAAGAAGAAAGAGAAAAGACTTCATGGTGTAAACCCTAGAACACAAGTAGAGGCCAAGATAATAAAACGTGGTCTTTCAAAACATTGTAGAAGTCTTCCCTTTTATATTCTTTTTCTCCTTCCAAAACTAGGTTTTGTCTTCAAAGTCCATTAGTTGGAAATTCACCCGGCCCACCATGGAGAAACCAGTGTAAAAATTACGTCCCAAAATCGCTCGTCGGAAAAGCGGGATTGTGGCTGGAACCCGCGGAATCGTCGCGGAAAGTAGCTCGGGTGACCGCAAAGTCAAACCGGTCAATGGCCAACGGGTCGAGAACGGCCGGGTCAGCTCGGTCACCTCACTGAGTCAAACCGGGTCAAGACTCAGCTGAGTCAGGTGAGTCAGGGTCATTCAGGGTCAGCTGAGTGGGTTTGGCCAGGCCAGGCCATTGCACAGGCTGTATGTTGTGCTGCACCAAGATGGTGCTTCACTAATTCCATCCATCCAGCCATGATGGCTGCTCAGCCTTTCACTTCATAACCTGCAAATGCTCAGCCTCAACAGCCTGTTAGGCCATTTCACAGTCTTCTTCCCTACACATCATTCATCACCTACAGACTTAACACGACCATCGCCAGCCTGCAATATCATTTCCAACTTCAGCTCTTCCTCAGGCCATGTTTCCTCTACCAAAACCTGACTCAGAAACACACAGTCTATACCACTTCTTAGTTGATATCATGCATTGCAATCACTTCCCATTTTCTTTACATTCTCATTTTTGCTTTGCAAATGCATCGCAACTCAAACCCATCGTATTCGTCTTCGATTTGCCGTAGCCTTCGATTGCAACAGACACACACATAGAGCAAACACCCATTGCATCACCACCTAACCATTCTGCAACTTCCATTCAATCACTGCACATCCCTTACTTGCCATGGAACACTTATAGGCTGTTCCATTTCATTCCTTGAGCCACCGAGATCGATTCGGTGCAAATGTGCCTGTTGCTCCATCTCCCGCCATTGCTCAACTCCAGCCTACTCATCTACGGGATCGTATCAATCCTAGCATTCATCTACTCATTTGCAATTCTCACCGCCATTGCTCAAGTATCAAAGACCACCATCCTCCGAACTCAAACACCATCGGCAAACCAACTCAACCACGACTTTTGCTTCATCACCATCCGAACTACAACTCAAATCCACACAACCATTCTCCTTCTCTCCCTGTTAACAATCAAACTCATCTTCTACTTATCTGTGAATTCAATTACCATTGCAGCCATACACCCCATAGACACATCCTTGCTTCTATCTGGTTCAACCACTGTGAATTGAGCCATTCCTTGCTTGCCTGAACTGTTCCTCATACTCACCAGCACACCTGCAATCTCAGCTTCAGTCCCAGGAGCTCAGCCAATCGCATCATCACTCAACTCAGGCCATTGCTCCCTGCAGTCTCAAGCCATCATTCACGGCTCTCCGGATGCACTGGCTACTCCATAAACCCCTCAGCAGCTCGCCTTCACTGCAACATCTCAATAGCATTTCATACAATCTCCGATCCGACTTCTTCCATCCAAGTCTGAATTGCAGACCCATCAAACTCAACCAAATCCACTTCTGCCACTGAAATTCAACCTCAGTCTCATACCCATTTTAACTGCATCACCATTGCTTACAGCTCCAGGTAACTCCTTGCTAACCTTGCACAATCCATCACCTTCAAACCCATAACCATCACCATTGTCAGATTCTTCCTGGTGACAACCCAATCCATGAGCTCAAACACAACCATCATTAGCCATCTCCACCGGTATGACCATGTGAAGCTCCACAAAGAAAGCTCATCATTATTATCTTCTACAACAAACCCTCTTCAATTTCCCGGTTCAAACTATCACAGGACCATCACACACCAGGCTCACCATACACTCATTTTCCTTTTCGTTATCGGCAATATCGATTACGGGCATCTTCCGACATCACCATCACTTCCATTAATGGCGAAGTCCCTTGTACACAATCGATCCGGCCATTTTACAATCACTTCTCGTGCAGCTCTGGTGATTCAAGCTTCGATGACTTCTCAGGAGCTATCTGACATCAATAAGTCTCGAGATTCACCTGAATTCAATCACCATAAGCATCTTCATAGCCCCGACTTCAAACCCTAACTTCCCCGTTAATCGATCCAACCTTGAATCCAACACAAACCCATTTCATTCTTTGCTCTAATTCTTCATCCGTTGCAACTCAATCACCAGATCTTGTCTTTGCCCAAACTAACACGTTGCACTGCCGTTCGGAAATTCCTTGACTGTTACGACCCCTTGCTCGATTCATTTCGGATTCAATCGGCCTCTTGATTCCACCATTAAAGACCTATTCTTCCTCTCTCAAATTCTCAACAATCAGCAACACCCAACTCGATCCACAGTCGCCTCCATTTCCTCTACTGAAGTCGCACACACACCAACAGAGAAAGAGATGAATGATAAGAAATGATTTTCTCTGGAATTTGGATTGTAATAATTGGATTGACCAACCCTTAGTCCATGATAAGGGCCATCCTTGTTAGCAGCCCCTTAACAGAATGACTACCCCTTAACGTCTGGCGGGGTGACAATAGCACTTCTCGTGAAATAACCATTTAGCCCTTAGTCTTCCACGTTATTGTTTTGCTCATAACTTCTTCATACGAGCTCTCGAATGACTCCATTCTTTCGCCATTGTCTTCGTCTTTTCGTGCTCTTCGAGATGATGAGAAGAAATCTTGGATTTGAGCGAGTTCCACTGGGTCTTTGGCCCAAATGATTCCATTGCACCTAATAAACTCAAAAGCACACATAAGATACATAATTTACACGAAAAATAGCAAAGAAAGCATAAATACTAGATAATAAATACGGTGTATTCTACACCTATCAAATTCCCCCACACTTAGACTTTGCTAGTCCTCGAGCAAATCAAACAAAATTAAAATACAACAACTCCAGTGACGTCGAGGCTACGGTTAATTTTAGCATAAATAACAAGCCTTTAAACCCCTAGGTGTCCCTAGTGGACGAGTTATAGTCTCGTGAAGGTTTACTAGAGATATACCTACAAAACCTATATTTCAAACTCCGTCTATTTATGACAAATCAATGAACGAACCCAAATTGACTACAGGAGGAGGTACCTTGCAAATTCAATTCAATTATTAGTAAATAAACTCTAATTAGATAGTCGAACAAGCCACAATACTCGGAAACTAACAAACCACAATCACAATAAAAAGATTAAGAAGATGGATAAAGATGTAGATGTTGGCGAATGTTCACAAGTGTTCGATGTTTCCCAAATCGTCCGAAGGTCCTTGCTAAGATGAACCTAATCCTATTGGATTGAGCTCTGGTCTTTGAATGCTACATCAAATCAATTGGCATATACAAGGGAACCAAGAGTGACTTTATTCAACACAATAATAATTTCTTTTTTTTTTTTTTTTTTATGATTGGATCAAACTGGATCCAATTTCTCTTTTTTTAGACGGCATGATTAGATCTTTTGGATCCAAGCGCATGCTTCTTGTCTGCAAGTACATGATAGTTACCTTGGATCCTGCATTCCACGCTTGTTTAGGCGACGGAGACAGGGACTACGTTTCACACATCTGCTATTCCCAAATGTCTTTTTATTAGTTTTGGTCTAATTGATCGGTCCTTTTTTTTTTTTTTTTTTTTTTTTTTTTTTTTTTTTTTTTTTTTCATAACTCAACCACTCTATTTCATCCTAGCAGTAATAACACGTCGATGTTTAGTGACCCACCAAAGCACTTAGAGAACAATAGATAAATATGGAAAAATAAAAAATAGAATGTGATATGGTGATACTCCGAGATATGGTAACAACTATCATGTTAATTTGTGATTTCTGAGCTATATTCTTCCCTTTTAGTTAATTGGTTCCTCAACTCCTGCATTCAAAATGGTTCCATCCACTAATGGTGTCAAAAACAAACTATACAAACATATAAATGCTCCCCCACACTCAAACTTCACATTGTCCTCAATGTGTAAAACCGAAAGTTCTGAATTCTGACGTAACATCAGATAAAACGCAAAAACTGTGCAAATTGGTAAGGAATTTGGAAAAACTCCATTTCACAAAAGTTGTTCACCTACGTTTTTTCTACACAGTGTCAAAATTTCATAGTGTTTTGATAAACGGTCTGACAGTTATGGTCTCTGGACTGAACTACGCGCAGTCTGAAATTTTCTGACGAAAAGGTATTCGTCATAATTGTCTTCTAAGATAGATTACGGACTCAATGAAATTAAACATAGGGATGCAAATATGATATAAAAAACAGTAAAAACGAAACAAAAATAAAATAAAAAGCAAAAGGATAAAAGATACAAAACCGGTGGGTTGCCTCCCACTTAGCGCTTGTTTTATAGTCGTCAGCCCGACTATATCCTCGCAAGATTCATTCCCCATACACCAATAATCTGAAAAGTTGGGGATCCGTCCATAGAACCTGTTTTGCAAACACTAGCTTCACACAAATATTAGTACAATAAAGCAAAAGTGAAGCTATGAACCGATAAAAGTTTCCCCCCACACTTATTCTTGTCCACACTTGGAAGTGTAAAAAGAATATAGAAGTCGGGTACCTCCACGGTTTCTGGTTCCATAACCTGCATAGTATGAGAATCAAGTATCTCTAATGGCGGAAAACGAGAAACAAAGTCATCCAACAATATTCTCGAAGCACATACATTCAAACCAATAAGAGGTAAAGGAGAAGAAATAATAGGCAAAGGGTTAGATAAACCTTGCACAATCTCTTGTATCATGAAATCCTCTTCATCCTTGAAAAACTCAAGTGAATTATTCACCTCTTGTATATCATGGTCCTCTATCAAACCTTGCAACCATTCTTCATCCGTTTCTGCCGTAACCAAAGTCTCGACATAAACATCATTATTACAATCATTTGCAAGCTCAATTGGGTCTTCCACAATATTGGTCAAACCGGTCTCATTCTCAACATATTCCTCCTTGTTGTAAGGCACATACTCTTTTGCGGATCCAAATTTTATCATAAGAAACTTTTTTAGAACACTCGAAAATGCATCATCCTCAAGCTCCACCCTTTGAATAGGCTCTTGATCATTATTAAGATCAATGCTTGAGTAATCTACACAAGTGTCGACATATTCCTCTTCGTCTTCATCTTGATCCCAAAAAGATTCCATTGTACACTCCTCGGGGTTGGCACCATGAGTTGGTTCAAACGATGTATTTTCATAATAATCATCATCACTATCATAGTCATCATAACATTGGTCCTTGCTGAATTTAGTGTTGCTAATATCGAACTCATCTTTTTGAATAGGTGAATGATCATTATTACGATCAAGAGTTGAGTTAACTACACAAATATCAACAAAAGTCCTAGAAGGTTCGCCTTTTCAACATAATTATTCATTTCCTCCTTGTATTCTTCAATGCCTTGTCTTAAAGTGGAAACACCTTTTTGAAGCTCTTGGAGTGTTCCATCCAAATTCGAATATAGTGTTCCATTTGTTTGTAAAGCTCATTCGACAAAGAAAAAGTAGAATTACTTACTTGAGTATTGTTAAGCCAATTATATTCCCTTTGAATGGGTGGATGATCATAACTACGATCAGAAATTGGGCCAAACATACTATGAGCACATTCGGTCGATGAAAATGGTTCCACGCTTGGTTGTCTACAAATTGACTCCATGCTGTCCATAAATTGTTGCATTTCATCTACCAAACTAGAGGAAAAATTATTAGGAAAACAACTATTCTCCCCTCCTTATGGTTGCTCACTTACATAACCACCATAAGAAGGTTGATATGTATGAGAATAACTCATGGGGTACGTGGAGTATTGATCATAGCCAAAGGATTGGTTTTGATTATACTCCCCATAAGGGTGATAATTGTTATGTTGTTGAGGTTGAAAGCCGTATTGATTGCTCCAATATGCTCAAGTCCATAATAGGTACCTGAAATACGATTCTCAAACCAAGGTTAAAAACCAGAAAATAAGAAAAACAAAAATAAGACTAAAAACAAAAACAAAACAAAAATAAGAAACCAAACAAGTGACAACCGTTTCCTCCCCGGCAACGGCGCCAAAATTTGACCGCTGTCGTAGGCGTCAAAAATAAATTACACTTTCTTACTACTCAAAATTTAAATATAGCAAGGGCAAGAAAGGATCGATCCCACAGAGAGGTCTAGGTTGTCAAATTGTTATGGTTTCCTATATAAAACACCGAGGATTTTCTGATTGTGTAAATAAAAATAAACAAAAAGCAAATAAAGTACGCAAATCAAGGATGTGAGATATTGGATAAAGGTTTCATCTTCAATTGCAAACAAGTTTATGAATGTATGAATAGAATTCGTATTTAATCTCGTTATCACCAAAAGCCATAGAATACCTTATTGCAAGAATACTAAAAGTAATTTCCAAAGTTATCAACACACACATTAGGGCTGCGTATGTGAAATCTACCTAAAGAATAACCTAACGCCTTGCGCTAATCAAGTTCAATTCCTAGGAGCATTAAGTTTCAGAAATAGGCTAATCAATGCAATTGTAATACATTGCGCAAACAATTCGAACAACGGTCAACTTCTACATATGATTACGAGGATGTATCACTACAACCTAGAATCATATCATGCTACTCGTATTCAAGGTTATCGCTCGATGAAAACCCTAAAATAGCTATAGATATGGATGTGAGTTCAATCAATTCTAGACTCGACTAAACAAACATTCAATCATATTGCAATACTTCAATCATGCAATTATTATAACCCGTAGAAAATCAAACGATAATATTGAGAGAAACTAATTCATAAAAATCATAACTTGGTTGCAAAATCCAATTACATCTTCAACCAATAATAAAAACTTAGTTCATATTCATGGAGTTCATAACAAGAAGAAAGAGAAAAGACTTCATGGTGTAAACCCTAGAACACAAGTAGAGGCCAAGATAATAAAACGTGGTCTTTCAAAACATTGTAGAAGTCTTCCCTTTTATATTCTTTTTCTCCTTCCAAAACTAGGTTTTGTCTTCAAAGTCCATTAGTTGGAAATTCACCCGGCCCACCATGGAGAGAAACCCGTGTAAAAATTACGTCCCAAAATCGCTCGCCGGAAAACTGGGATTGTGGCCGGAACCCCGCCGGAATCGTCGCCGGAAAGTAGCTCAGGTGACCGGCAAAGTCAAACCGGTCACCGGTCAACGGGTCAGAACGGCCGGGTCAGCTCGGTCACCTCACTGAGTCAAACCGGGTCAAGACTCAGCTGAGTCAGGTGAGTCAGGGTCATTCAGGGTCAGCTGAGTGGGTTTGGCCAGGCCATTGCAGCCATTGTCAGAGGTATGTTGCCGCACCAAGATGGTGCTTCACTAATTCCATCCATCCGGCCATGATGGCTGCTCGGCCTTTCACTTCATAACCCGCAAATGCTCAGCCTCAACAAAACTGTTAGGCCATTTCACGAGTCTTCTTCCCGCACATCATTCATCACCTACTGACTTAACACGACCATGCTTGCCCGACCCGCAACATCATTTCCAACTTGAGCTCTTCCTCAGCCATGTTTCCTCTACCAAAACCTGACTCAGAAACACACAGTCTATACCACTTCTTAGCTGATATCATGCATTGCAATCACTTCCCATTTTCTTTACATTCTCAGCCTGCACCTGCAAATGCAGCTGCAACTCAAACCCATCGTATTCGTCTTCGATTTGCCGTAGCCTTCGATTGCAACAGACACAAACATAGAGAAAACACCCATTGCATCACCACCTAACCATTCGCAACTTCCATTCAATCACCGCACATCCCTTACTTGACTGGAACACTTATACTGTTCCATTTCATTCCTTCAGAGCCACAGATCGATTCAGTGCAAATGTGCCCTGTTGCTCCATCTCCCGCCATTGCTCAACTCCCTACTCATCTCATCTACGGGATCGTATCAATCCTAGCATTCATCTACTCATTTGCAATTCTCACCGCCATTGCTCAAGCATCCAGCACCACCATCCTCCAGAACTCAAACACCATCAGGCACACCAACTCAACCCTGACTTTTGCTTCATCACCATCTGAACTACAACTCAAATCCACACAACCATTCTCCTTCTCTCCTCATAACAATCAAACTCATCTTCTACTTATCTGTGAATTCAATTACCATTGCAGCCATACACCCCATAGACACATCCTTGCTTCTATCTGGTTCAACCACTGTGAATTGAGCCATTCCTTGCTTGCCTGAACTGCTCCTCATACTCACCAAAGACACACTGCAATCTCGGCCCAGTCCCAGGAGCTCAGCCAATCGCATCATCACTCAACTCAGGCCATTGCTCCCTGCAGTCTCAAGCCATCATTCCTGGCTCTCCAGGTACAGCACCAGCTACTCCATAAACCCCTGCAACTCAGCTTCACCTGCAACATCTCAATAGCATTTCATACAATCTCCAGTCACAGCTTCTTCCATCCAAGTCTGAATTGCAGACCCATCAAACTCAACCAAATCCACTTCTGCCACTGAAATTCAACCTCAGTCTCATACCCATTTTAACTGCATCACCATTGCTTACGACTCGGGTAACTCCTTGCTAACCTTGCACAATCCATCACCTTCAAACCCATAACCATCACCATTGTCAGATTCTTCCCTGCAGTGACAACCCAATCCATGAGCTCAAACACAACCATCATTAGTCATCTCCACTGGTAACAGCCACAGGAAGCTCCACAGCAGGCTCATCATTATTATCTTCTACAACAAACCCTCTTTAATTTCTGGTTCAAACTATCACAGACCATCACAGCAGGCTCACCATACACTCATTTTCCTTTTCGTTATCAGCAATATCGATTACAGGCATCTTCCGACATCACCATCACTTCCATTAATGGCAGCAGTCCCTTGTACACAATCGATCCGGCCATTTTACAATCACTTCTCGTGCAGCTCTGGTGATTCAAGCTTCTGATGACTTCTCAGGCTATACAGCATCAATAAGTCTCAGATTCACTGAATTCAGTCACCATAAGCATCTTCATAGCCCTGACTTCAAACCCTAACTTCCCTGTTAATCGATCCAACCTTGAATCCAACACAAACCCATTTCATTCTTTGCTCTAATTCTTCATCTGTTGCAACTCAATCACCAGATCTTGTCTTTGCCCAAACTAACACAGTTGCACCTGCCGTTCCTGAAATTCCTTGACTGTTCTGAACCCTTGCTCGATTCATTTCGGATTCAATCAGCCTCTTGATTCCACCATTAACAGCACCTATTCTTCCTCTCTCAAATTCTCAACAATCAGCAACACCCAACTCGATCCACAGTCGCCTCCATTTCCTCTACTGAAGTCGCACACACACCAACAGAGGAAGAGATGAATGATAAGAAATGATTTTCTCTGAATTTGGATTGTAATAATTGGATTCAGCCAACCCTTAGTCCATGATAAGGGCCATCCTTGTTAGCAGCCCCTTAACAGAATGACTACCCCTTAACGTACAGCGGGGGTGACAATAGCACTTCTCTGTGAAATAACCATTTAGCCCTTAGTCTTCCACGTTATTGTTTTGCTCATAACTTCTTCATACGAGCTCCGAATGACTCCATTCTTTCGCCATTGTCTTCGTCTTTTCGTGCTCTTCGAGATGATGAGAAGAAATCTTGGATTTGAGCGAGTTCCACTGGGTCTTTGGCCCAAATGACTCCATTGCACCTAATAAACTCAAAAGCACACATAAGATACATAATTTACACGAAAAATAGCAAAGAAAGCATAAATACTAGATAATAAATACGGTGTATTCTACACCTATCAAATTCCCCCACACTTAGACTTTGCTAGTCCTCGAGCAAATCAAACAAAATTAAAATACAACAACTCCGTGACGTCGAGGCTACGGTTAATTTTAGCATAAATAACAAGCCTTTAAACCCCTAGGTGTCCCTAGTGGACGAGTTATAGTCTCGTGAAGGTTTACTAGAGATATACCTACAAAACCTATATTTCAAACTCCGTCTATTTATGACAAATCAATGAACGAATCCAAATTGACTACGAGGAGGAGGTACCTTGCAAATTCAATTCAATTATTAGTAAATAAACTCTAATTAGATAGTCGAACAAGCCACAATACTCTAAAACTAACAAACCACAATCACAATGAAAAGATTAAGAAGATGGATAAAGATGTAGATGTTGGCGAATGTTCACAAGTGTTCGATGTTTCCCATATCTGTCCGAAGGTCTTTGCTAAGATGAACCTAATCCTATTGGATTGAGCTCTCAGTCTTGAATGCTACATCAAATCAATTGGCATATACAAGGGAACCAAGAGTGACTTTATTCAACACAATAATGATTTCTTTTTCTTTTTTTTTTTATGATTGGATCAAACTGGATCCAATTTCTCTTTTTTTTTAGACGGCATGATTAGATCTTTTGGATCCAAGCGCATGCTTCTTGTCAGCAAGTACATGATAGTTGCCTTGGATCCTGCATTCCACGCTTGTTTAGGCGACGGAGACAGGGACTACGTTTCACACATTTGCTATTCCCAAATGTCTTTTTATTCCGTTTTGGTCTAATTGATCGGTCCTTTTTTTTTTCTTTTTTTTTTTTCTTTTTTTCTTTTTTTTTTTTTTTAATTTTTTTTTTCATAACTCAACCACTCTAATTCATCCTAGCAGTAATAACACGTCGATGTTTAGTGACCCACCAAAGCACTTAGAGAACAATAGATAAATATGGAAAAATAAAAAATAGAATGTGATATGGTGATACTCCGAGATATGGTAACAACTATCATGTTAATTTGTGATTTCTGAGCTATATTCTTCCCTTTTAGTTAATTGGTTCCTCAACTCCTGCATTCAAAATGGTTCCATCCACTAATGGTGTCAAAAACAAACTATACAAACATATAAATGCTCCCCCACACTTAAACTTCACATTGTCCTCAATGTGTAAAACCGAAAGTTCTGAATTCTGACGTAACAGCAGATAAAACGCAAAAACTGTGCAAATTGGTAAGGAATTTGGAAAAACTCCATTTCACAAAAGTTGTTCACCTACGTTTTTTCTACACAGTGTCAAAATTTCATAGTGTTTTGATAAACGGTCTGACAGTTATGGTCTCTGGACTGAACTACGCGCAGTCTGAAATTTTCTGACGAAAAGGTATTCGTCATAATTGTCTTCTAAGATAGATTACGGACTCAATGAAATTAAACATATGGATGCAAATATGATATAAAAAACAGTAAAAACGAAACAAAAATAAAATAAAAAGCAAAAGGATAAAAGATACAAAACCGGTGGGTTGCCTCCCACTTAGCGCTTGTTTTATAATCGTCAGCCCGACTATATCCTCGCAAGATTCATTCCCCATACACCAATAATCTGAAAAGTTGGGGATCCGTCCATAGAACCTGTTTTGCAAACACTAGCTTCACACAAATATTAGTACAATAAAGCAAAAGTGAAGCTATGAACCGATAAAAGTTTCCCCCACACTTATTCTTGTCCACACTTGGAAGTGTAAAAAGAATATAGAAGTCGGGTACCTCCACGGTTTCTGGTTCCATAACCTGCATAGTATGAGAATCAAGTATCTCTAATGGCGGAAAACGAGAAACAAAGTCATCCAACAATATTCTCGAAGCACATACATTCAAACCAATAAGAGGTAAAGGAGAAGAAATAATAGGCAAAGGGTTAGATAAACCTTGCACAATCTCTTGTATCATGAAATCCTCTTCATCCTTGAAAAACTCAAGTGAATTATTCACCTCTTTTATATCATGGTCCTCTATCAAACTTTGCAACCATTCTTCATCCGTTTCTGCCGTAACCAAAGTCTCGACATAAACATCATTATTACAATCATTTGCAAGCTCAATTGGGTCTTCCACAATATTGGTCAAACCGGTCTCATTCTCAACATATTCCTCCTTGTTGTAAGGCACATACTCTTTTGCGGATCCAAATTTTATCATAAGAAACTTTTTTAGAACACTCGAAAATGCATCATCCTCAAGCTCCACCCTTTGAATAGGCTCTTGATCATTATTAAGATCAATGCTTGAGTAATCTACACAAGTGTCGACATATTCCTCTTCGTCTTCATCTTGATCCCAAAAAGATTCCATTGTACACTCCTCGGGGTTGGCACCATGAGTTGGTTCAAACGATGTATTTTCATAATAATCATCATCACTATCATAGTCATCATAACATTGGTCCTTGCTGAATTTAGTGTTGCTAATATCGAACTCATCCTTTTGAATAGGTGAATGATCATTATTACGATCAAGAGTTGAGTTAACTACACAAATATCAACAAAAGTCCCCGAAGGTTCGCCTTTTTCAACATAATTATTCATTTCCTCCTTGTATTCTTCAATGCCTTGTCTTAAAGTGGAAACACCTTTTTGAAGCTCTTGGAGTGTTCCATCCAAATTCTGAATATAGTGTTCCATTTGTTGGTAAAGCTCATTCGACAAAGAAAAAGTAGAATTACTTACTTCAGTATTGTTAGGCCAATTATATTCCCTTTGAATGGGTGGATGATCATAACTACGATCAGAAATTGGGCCAAACATACTATGAGCACATTCGGTCGATGAAAATGGTTCCACGCTTGGTTGTCTACAAATTGACTCCATGCTGTCCATAAATTGTTGCATTTCATCTACCAAACTAGAGGAAAAATTATTAGGAAAACAACTATTCTCCCCTCCTTATGGTTGCTCACTTACATAACCACCATAAGAAGGTTGATATGTATGAGAATAACTCATAGGGTACGTGGAGTATTGATCATAGCCAAAGGATTGGTTTTGATTATACTCCCCATAAGGGTGATAATTGTTATGTTGTTGAGGTTGAAAGTCAGTATTGATTGCTCCAATATGCTCCGTCCATAATAGGTACCGAAATACGATTCTCAAACCAAGGTTAAAAACTAGAAAATAAGAAAAACAAAAATAAGACTAAAAACAAAAACAAAACAAAAATAAGAAACCAAACAAGTGACAACCGTTGCCTCCAAGCAACGGCGCCAAAATTTGACCCTGTCGTGAGGCGTCAAAAATAAATTACACTTTCTTACTACTCAAAATTTAAACATAGCAAGGGCAAGAAAGGATCGATCCTGAGAGAGGTCTAGGTTGTCAAATTGTTATGGTTTCCTATATAAAACACCGAGGATTTTCTGATTGTGTAAATAAAAATAAACAAAAAGCAAATAAAGTACGCAAATCAAGGATGTGAGATATTGGATAAAGGTTTCATCTTCAATTGCAAACAAGTTTATGAATGTATGAATAGAATTCGTATTTAATCTCGTTATCACCAAAAGCCATAGAATACCTTATTGCAAGAATACTCCGTAATTTCCAAAGTTATCAACACACACATTAGGGCTGCGTATGTGAAATCTACCTAAAGAATAACCTAACGCCTTGCGCTAATCAAGTTCAATTCCTAGGAGCATTAAGTTTCAGAAATAGGCTAATCAATGCAATTGTAATACATTGCGCAAACAATTCGAACAACGGTCAACTTCTACATATGATTACGAGGATGTATCACTACAACCTAGAATCATATCATGCTACTCGTATTCAAGGTTATCGCTCGATGAAAACCCTAAAATAGCTATAGATATGGATGTGAGTTCAATCAATTCTAGACTCGACTAAACAAACATTCAATCATATTGCAATACTTCAATCATGCAATTATTATAACCTGTAGAAAATCAAACGATAATATTTAGAGAAAACTAATTCATAAAAATCATAACTTGGTTGCAAAATCCAATTACATCTTCAACCAATAATAAAAACTTAGTTCATATTCATGGAGTTCATAACAAGAAGAAAGAGAAAAGACTTCATGGTGTAAACCCTAGAACACAAGTAGAGGCCAAGATAATAAAACGTGGTCTTTCAAAACATTGTAGAAGTCTTCCCTTTTATATTCTTTTTCTCCTTCCAAAACTAGGTTTTGTCTTCAAAGTCCATTAGTTGGAAATTCACCCGGCCCACCATGGAGAGAAACCCGTGTAAAAATTACGTCCCAAAATCGCTCGCCGGAAAACTGGGATTGTGGCCGGAACCCCGCCGGAATCATCGCCGGAAAGTAGCTCAGGTGACCGGCAAAGTCAAACCGGTCACCGGTCAACGGGTCAGAACGGCCGGGTCAGCTCGGTCACCTCACTGAGTCAAACCGGGTCAAGACTCAGCTGAGTCAGGTGAGTCAGGGTCATTCAGGGTCAGCTGAGTGGGTTTGGCCGAGCCAAAGCCATTGCACAGTCGTATGTTGTCTTTGCACCAAGATGGTGCTTCACTAATTCCATCCATCCGGCCATGATGGTGCTCGGCCTTTCACTTCATAACCCGCAAATGCTCGGCCTCAACGGACTGTTAGGCCATTTCATGTCTTCTTCCCCGCACATCATTCATCACCTACGACTTAACACTGCCATGTGCACCCTGCAACATCATTTCCAACTTCGGCTCTTCCTCGTGCCATGTTTCCTCTACCAAAACTCGACTCGAGAAAGACACGTCTATACCACTTCTTAGCCGATATCATGCATTGCAATCACTTCCCATTTTCTTTACATTCTCGACCGCACTCCGCAAATGCAACAAGTAACTCAAACCCATCGTATTCGTCTTCGATTTGCCGTAGCCTTCGATTGCAAAGCACACAAACATAGAGCAAACACCCATTGCATCACCACCTAACCATTCTGCAACTTCCATTCAATCACTGCACATCCCTTACTTGACCTGGAACACTTATAGCTGTTCCATTTCATTCCTTCAGGCCACCAGATCAGTTCAGGTGCAAATGTGCCCTGTTGCTCCATCTCCTGCCATTGCTCAACTCCAGCTACTCATCTACCTGGGATCGTATCAATCCTAGCATTCATCTACTCATTTGCAATTCTCACCGCCATTGCTCAAGCATCCAGCACCACCATCCTCCAGAACTCAAACACCATCAGGCACACCAACTCAACCCTGACTTTTGCTTCATCACCATCTGAACTACAACTCAAATCCACACAACCATTCTCCTTCTCTCCCTGTTAACAATCAAACTCATCTTCTACTTATCTGTGAATTCAATTACCATTGCAGCCATACACCCCATAGACACATCCTTGCTTCTATCTGGTTCAACCACTGTGAATTGAGCCATTCCTTTCTTGCATGAACTGCTCCTCATACTCACCAGCACACCTGCAATCTCAGCTTCAGTCCCAGGAGCTCAGCCAATCGCATCATCACTCAACTCAGGCCATTGCTCCCTGCAGTCTCAAGCCATCATTCCTGGCTCTCCAGTCTGACACCAGACTACTCCATAAACCCCTGCAACTCAGCTTCACCTGCAACATCTCAATAGCATTTCATACAATCTCCAGTCACAGCTTCTTCCATCCAAGTCTGAATTGCAGACCCATCAAACTCAACCAAATCCACTTCTGCCACTGAAATTCAACCTCAGTCTCATACCCATTTTAACTGCATCACCATTGCTTACAGCTCCAGGTAACTCCTTGCTAACCTTGCACAATCCATCACCTTCAAACCCATAACCATCACCATTGTCAGATTCTTCCCTGCAGTGACAACCCAATCCATGAGCTCAAACACAACCATCATTAGTCATCTCCACTGGTAACAGCCACAGGAAGCTCCACAGCAGGCTCATCATTATTATCTTCTACAACAAACCCTCTTCAATTTCTGGTTCAAACTATCACAGACCATCACAGCAGGCTCACCATACACTCATTTTCCTTTTCGTTATCAGCAATATCGATTACAGGCATCTTCCGACATCACCATCACTTCCATTAATGGCAGAAGTCCCTTGTACACAATCGATCCGGCCATTTTACAATCACTTCTCGTGCGGCTCGAGTGATTCAAGCTTCGATGACTTCTCGGGCTATACAAAGATCAATAAGTCTCGATTCACCGAATTCAGTCACCATAAGCATCTTCATAGCCCCGACTTCAAACCCTAACTTCCCCGTTAATCGATCCAACCTTGAATCCAACACAAACCCATTTCATTCTTTGCTCTAATTCTTCATCCGTTGCAACTCAATCACCAGATCTTGTCTTTGCCCAAACTAACACGCTTGCACTGCCGTTCCCGAAATTCCTTGACACATTCGACCCCTTGCTCGATTCATTTCGGATTCAATCAGCCTCTTGATTCCACCATTAACAAGACCTATTCTTCCTCTCTCAAATTCTCAACAATCAGCAACACCCAACTCGATCCACAGTCGCCTCCATTTCCTCTACTGAAGTCGCACACACACCAACAGAGGAAGAGATGAATGATAAGAAATGATTTTCTCTGAATTTGGATTGTAATAATTGGATTCAGCCAACCCTTAGTCCATGATAAGGGCCATCCTTGTTATCAGCCCCTTAACAGAATGACTACCCCTTAACGTACAGCGGGGGTGACAATAGCACTTCTCTGTGAAATAACCATTTAGCCCTTAGTCTTCCACGTTATTGTTTTGCTCATAACTTCTTCATACGAGCTCCGAATGACTCCATTCTTTCGCCATTGTCTTCGTCTTTTCGTGCTCTTCGAGATGATGAGAAGAAATCTTGGATTTGAGCGAGTTCCACTGGGTCTTTGGCCCAAATGACTCCATTGCACCTAATAAACTCAAAAGCACACATAAGATACATAATTTACACGAAAAATAGCAAAGAAAGCATAAATACTAGATAATAAATACGGTGTATTCTACACCTATCACTTAGTCGATCAACATTGACCACCCAGAAGGGATAAGACTCGGCCGGAAAAGGAAACTTTCCGCTCAGAAGAGGACCAGAAATATCCAAAGGAACTCGGTCCCAAGCCGCGTCGCTAGTATGACGGGCATGTCTGTTGGAACCCTTCCCCTCGAGATCTTCATCCAATAAAATTTTCTTGACACCTTCAGGAAGAGTCTTATGACGATGAGGGCTCGCAGCAAAACCGGCGAGATCACCATTGGTAGAAGTCCCGCTTCGATAATTATCAGCAAAACTAGCAGGAGTATAGTCACCCGCCTGAGAAGGATCGTAAGTAGACCAATTAGTAGGAGTACATTCGCCTCGACTGCGTCTCTCCCACTCGGACAAGATATGAAAGGTGTTGCCATTCCACTGAGCCAAAGCACAGGACGAGCGGATCTTAGAAAGAGCTTCATACCAAAATGAACGGCTAGGATTGTACAAAGGAAAACGCAACCCGAGCTCTAACTGACCCCTGGTGACAATGGTCGCCTCGGCCGAATGCGAAAACTTTAGAACATCATCCTTCTTCAAAACGCCTCTTTGGCCCGACAAGAGCTCGACGTCATAGCCATGGAGGTTGAACTCGTCTTTCATTCGTCGGATGAATTGCTCATCCGACAAGTCTTTAACGATTCTCTTGTCCCCCTACATGAAAACGAAGAAGGATTATCGTAAAAGATTGAATCCAAAGCACGATAATCATGCTTGAAGGGCTCTCAACAACAAACAGGGAATCAAGCGCAGACACCGTCTTCGTCGGAGAAGACATAACTCACGCACCTCTTTTCCGTCATGTAAGGAGTTGAAGACGCCATGGAAGTCGGTGGAGGAAAAGCGGGGGAGAAGTGAAGATACGACCGAAATCGGAAGTTACTGCAAGAACGGAAACGAAGAACAACAGATAAAAATCGAGATAGTGAAGAAAGAATGGAGGACCTGTTGAAAGAATAACCAATGACGATGAAGAAGAAGTGGAGAAAAACAGAGAAGGAGAGAAGAAAAACTGCTAAGGAAAGAATAAAAGAAAACCAAGGTTTAAGGGTCGAACTTATAAACCTCATCACGGTAATCCAAGCGAGGAAGGTAAACCGGTTACAATAACTGAAGAGAGTGGGGAACAGCATGGCGTGAAACCCGGCATGACCGAGGACGTGGGAAGACGAGGCGGTTTCTTCCCTTCGTGCCGATCACACGAGCGGAAGAAGGGGCATAAATGTAGGTGTAAATAATCCACAGGGACGGGTGGAACCATCCTGGACGAGGGCGTACCAAGAGAAAGAAGCACTAGAAGCATTGAATCGTCTCATCATATCTGGGCATGAGAAAAGAGGAATGGAGGCAGCCCGTGAGGTCGACATAAAGGAAGAGAAAAGTTCTGACGTGATGCTCATCGGGTTCGAGGATAATAAATGCACTGACAGAGTTGGTGAAGAGATAAGAAGAGCTCGGTCAAAGTGAGACTCGGCCAGGGACCTAAAAGGCGACGTCGGTTATCTCCACCAAACAAACGACATCGGATGAGGACACCACTCGGCTCGACTAGATATCTCGACTTGAGCAAATGAGAAGATCGGCTGAAGCACCAGCTGGTCGCCCGAGAAGAACATCAAGAAAGCTACACCTAGCCCAACATCTTAGTATTGATGTATCATCATTTGTGACTATAAATAGAGACCATGTAGAGAGGTAAAACCCAAGTAAAAGAGGGAGAGAAAAGGGAGCACACCTAGAGTATTGAGAGAAGAATCCATCTTGTAATCGTGAACCAAGTAATAAGATCATCCTTTTACCCCGTGGACGTAGGTAATCATACCGAACCACGTATATCTTGTGTTCTTCTATTTCTCTTGCTTATTTACTTCTTTGTGTATGTTTGAGATCCTTTGGATGTAGTAGTAGGATTTCTACATCTACACCAATATTATGCCTCATCCTGGGATAACCTCAAATATGACTGTTTCAGATGTGGGCCTTTCCATATTACAAAGATTCTTGCATTCAAATTCTTCCATTGCAAAGGTCAGAATTCGACCCCTGCGTTTTAATGTGTATTTCTTGGCTACTATTGTTTCTTACATTATCTAAATTCTAAGAACTTAATGTGTGGAGGAATGTACAGAGGCCAACCCAGGTAACACTTCAAAACTTGCCAAAAGAGTAATTGTTCAGAACCTTCCATGAAGTTTCTCCCATTATGCATTAGTCGTCGCCGGGTCTCACTTTACTAATTGCTCCCGTTGATTCAGGTAATTGCATGCCTCGCTGTAAGGAAAAATGATAAAGGAGACCTTGTTGTAACAGAAGGAGATCAGTATGATGTGAGAGAGCACACAAAGGAAAATGAGGTTTGGCATATAATATTGGTTGCTTCCCTATTTGGATATCGAAACCACCAAATTAATGCCTGGTAGTATGTTCTCAATAATGATTATAAATCATTGTGAAGTTGAAACCATAAAAAAAAACCAACAAATCATTCTTGTGAAATTTCGTCTTCCATTATGTTCATAAAGTGATGAACAATTTTTCTAGTTGCCCGGTACTTTTTTTTTTCTTGTTTTCTGCCGAACTGCTTTGGCAACTTGCTACAGTTTATAGATACTACTATTTATAATTTTATCCACCTTTATAGAATTACAATTGAGCCCAAAATAAACACCATTGAAGGTTAGTTTTTTATATAGCAGCATTTTGTGACTTCCCTCTTGGCGATTTACGATGTAGAAGGTTTCTCATCCAAAAAATAACTTCTCATTGATGTTTGAAAACACTTTGCGGTGGTTAATTTCTAAATTTTGGTTGCATGATTGAAATTTGAAGTATTCCAGGAAGCTCTTGTGTGTCCATATATGTTCACAAGTACTTTTCTACTTATTCTACTTTCTAGTTTTCTCTTTAGACCAGTAAGCTCAACTACTGCAACATGATTCAGGCATAATACCATTTACCTTTTCTTACATGGAATTCAGATATAGCAAGGTATGCTAGAGAGTTAGAACAGGGTATTTTGTAGGTTTCTCAATCGATGAGAAGAACCCAAATGGAAGATTATATTTATAGACTAATGTGTGGTTACATTCTTAGATTACAAGATGCGCATAACTTATTTATGGAAACAATATATACTGACATGAAAACAATATATACTGACATAAAGAAATTCTAATCCTAGTTGTTTACAGACTGTACAAGGGCTGGTGTCTGACATGCTCTAACACTCCCCCGCGTTCCATGCGGGTGATCGCAGACAGTGAGCATGGAACGAAGCGAAAGAAAACGATCTTTAGGGAGAGCTTTGGTGAAGATGTCAGCAAGCTGATCCTTAGAGCAAACAAAACGCACAACGAGCAACCCTTGTTGAACACGTTCTCGAACGAAGTGATAATCAATCTCAATATGCTTTGTGCGTCCATGGAAGATAGGATTCATAGTGAGGTATGTAGCTCCCAAATTGTCACACCATAAGACCGGAGGAGTACGAATAGGAGCTCGTAATTCATGTAGAAGAGACTCAACCCACATAAGTTCGGCGTGCTTGATAGCCAAACCACGGTTATTCGGATTCAGTGCTAGATTTAGAAACCGTCTTTTGCTTTCTAGCACTCCAAGATATAATATTAGGACCAAGAAACACACAATACCCACTTGTAGAACGACGATCAGTTGGATCACCCGCCCAATCCGCATCTGTATATCTTTGAAAAATTTATATTTAAGGATGGAGCAGGTTTAAGGTAAATACCGTAAGATGAAGTTTGCTGCAAATAACGTAAAATACGCTTGACAAGGAGAAGATGCGCAGTGGTTGGAGCATGCATATACTGACACACTTTGTTGACAGCAAATGCCAATTCAGGCCTTGTAAGGAGGAGATATTGCAGACCGCCCACCAGACTACGGTAATGCGAAGGATCGGTGAGAGTAGAACCACTTGTTGGATGAAGATCAGTTGAAGTGGTAAGTGGAGTCGAGACTGGTTTAGCACCTTGCATATTGGCACGAGTAAGAAGGTCTTCAATGTAACGTCGTTGAGATAGAAAAAGTCCTGTTGAAGTCCAAGTAGCCTCGATGCCAAGAAAAAAAGATAACTGCCCTAGATCTTTCAATGCAAACTCACGCTCCAAACTAGAAATAACTGATTGCAAGCCAGTTACTGTAGAACCTGTAAGAATAATATCGTCCACATAAACTAAAAGATAAGTGATACCCTCCGATGAGCGCCGAATGAATAAAGATGTATCGGCTTTAGAGATGGAAAATCCCAACTTTTGCAAGTAAAGACTGAGACGATGGTACCATGCTCTAGGAGCTTGCTTGAGGCCGTAAAGAGACTTGTGAAGCTTACAAACATGATTAGGAAACTGTGGATTTTTATAACCAGGCGGTTGCTTCATGTATACCTCCTCATTAAGAAACCCATTTAAGAAAGCATTTTGAATGTCAAGTTGACGTACCGGCCAGTTATATGTTAAAGCAAGGGTGAGAACAACACGGATTGTGCAAGGTTTAATCACAGGACTAAACGTCTCTCCATAGTCGATACCTTCTTGTTGATTAAACCCTTTAGCGACCAAACGAGCTTTGTAACGCTCAATGGTACCATCAGCTCTGCGTTTGACCCGAAATACCCACTTACAACCAACCAAATTCATGTGTGGAGAATACGGAACATATGACCAGGTGCCATTCTTCATTAAAGCATCATGCTCTTCATCCATAGAGATGCACCACTTAGGATCAGATTTTGCCTGCGTATAACAACTAGGCTCAAAAAGTTCATCAGTAACTTTAGCATGTTTAGATGCCATGAGAACATTCGGCTTAAAAATACCGCTTTTACCTCGTGTAACCATCCCATGCTCATTAGAAACGACAGGCTGTGGTAAGGTGACCTGTGTGGGGTTGGAGTTGATACGTTTTGGTAGATGAGATCGGGGGGCTGTATGTAATGGAGGTAAAAGAGTTGTTAGGGGGGTAGGATCTGTATGGGGAATGGAAGTAGGAGAGGGAGTTGTTGAGGGGGTAGGATCTGTATGGGAAATAGAAGAAGGAGAGGGAGAACGGGAATTAGGTATTGAAGTTGGTGGATGTGTAGGTATATTATGGTTGGAAGGTACGGAGCTGATAGGATTAGAAAAGTGGAAATTGGGTACTGATGGAGTTGGTTGGACATGAGTGATAGGACATGGGTGTGGACCAAGTGGTTGAGGAGAGGATGCAGACAAATGTTGGGTTTGTGGGGATGGTGAAGGTACTGGAGATATAGGACGAATGTTGGTAGTGGATACGGACCTAACAACTAGTGGATTTAAAGATGGTGGAGCTGGTGGAGGTACCGTAGGGGTTTTACTACTAAGTACTGGAATATTAGTAGTGTTTAAAGGGAAGGAAAATTGTTTTACCTGTTTAAATGATGACGATGAAGGTGGTTCCGCAGGGGCAGCAGCAAACGGGAAGGAGTCTTCGACAAAGACAACATGGCGAGACCAATAAATTCTTTTTGTAGGTAGATGAAAACACTTGTAACCTTTTCTAGCTGCATCGTATCCAAGAAAGACACAAGGAGAAGAACGTGGCTCCAATTTGTTAGAGCGATAATCTCGGAGGTGAGGATAACACAAACATCCAAAGGTTTTGAGAGACAAATAATCAGGAACCTTATTAAAAAGTAATTCATATGGAGAGCAAGACCCAGTTGGTGATGAAGGAACTCTATTCATGAGAAAACAAGCCGTAAAAAATGCATCATACCAAAAATTGACTGGAACGGATGCCATAGAAAGCAAAGTTAAACCGGTTTCAACAATATGTCTATGACGTCTTTCTACTAGACCATTTTGGGCGGAAGTGTGTGGACAAGATAATCTATGAAGAGTGCCATTGTCACGAAGAATGGGTTTAATACGATTGTATTCAGTACCGTTATCGGTTTGGAATTGTTTAATTTTTGTGCTAAAAAGGTTTTCAACATGCTTAGAAAATAGCAAGAAAAGAGAGACAACATTTGTTTTGTCGTGCATTGGATAAATCCAGTAAAGCGGCTAAATGCATCAACAAAGATAACATAATAACGGTAACCTTCATTAGATAAGATAGGTGCAGGACCCCAAACATCCGAAATAATTAAATCCAATGGTTTGGAGTACACAGTGGTACTAGAATGAAAAGGGAGTTTATGACTCTTATTCTCTAAGCAAGACTGACAAAAAGAAATTTTGGAATTTGAAACCGGGAGATGATTACGAGACACCACAGACTTGACTGTTCGTAACATCGGATGACCTAAACGGTTGTGCCATGACTGCAATGAAGTTCGTTCTCCTACTAAAGCTGAAATTGAAGAACTAACGGGTCTCAATGTGTAGAGACCATCTTTAAGCATGCCCCGCAAAACCACCTTCCCCGTTTGTGGATCCTTCACAAGACAACTAGAATCATTAAATTCAAAGATGACATGATTATCACGGCAAAATTGGGACACAGATAGGAGATTATGGGAAAGATGAGGAACATATAAGGTATTTGAGAGAAGAAAATTATGGGTGGGAGTAGGTAATAAGGCCGAACCTGTATGAGATATGGGTAAACTGGAACCACTAGCCACCTTTACCTGATCCGTGCCGGTGTATTCAGTAGGAGCACGAAGATGGGAAATATCGTTGGTCATATGATGAGAGGCACCGCTGTCAGGAAGCCAATCATAAGTGTAAACTGGTGCAGCAGTTGTAGCATAAGCCGTTGGAGCAGAGCCTTGCGAAGGGTTGGGTCTTGAGTTTCTATTAGGCGGCTGCTTGCGAGGAGGCTTAAAGTTGCGATCAAAACGCTTCCAACAGTCTTGGGCAATGTGGTGAGGTTTTTCACAAAGTTGACAAATAACAGGACTCACGCCAGTATTAGGTGAGGATACCTTGCCACGGTTGGAAGAAAACTTGACGGCATTCGCTTGAGGCTGCATAAGAGACTTATTCTGCTTGTCAATACGACGTTCATAAGACAAGAGGTGAGTCTCAAAAGTTTCAACAGTAAAGCGATCCATTGATGTTTGGAGAGAAGCATAAATAGTTTCAAAAGATGAATCAAGTCCATCGAGTAAGATATGGCGAAGTTCCATATCGGATATAGGGTGGCCAGCAGAGGCGAGAGAATCTGCAAGTTGGTTAGCATGGGCTAAATATTCTGTAATAGATCTGTTACCCTTTTGAATATGCTGGAGTTCACGCCGAATAGCCAAAATGTTAGCCTCGGATTTGGAGGCAAGCAACTCATCAATCTTTGTCCATGCCGTAGCACTAGAGGTACAACCACGAACTTTAGCTAAAATAGGTGCTGAAAGGGATGAAAATAGCCACCCAAGGAGGATTTTATCTTCACGAATCCAAGTGGTAAAGGCTGGATTTGGAAGACCATCAACAACAGCAGGTGGACGAGGCTTCGCGCCAGTAAAGTAATGTTCAAGATCATAACCCTGGAGATAGGGTTCAAACTGTGCTTTCCAAAGCAAGAGATTCATGTTGTCAAGTTTGATGGTAATTGCGTTTTGAAGAACTGTCATGGAAGATTTGAAAGAAGAGGTCGAAGACGAGATAGATGCAGAGATGCTATGGTTAATAATGGGAATTGTCTCTGAGTTGGTAGAAGCGGAAGAGCTGGAAGTGGCCATAGGATCGATGTTAGGATGATACCAAGTTAGAACAGGGTATTTTGTAGGTTTCTCAATCGATGAGAAGAACCCAAAGGAAGATTATATTTATAGACTAATGTGTGGTTACATTCTTAGATTACAAGATGCGCATAACTTATTTATGGAAACAATATATACTGACATGAAAACAATATATACTGACATAAAGAAATTCTAATCCTAGTTGTTTACAGACTGTACAAGGGCCGGTGTCTGACATGCTCTAACATAGAGGGTATGCTCACCAAAGAAGACGAGAACGCAAACTAATCCATTCGGATACGGAATATGGCGAAAGAAACTTTTGTGGACAAGGAAATAATTGGTCATTCCAAGATGCAATTGACCAATGGTTTTGCCGAGAAATCCACAAAAACAGCTCCTGTTGGCAGATAAAAGAATGTACATATCCTACACAACTTGTTTGGTAGTGTACATTGAATGTCGGTTGTGATAGGATCAGAACTTTGGTAACTTGTAATTACGACCCTGGTGTGAACCCATATTAACTAACGCTTTGCGATCAATGTCAACTTAAAGTCTTAAAGGTCGTGTTGTCGAAAAAGAAAAAGAACAAAAAGAACAAAAAAAAAAGGGAAAAAGAAAGAAAAGTCCGGAGGTTTTGGGGTGCCCGTGCCAGTCCGGATAGATAGAAATAGCTCTTTTCTGTTTGGTTGAATTTGGTATAGAAGATTTAATTATCCCACATCGATTAAAGCAGTGTCACTCAGTTTGTTGATAAGACGAAAACGAGTCTAGAAAATCGTGGATGGTGTATTAATTAATTAATACATGATATCAGATTGAGGTGTCAAATTGAGTTTTGAACCCTACGCTCGATACCATGATAATAATAATTATTATATTATTCTTTTTATAATTTCATTTATTTATTATATTTATCATTTATTAAATTACAGTCCCTTTGGTTGGTAGCCGAGCAACAAGCTGAGCTCCAACTCCTTTCTGAACAACTACACCCAACCTATAAAAAATAAAGCTACCTAAACCACTACCAGCGTCATTTCATTTTGAAGTCAAATAAACATCTTTTAATTTTAGTTTAAATCATATCATTTGCAGAAGAGTCTGGCATCATAACTAGCAATACAATTTTTCAATCTTTTAAGAAAACTATAGTATCTTCTCATAGTTTTCCAAGGGTAGTGAAAGCCAAAATGCCAAGTCCATATTCGTGGGCAGTGTTTTTGTCAAAATATTTGTTGCGTTTGCGAAGAACTGCATTGGATAATGCACGACCAAGAAAAAACCACGGATACCACCAGTAAAGGGTGAGACTCCCGTAACACCGAAACAAACATTTAGTCCATTTTCCCAATTGTGGACCAAAACATCTGCCGGCCGCGACGCAGTATCATCATCGGACAGAAAGCAAAGAGACGCTTCTTTCCTAGCCGAAACACCAACTCTATAACACATGTCAGCAAAAACATCTCTAACAAGATCGTGCCGGAATTTAAGACAACATCACTTGCGCAGTGTAGAGCGTGATCCCCAAAGATATCCATCTCCTTGTTACAGCTGGGGCAAAGTCTACCATTATCAAATAACGAGATACCGAGACTAACAAAGTATGGAACTAAATTTCTAGGCCCAATGCTTTGGTTAAGCCCAACGATAGGCACTGCAAGTAGATAATCTTGAGCATGTTTGATTTTGTTGCATTGCAACAAGATGGAGAGTCGGTCTGTCATAGTGAATTATAATCTTACTCATAATTCATGTTTTACTTTCCGATTGTCTGCAATCCTATTGTTACAAACTATTTTCAAAATGGTCATATTTTGGCTAGGAGGAGAGTTAAGTGCTAACTCACATTTAAATATGTTAACGAAATTATCTATGTATCCTTCCTATATATACCTCCATGGATAATTTTAAATTTTGCCTTCATTATAGTTATTTTCACAGTGGTGTTATATGTAGATGGTGGTGCCGCCGGTTACATATCATTACAACGCATTCAGGATCGTTAAACCGCATTCACCCAAAGGGTTCGCCATTTCTCCTCTGGGGTTTAGCGAAGATTCTTAAGCTTCCACCACCACCACCACCGCTTTATCACCACCACCTCAACCAATTAATTAAATGAGGAGGGTATTTTAAGATAAGGTATTTTGGGTAAAGATAACACCGTTTTACTCAAAAGTGTTAAATCGGATGGAAAAAGAACATCTTGTAAATCAAGATATAAAGTATGATAGATTTGCAAACCAATTATAAAAAGTATGACCATTTTATAAATGACCCATATTATATAACCTCGGCGCGTAATTCATTGTTTTACTTTCCCGATTGGTTAAAAAAAAAAAATCCCGATTGGCATTACTCAATAAAAATCTATAAAAATCAATTTTAAAGGTGTCCAAATTGGACCATCATGGCATCAAAACTTATAACGAACATAAATGACGTGCATATTCATGTTTACTTTGTCAGTGGATTTTTCCCACCAAAGACCTTTGTTTTTATTTTTGCACCATATTTCCCAATATATTGTTTAAAATGGAATTAAGTAACCCCTTGTACTTCTAAGGAACTGATGTCCATACCTTCCATCTGGTATTTTATCAGTGAAATTCCCGATAACACGATAACGCTTTCCCACGGGCGAACCAGTTTTTTTTCTTCTAGTTTTCTTCTTTCCTCACCTTTCTCTCTGGTTTCTCCATCCGCCATGAGCGGCTAACTAGCCGTTCATAGGCTCTGATGGATCTGAAGCAATTAAATCACTAGGTTTCTGCATTATGGGGTCATATCTATCTTGGGTCTTGCTTAATTTTTAATTAGAGCTAGGTAGTGGTGGAGGCAGTCGAGAAATTTCAGTAGAAGAAGAAATCTTCACACTGTTGCGTTTGATTACCAATTCACTCAGGTAATGATTTGCTATACCCACTTGCACCTGATAATGATTCTGAAGCTGCAAATTGCGATTCAATTTCCAATTTCTAAACCTAATTCTCTGGCTCCCTTTGTTAATTTATCTCAATTTAATCCATAATTTAGCCATCTGTTTCAATCTCTTAGAACTCTTGCAACACCTGTTTGTTTGCTACCCAACCTTCTTTGTCACCCAATTGAATTAGGTTATGAACTGTGTGAATATTAAATCTCTCTGATTTCTGTGGAGTAATTTTATAATCTTGTTGAAACCCTAATTGGTCATTATAAATTCACCATTCCTTTAATGAAACCTCACCCCCTTGTTAAGATTTCCTTTCTTTGTGTTCTCTACCCTTCTCATTCACTTACTTCCTTCAAATACCATAAAACCTGTGTAGCTTTTAAGCTGAGCCTTTGTATCACCATGCAAGATGTTTGGCATGGTGATGTTTCACAATTAACAAGTCAGTTACAAGCCTCCTTGAACTTGAGCAATGGTAGACAGTTTTCTTTAGAAGAGGTTATCTCTCCTAGGTTCATGAACAACCAAAATATTTGGACCAGCTGTCTGTTAGGTGTATTTGCTGAACCAGTTGATAGGAATAGCTGGAATGTGATAAATGCACTTCTGTTTTAGTGGAAGATTCAAGGGGAATTATCAGTTAAGTCTGTAAGTGAGTGGGTATTCCTGGTTAGATTTGAAAGAGAAGAAGAAATTCTTAGAGTTTTAGCTGTGGCTACCAGAGTAGTCTATGGCGATCTTTTCTGTATCAAAAAATGGGACAAGACTGAGAAGTTTGATGACTGGAGACCAACAAAAGAGAAATTTTTCATAACAGTGCCCAATTTGACTCAAGCACAGGTGAATAGTGACAATCTCAGAAGGTACATAGCTTGCATGGGTGAAATTACATCTTTTTCATTCCCTGTAAGGAAGGCCAATGGTAGCTACTCCATCACAATCAGAGCTAGCATCAGGTTTAGGCAGAGGCTCACTTTCAGTATCATGGAAGAAAATGAGATGGGCTCCACAAATGAAATTACTTTCCAATTTCATCAGTTTCACAACAATTACTGTGGCTTCTGTAAAGTCATTGGGCATAAGCTGGAGAACTGTGGAGAGTTTGTGGTTTACCAGCAACAAGTTGAAGAATAGCAGGCAGAAGCTGATGCTGTCATGGATGCTATGCAGAACATAGATGAACAACAAATGGAGCAGGAGAATTTGCAACAACATGAGCACCATAATATGCAAAATGACATGATGTTTGAGGAAGACAGCTTGCATGAATCTGATGCAGGGCAAACAACATCTGAGGTAACTTGCTCAGACTATTTAAGGCAGTTTGAGGTTGATAATGAAAGCCATGGCAGTGAGGGTGATTCTTATCAGCAAATAGTGAATAATGGCATATCTTCAGCAAGTGCCTTAAATGCAGAGGCTGAGCCATTACAAGCACCTCCCACTGTCAAGTCTGACACTTACATGTGGAAGGTTGTTCACAAAAGGGACAGACCTGGACAATATCTAAACATGGAAGCTGGGTTTTGGAGTGGCTCCAGCTCTTCTCATCAGCATCTAAATGTGGACCAGGATTATGTCAAGAATTGGCAGCTGATGCAATCTTTTTTTCACTGGGATTCAGCCTTACCAGCTTCTAAGAAGTTAAAGATCTCTGAGATTGATTTGAACTGCTCACCACAAGTTTCAGTATCTGAAGTTCCAAGAGACATCCATGTTGTTGATGAACAAACAAGAGACATTACTCATCCTCACCAGTGGTTCCAAGGTGAAGGATCAAGTGCAAAGCCTGCCAGCAATGACCCTAAAGCAAAAGGCAAAAAAATTGCCTAATTGGGCTGAGGTCCCATGACCCCTAATTTGCAGAATAAGTAGTGACTATGCAGATCTCCATCAGAGCCTATGGCTCCCTTTCTTGTGTTTCTTGTTCGAATCTGCTTTTCTGTATCTTTAGTTTCCTGCTTTTCTTTGTCTGTGTGTTTATATTCAGTTGCTCTTAGTTTAGGTCTGCTTTTATTTACCTGTAATATAATCCTGTGTAGGCCCGTTTATATCTCTGTAACATATCTCTGTGTCTGTGTCTATACATAAGCTTGTAATTTCTTGTCTGTTGTTTCTTTAAATTCTGTTTGAATTTCTTTGTTAATCTCTGCGTTAGCTCTCTTTAACCTCTGTTGTGTTAATTTGAGAATTCCTGCCTGTGTCTTGGGCTTTAGCTTTTATTCTTTGACCTAATTTTATTCATCTCCTTTTCCCTATTTGAATTGGTGTTTGTGCATTGTCTACCTGCTAGACATTCTATTCAATTTATCGTCACTCTCTTTCCCTTTTTCTTGTTTATCTACTGCTATCACTCTGTTTGATTGATCTTAGCACTCTGCCTTGTCTATTTCAAGTTTCTTGGTTAACCTGCTCTAGTGTTTTTCCTCCTTCCTCTTTCCTCCAGTAGGCTTTTGTTTTCTTTTCATCTTCAATGAAGTTGATTTCTTGGAACGTTCAGGGATTTGGAACCCCCATCACTAAAGATCATTTTCACTATCTATGTCAATATTACAAGCCTGATATAGTTTTCTTGGCTGAGACAAAGGCCCCTTTGGCTCGCATGGACTTTTTTTTTAACCAATCTGCTTTTGGTGACTGGTTTATTGTCCCTTCCGTGGGAATAGCTAAGGGTTTAGTCATAGCATTGCATAACAATATTGAAATGAAATTAATTTCGTCAAAATTCAACGTTTGTCATTTTGATTCTAAAATAGGAAACACAGAGGTATTAATCACTTGTGTTTACGGAGCAGTCGAAGCAGAGGACAAAATCGAACAATGGACATATATCTTGGAAATCGCGCAACAAATAAGCAAGCCTTGGGTGATAATAGGAGAGCTAAATGTTATACTGGACCCAGACGAGAAACAGGGTGGGAACAAAGCGGGATCCAGCAGCAAATCCTTCATCATAGACACTATCGATACATTGGGGCTACAAGATGTGGGGTACGAAGGATCGCCTTTCACTTGGTCAAACAATCGAAAGGGGGAGGCAAACATATGTGAACGAATTGATAGAGAGCTAACTTCTTTCATGTGGTCCCAGAAATTCCCGGATACCAAGGTAATTTACCTCCCAAGGGTAGGCTCTGATCATGCGCCTATCTTATTAGATTCAAACCCTGAAAAATATATAATTCTGAAACCGTTTAGATGCCTTCGATCCTGGTTAACTCATTCCACTCTACCTACGGTAGTAGATGCATCCTGGAAATTACACTCAACCAACTCCAATGAGACATCATTCTCTGGGCTTCTAAAACTACTCTCCTCTGACTTGGCACATTGGAACACAAATATTTTTGGGAACATACACAAAAATATCAAATCATTGAATAATAAAATTGATAATATCCATAGATCTGGAAATATCTCAAAAAAAATAGATACACTAAAAAGTCTCCAAGCGGAGTTAGGAAAATGGTATAAAATCAAAAATGATTATTACCATCAATTATCCAGGGATAAATTCTTAAAAGAATATGATCAGAACACAGAATATTTCCATGCCTCTGCCTCAAATAGAAAAAGAATCAATGCGATAAACTCTCTAAGAGAACCCTTTGGGCTATGGATCTCAGATAGAGATCAACTCAAATCTCTGCTAGTCAAACACTTCCAACAAATAAGATTGTCCCAAAATAGCAACTTCGACTTTGATCTAGATACAATCATAAATCCTTGCATCAATTTAGAAGATAATGTCGTCCTTTCTGCAATACCCAATAAAGAAGAAATTTGGCTCACTCTTTCTAATATGAATCAATGGGGAGCCCCTGGCCCGGATGGTTTCCAGCCAGGCTTCTTTAAAGCTAATTGGGACATTCTGGGAAATGATATCATCGATATTGTCCAAGAGTTCTTTCGTTCGGCCTCGCTTGACAAAGATTTAAATCATTCTTTCATAACCCTCATCCGAAAAATTTCCACACTACAAACCCTAGGAGATTTCAGACCTATTAGCCTGAGTAATACTATTTATAAAATCATATCCAATATATTAGCTAACAGACTAAAACCCCTTCTAGATAAAATAATCTCCCCTAATCAATCTGCATTTCTCCCTGGTCGACAAATCACCGATAACATCATAATTGCCCATGAACTTATCCATTTGATGAAAACATCCAAGAAAAAAAGGGCTTTCTAGCGTTAAAACTAGATCTATCAAAAGCTTTTGATAGGTTCGAATGGAATTTTATTAAGAAAGTTCTGTTAGCTCTTGGTTTTTCGGAATTCTGGAAAAGCTCGTTCTACAATGCATATCTACAACCTCATTCTCAATCCTTCTAAATGGATCTCCGGGGCCATCTTTTATTACTTCTTGGGGGTTAAGACAGGGGGACCCCTTATCTCCATATCTCTTCCTAATTTGCAAGGAGATACTCTCTAGGCTTCTTGAAAAGGCAGTTGAAGACAAGAGAATATCGGGATTGCAGATAAACAAAAATGCTCCAAACATCTCACACCTTTTCTTTGCGGACGACTGCTTTTTATTCACAAAAGCTGATCTGGGGGAAGCGAAAAGTTTATTGGAAATTTTACAGGTATTTGGGAATATCACGGGGTAAATGGTTAATCTACAAAAATCCAGTGTCTACTTCAGCCCAAAAATACACCCAAGACATGGAAAAATAATTGCAAGAATTTTAAAAGTACAGCTGATGACCAAAAATGATAGATACTTGGGTACTCCGTTATTCTTTGACAAAAACAGAAAAGCCAACTTTGAACCGCTTTTACAGCGTTATTACTCTACGTTACAAGGTTGGAAATCGAAACTGTTATCTCAAGCTGGGAGGACTGTTTTGATTAAATCGGTTCATCAATCTTATCCGACGTATCAAATGCAATTCCTTGCCCTGCCGAAAATAACTCTCGATCAGCTTGACCGTATTCATAGAAACTTTTGGTGGAAAAAAGATGGGCAAAAAAGACAAGGTGGATTTATAAGGGCCTGGAAAAGTATATGTAAACCATATCCCAAGGCGGCTTAGGAATTAAAAATCCACATCATTTTAACCAAGCCCTCCTTACCAAACTTGCTAGTAGACCGGTCACAGAACAAGACCAATTATGGGTCAAATTATTAAAAGAAAAATACTTTCCGAATTCCCACCCCTAGAAAAATCCAAAAATTCAAATTTATCGTGGATTTGGACTAGCATTCAAAAAGGGCTAGAGCTAATAAAAGGTAATTTTATTTGGCAAGTCAAAAACGGAGCTTCGGTGAAAATATGGGAAGATAGATGGATACCCAATACTGGTATAATCCAGAAAAAACCCAACAGTCAAGAACAGGCTCCAACAAGAGTTCAAGAAATAATTACAGATCAGAATAGATGGGACAACGAAAAGCTAAACCAATTTTTCTACCCAGCGGATAAGGAAAAAATCCAAGCTTTAAACCCCAGGAATAACGAAAAAGATATTATTCGATGGAGACACCATCAATCCGAAAAATTCTCGGCTAAAAATGTTTATACATTTCTAGTTAATCAAGATCCCGAATATTATGATAACCCAGATTTCCCATGGAGAAAGATATGGGAAATCCAAGCTATCCCTAGAATTCGGCTTTTCATTTGGAAAATAGTGCAAAGAGTCCTTCCGACGTCGGCTAGATTAGGTACTCACAATGAGGAAATTGACCCGATTTGCCGGTTATGTAATAATCAAGTGCAAGAAACGGAGACTCATCTTTTCTGCGAGTGCCCTTTTGCAACAGCAGTTTGGTTTGGTCTATCTCTACATAATATAATCGGTGCGTATTCTCACAAATTTCGGCTATTGATTGGGTTAATTGGTGGATTACGGAAGCGGATCTAAAACATCTTCAAGTAAAAATATCCACAACACTTTGGTTCATTTGGAAATACAGATGTTCGATTGTTTTTGAAGAAATTCACCCAGACCCAGTCAATTTATTAGGACAAATAAATGGTTTCTTAAATTCCACCCCGTCAAATACCATTCAAAGTAATAAGGAGAATCAAAAGAAAATATCAGTCAACAATTCTTGTTCCAACCTGAATTCGGACCGGATATTATTCATTGATGCATCTTACAAAAAGAGGACTCTTCGATGGGATATGTGATGTAGTTTTACAAGTGGTAAGTATAGGGTTTGATTCTCGGACTTGGGAAGTTGTTGATTTTAGGACTTAATAAACAAAAATACTAAAAAACAAAGAAAAGATTCTAACAATGTTGAGAGATACTGGGACTCAAGATTTCACTGTTTCTCATATTCATGTGGTTCAGAAATTAATCCTAGGATATTTATGGCTCAAATAACAAAATTTATTGACTCTTAATATTTGCCAAGATAGATTTTTGAAAGCAATGACTGTAAATCTAAAGCATGGGACATCAAATCATTTAAGATAAGCATGACCCATCAATTGAAATAACATTCACTCAATAAAAATCATAAAACAATTATAAACGAGTGCAAAAAGTAAATAAGAATTAATTCAAGTTACCACATAAATGATATCCGACTTCCTCCTTCGTCCTGTGATGGGGTTTAGCTACTCATTGTAAAAACACGCTCAAAATAATAAATCATGGCTCAAAGGTGTTTTTATTGAAGAAATTATATAATCTCGGCCAATGCAACGCAGCAGTATTGGCGTTACAGAGTTCACTGTTACAAAGGAATAAGACTGTCGAAGAACGATAGTTGAATGACACTGTCGTTGTATTTAAGACTGCTTCTGCGACAGTCTCTGGCGGTTCAATGTTCTTGGTGTTGTTGAGTTTTGCAGCAGCAGGTGAACTTTTCTCTGCAGCGTGATTTCTTCGTACCAGAGCTTCCAATCGACCCCAAAACTCTCCGACTCCCTTCTTGTAACTAAAGCAGGCTGTTTTACACTACAGGTAGGTTTAATCCGCACGAAATCCACTTTTCCTCCACGGAAAGTCACGGACTTTTCTTCCCTGTAAATCTTCCTTACACGTCATTGATTGAATCGTAGCTGTTCAAGACTCTTCTTAGGAAATCAGATATTCACTTCCCTCTGCCCACGTAACTTCCAAAAATATACCACAGAAACCCGAGTCGTTTCCTTCCCTGTTTTAGCTTCGAACGGATGATTAAGCCCAATTTAGTTTGTTGAATTACCTATACCAGGCCTGTTTAGCTAAATCAAGTCCATCCCAACCTTATTTGGCGATTGAATCTCGTTAAAAGCCTTCCAATCATCGAACCCCAAAACTGGCCTCGCGCTCCAAATTTCCCGCCAAATTGATTTTTTTGAAATGAAAATGATGACCTCCCCCTAACCTGTGCGGGTCTGCCAATAGTACTTGCCTTGGAAATGGATGCCCCTTAGTAATTTGGGTACCCCTTATCCACTGTCGGGTTCCCTTTAGCAATTCTTCTGAGGTGTAATTATGAATTTTCTGGGGAGTCTCTAGCATACTTCCGGGTGCCTGTAGTGCGTCTTCTGGGTGCCTTTAGTAATTTTCTCCCAGGACCACTTTTCGAGCCAATTTCTTCGCAAGAAGTTATTTCTCCAAAAACACCTACAAAGACATAAAATACCAAAATAAGCGCAAAATCGAGCACTAACAATATACATAATTGAGATCAATATAGACACATAAATGCGTCTATCAATATGCTTTCATCTTGTATTCTGTAGATGACGAGAGTTTCATGCACATCTCGGCGGGATCGGAGTGGGAGACTTCAGCTTTTCATGCGGAAGCAAAAGCCTTGCCGAAGGCAATTACGTGGCTAAAGGATAACATTCTATCAAGCGTGGTCATTGCAACTGACTGTAAAGCGTTGGCAGACAAATTAAACAGGGTGACTTCAGAATATCCGTGGCCGACAGAAAATACTTTGCAGGAAATAAGAGTAATTCTGGTCGAGCTCCCCCAAACTAAAGTGAAATCCATTAGGAGAAAAAACAACAAGGCAGCAGACTACATAGCTAAGGTGGCTAGACTAAAAAGGTTACAACACATGTCGGAAAGCCTACATCAACGAGTTCACAATTCTAGCATAGACCATAATTTTGATAAAGATGATTTTGTAAATCTGTTGTATTACATTTGCTAGCTCTAATATATGATCTTTTCCATCAAAAAAAAAATAAAAAAAAAATCCATACCTTCCGCAGCATAGCTTTTTTTTTATTCTGGTAGAAATATGATTTAAAATCCCGAAATAAGGTAAGTGTACAAGTGGCTTTATATATTTCAGCAGGCTAAGCTGCTTTTAGTGTACCTCTTAGGAAAACTATAATATTTATGTTATTACCAAGAAAGTAGACAACCTTCAAGTTTTACTCTACTTTTGTTAGAGCGAATCAGTTGAACCTGCATGCATTGATATGCTAAGTTGTTGTCAAATTTTAGATGCCAAAATTATTTCTTGATTTGTAGCTTAATAAAGTCAACTTTGCATAGATTAGATTAGGTAGTAAACTTCTTAATTAAGATCATCCAAGTTGCTTTTTGAAGATTGAAGATCACACAAAGATATCATTTGAAGAACTTCATCAAAGGTTAGTGACGAAGACTGATTTTCCTTTCGGACTATTTTCCCTTTTATCCATCTATCCATCGTAACAAAGTCAAACAATTTGAATGAATTGCAAAGAAGGACCATCTCATAGATTAGTAAATGATAATTGTCTAGTATAGTTTCCAATTCAAGTTCCGGCTTGATGCACTTCGAAATAACGAATCAAGTGAGGAAAGTTCGTCGAACTTTGAGCATTTGAGTTCATGAACTTAATTGGTGAATTCGCGAACCTAAATAGCGGTCAAAGTTCTTGAACTCCAAAAATTACTTGAGTTCGCGAACCCGGATGATCCCGTCAATACTTTGATCTAGTTTGAGTGACCCATATGTCAGAAGAGAAGGCTTTCAAGAATAATCAAACTAGGTGCAATCAAAGTTTCAACAACCGTTAGTCAACCAAATAAATAATCGAAAACTAAAATAACGATGAAATTATCTAATTTCCCACCAATGGTACTCATAGAGCTTCTTGATCCCACAGAAGTCTTTAAACGAGCGGTCGTAAGAGATTTCACCTAATTATGGTACTTTCCTTTCCGGATAGACGGTTCCACCAGAAACAACACGAATGAAATTTTTCTGGATCTTAGGATAGTTTGCATGAAATGCAAACTCAACTATTTATAGACCAAGGTTGTTTGGACAATAAGGAAATTCCAAAACCGAAAATATTCTCAAGATATGCAATAAGTACCTAATTTCGGTTAACCTATTTCCAACTAATATCCAACCTGTAATCCGAAATCTCTCATTAGAAAATATCTAATATTACTTTAGCACTTAACTAATATAACTTTCCAAGAGATATGTTTTGATTTGCTGGAAAATCAAAAGCATATAATCGAAAATCTTAATTCAAAGATTCTCAATATTTCGGATTGGGATCACCTTGAGTATCAAGGAATATCTTTGGAAAATAAAAGATAAGAATCGTATTCATGTCTAAATTATGTCGACATCCAGAACTTTCCTATTTACCAAACCCTAATTCCAAACTCACACAAAATCGTAAAGTAATATGTGAATATGGAGGATCGGTTTTGCTCTTGGGACCGATTCTACCATGACTCCTAACATAGCTTAAGATCGGTTCTACCAAGTCTCCAAATATAGGTACGGATCGGTTCTACCAAGACTCTCAACAATAGTTAAGATCGGTTCTACCATGTATCCCAAATAGGTAAGGATCGGTTCTACCAAGATTCTTAATATAAGTCAAGATCGGTTCTACCGCATATCCCAAACTAGGTAAAGATCGATTCTACCATAACTGTCAACATAAGTCAAGATCGGTTCTACCAAAGATATTACCTAGGTTCGAATTGGTCATCCAATAGATCTTCAATGAAAACCAGACCAAAACGCCTATTTTTAATTCCTCTTGATTACGAAACAATTTTCGTATATGTACCTCCTTTAAACATATGTAATCAAACATAGTTTCTTAAGATGAAATAACACCTATATCCAATACACAATCAAGTAACAAGTTACATAGATTATGCCGATGTCACATTTACGAAGTTCAAAAGATAAACGTTATACTTCGTAATCAAATATTCTTCCTTGACACTTTGATCATAATAAAATGACCAAGTCTAATACTAGAGTATTAAATATAACATCTCATGTTATGTTTTCAATCTTAAACGACTTGAAATCAACAATAGGAATGGAAACAAGTCAAATCAGTATCACTATACCTTAAGTGGAAGGATGATGTCTTCATTGTAGTCGATACGTCTTCACGATCTTCAGGTCTTCAAGGTAATACTTGTACGTCTCAATATTCCTATACTTTCTAGTCTAACCTAAACGATGTTGACTCTAGTACATTTAATCAAGCGATTCTAATTGAGTTTGATACTAAAATATGACAATCAAACTTGACATACCAACGCTTGGTGGGTTCAACCGAGAAATGCTCTAACACTTATAAAAATTTCAATTTAGTTCTCATAGCTCAGGTCCGAGTTTTGAATTTGTTCGACGGTTTACTTCAAAATCATGTAATTTGTTTACAAAATTTCTCAACTAACCAAGAAATCTGGTGTCGTTACTGACATAGTAGAAGAGTCGAATGATATATTCCGACATTATATTTCCATCATTGTGCCGTTACGACACGGGTTAAGCCCTAGTTCTTCATAAAGTAAAGTTCAGCTAATATTTTCTTGTTTAATTATCAGCCGAACTGTTCATCAACACTTTCAGGTTGAAGAAAAATGAGAAGTTCAATTGATAATTTGATTTTATTGTTAGTCGAACTTCACTTCGTAAGTATAGTAAAACCTTGAGTTTTTTGGATTTAGACATAATGTATCAATCAAACAAAAGAACGAATGACTGGGTTTTTGAGAAATATTTTATGTAGTACATTTTATATAGTGTCAATAAGTATCTTTGCTTTGTTTTTTTACCTTGAAGGTAAAAATATATTAACCGAAGGAGAGAGCGTTCGTACAACCTGTTTCATGGAGGAATCCTTCTATCGTCACAGGAATGTGATCATGTGAAGGAGATATCTTGCGAAAACTTCCCACTTTACCTACGTATGTAAACATTGTTTTGGGTGTGAAGGGATTGTGGGGTTTGAAAGATGGCAACATAAGAAAAGGCCAAAGGGTTGGATGACATATGTATGTGTTCGTCGACAAAATCGACCTGATAGATACGCATAAGTCGCATAGAATTATCTTGAATGGAATTTATGCACAATAATCTACTTCATTGGTAAAGCTCAAAAGTTAATCCGAAATTTTTTAAAAGACAGAGATTTCCAAAGTCAAAGCCATGCACAGGATTGAATACAAGAATAAAAATATTTCTGTCTCTACCGACTCGGATATACTGTATCATCCAATGAGTCAAATACAGGCCGTTGTCCCTTAATCAAGAAACAACATCCTTGTTGGGTATTCTTGCTGGACGTTGATCAATTTTTCACTTTTCCTGGCATTTTAGGATTTCATGCGCTCATTTTCTTTGCACGCTGTTTACAGTCTTGAGGAGGTTCCCTACATCTTCGGTTGGTGTTGAAACGACCCAAACAAGCGGGACCAAAACGGAAGAAAATAAAGCCACGCTTAAAGATAGATGGGGCATACAAATTTTGAGATTTGGCCTTAATTTATTTGCTAATCTCTAAATGGCCGTTGTTTTCTTCTTGATTAATTAAACAAACTGTTCATGTATGAGCTCATGGTTTTGACGTGGTGAACTTATCGCCTATCTCTATCAATATTTAGATTAAGAACAAGAACATAATGATGGATAATCAATATTAGTTTTATATTTACTTTGGATTATGATGCATAAGTTAAGTATAATAGTGATGTAGTAAACAGAAGAGATAAAGATGGATAATCATGTAGTCTTACACTTCACGTAGAAAGACGCGCAGTAAAAATGAGTAAACTTACCAAGAAAATTCTAAGAGGTTAGGTCTCGCAAGAAAGTAAACTGATAGTTCACAAGACAATTACTATAGCACATTCCATCTAGAATCAGCCGTTGGTTGGATGAACTTTGGTTTTACGAACGAAACAAGTCAGCAGCTCCCTTGAGTATTACTCCCTTTGTCCTAAAATTTATGTCCTCTATTCTATTTTCGTATGTCCTAAAATATTGTCCAGCTTCTGTTAATAGTCATATCTTTTAGTCAAACTCTCAAATATATCCTTCAAAATTTTACAATTATAAAATTATTTTAGATATCACCAATCTAAATATCAGATGACATCTTCCTCGATAGGAAACAAATCTACTAAATCAATCCATAAAGATTTTTATTTTTATCTTCTATTTAAATATTTTTATAAATATTATAACTACCAATATATTTTTCTTACATACTCCATAGGCTCCTTTTAATTTTGGTTATAATATATCATTTAATAGGGGTAGTTTTGTACACTCCTCTAGTCTCCTTAATATCTTGACTTAGTCAAAGCGGACTAATAATTTAGGACGGAGGGAGTATTGAGTAATCAACAATGATGAATGATGATGAAGAAGACCCGACTTTTGAAGAGGTCCGATAACGATCGTTTAGCTAACTCAAACCCTGATTGTGATAATAATCATCGAGCAAAAATAAATTAATCATCTAGCTATTCAGCATTGTGCGGACAAGTTTCATCTGCCAATTTTGCGTGGGACTCAACATGTTGGTTATCAGTTGGTTAGACTTATCATGCTATCTTAGTTATATTTGTAGAAAGTTGACAGCGATGTAAAATAAAAATAGATACTTCGTGGAAACTTCCCAACTACCTACGTACGCAAACATTCTATGGTGTAAAGGGGTTGCGGGCCGGGTTTTGGAATTTGACAACATATTGATTGCCCTTAGCGTTGACTATGAAATGAATATCTTCTTCAAGAATAGGTGGTTAAAATTAAATAGCTCAAAAATCCAAAAGAGGAAAAAACAGGAGGAGAAACATATACTACTATTATTTGTCCATCTTGACTCGGATGTCAGTAAAATACCGGCCGTTGTTTCTTAATCAAGAAACAACATCCTTTTGGGGCGTTCGTTTTATAGTACGTCGTTCTCAAAAAAAAAAAGTCTAAGTATATAGGATTTTATACTACTGCGAGGCAAATTTAGGATTTCATGCGGTCATAGGAAAAGATTTGAAAAAGACCCTAACAAGGCTGAGGATTATTATACCCACTGCCAACTGCTACCATTGGATCATATAGTAACCCCATCTAGCAGTCTTGAAAAATAAGGGGCAAGCAGATTTTGAGTTTGTCAATTCTTTGGTAAATTCTAAGGGCCGTTGTGATAAACTGATACTCCAGCCCGTTCTTTTTAATAAAGTTTGGTTTTGGTTTTTAGAAAATTAAGGAAATTAAGAAAATTAATCATTGAAAGTGGTCCTCATGACATTTGTCAATAAAAGAAGTGAATTGAAATGGTCCCCATGACACTTGTCAGCAAAAGAAGTAAAGTGAAATGGTCCACATGACACTTGTCATCAAAAGAAGTTAAGAGAAAAGTGGTCCCTAAAAACTAAAGTAACATTTGACTTTCCCAATTAGGAAACCAGCCTATTTTTTGAAATATTTATTTATAGAAACCAGCCTATTAAAAAGTAACGGAGGGAGTAATATATTTCTTAAACAAAGAGTGAGCATTCGTTGGGCTCATGGTTTTGACGTGGTGAACTTATCACCTATCTCCATCAAATACTTTGCCGATGGCTGAATCTGTAGGATTTACGTCTACTGAAATTGATACAAAGTCGTTATTAGGATTACATATATCATAATAGTTTTTGATAAAAGCTACCGGAGAAATTGATACAAAGGGACTAGTTGTCTTGCTATATTCTTAACTTTCTTAAATATTGCAATGCATTTCCATTGGATAGATGTTTCAGTGCCTTGTAGATATTTGATAGTTGCTTGATTGTCTCCTTCAACGGCGAGATTTTGCAGATTGTTTGTTTTAGCCCATTTTGTCCCTTGTAGCAGAGCCACAACTTCTGCTTCTTCAGCTGAGAAGGTCCTGCAACTTCCCATTTTCCCTTCTTGGAAAGTACCTGTCCAATTGCGCATGATGAAACCAAAACCTGCATCAGTCCTTACAGATATCCAAGAATCATCACAGTTTGGCTTATATGTATTTATGTTTGGTAGTTTCCAATAAATGTTAAGCTTCGGTTTTTACTATCGTTCAATAATCCTATTCAAATTTTCTAGGTGCCATTAAGTATAGTGTCTTCAGATATCTAAAGCCAATTATTCAGGGGTTCTTGTTTTATTTTTAAAATCTCTAAGGCATCTTTCTTTCCACATAAACCAGCACTTGGTTGCAGCTAAGGCCATAGAAATAAAATTCAAGTCACCTTTCCTCCATTCATTTTATTTATCTAAGAAAGAGTTATTATTAGAGATTGAGTTAGGAAGTACTTCCTGTAAAGGCATTGGATATAAGTTCCAAATTGTTCTTGCATAACTACATTCAAAGAATAAGCAATAAGTGGATTCCACATCTTGATGACAAACCACACATATTATTTCCACATCTATGAATGATCCCATCATTTGTCTTGTTGGTAATGTGACTTGTAGACACTTCCAGATGAATAAATTTATCTGAAAGGTATCCATAAACAACAAAAGCCTTTCCGATTTTAATGAGTAAGTCTTTAATTGAGAATTTAATGAGTTTAATAATATATATTTTGATTTTATCTTATACACTGAATAATCAAAAAGTAGACATAGAGATTTACCACCAAGCTTTTACTTTTAGATATAAATATAAAAACGATATAATGTAGCATATTAAATCAAAAAAGAGTGACACAAGATTTCGTCAACGAAAAAACTGCAATGTAGAGATAAAGAACACAAGGGATCTCGTCCACATTTGAACACTCACTGAATTCTGTCATTTTACCTCTTATCTATTATACGATCTAAGTGTAGTTGAGATAAATTTATTCCCTTCAAGTTGCCCCGCTCCAACGGTGCTCCTTTGCGTACAACTACTTTGAGTATACGCTATAGATCCCTAGCGGATGCCAATTACTAACTCGGGAGTGTATCCCC
>JAJJWW010004867.1:0-40689 GCA_023531295.1 Papaver armeniacum
ACCCATCAACAAATTTGATATCCATATTTATACTCGTTACTTAGGTGTTTTAAAATGCTTTCTAACGATACAAAGTTTACGAAAATCCATGGTATAGTTTGAGAGATAAATCATTTCCAAATTTTACAAATTATTATCCATAAGGGTATAATTGTAAAAAATACTTAATAATACTCTTTTCCATTCCTTTCCTTAATAATTGTGCAAACTTGAACTAGGTCATCTAATAGTGAGACGGAGGGAGTAGTAAATTCTCTGGAGTCAAGTAGTAGTCACCAAAGAGCAAGCTGCGATGGTGCGAGTATAACCAAAGATCAAAGACCAAAAAAAACGACTAAATTTGAGTTTAGTCCGTGATCGGCAGCTACGGTGGCCGAGTATATTTAGTCGGCGGATGTATAATCTTCGTTTGGTTGTGGAGCGGAGGTATAAAGTGCGTCTAGTTCGGGTTGATATAGTTTACGCTCGTTGTGGGGCGTTGGTAAAGATTCTGCGGGTTGTGGGCGTTCATAAAGTTTCTGGCAAGGAGAAAGGGCGTACGTATAATCAACGCGATGGGGCGTACGTAAAATCAACGCATGATGTCAGGCGTAAGTATAACACAAAATTGGTTAAAAAGACCAAAGTCAACAATTTCTAGGTGAAAAGGACATTTAGATTTTGATACTGTTTAAATGGACAAAAATGTAAAAATAGCCAGGATGTAAACAGTTTCATCCTGCCAATTTTCAAATACTTTTTTATTATTTTTAATTTACATCACAATGCATCCAGTTTCATCCTTACTATTTTTTAAGTTTAAGTCACGATGAATCCAGTTTCATCTTGCTATTCTTTAGTGTCCATTTCACCCATACTAATTTTTACTCGTCCATTTGAACCATGTTTTAAAAATATTTGGACAAATGACCCATTTTCCGTAAATATAATCAACGCTTCAAACTCAGCGTTTTGTTAATATAGAGATGAATTTTGTTAATATAGAATGATTTAATCAAAGAGATGAATTTTGTTAATATAGAATGATTTAAAGTGGATCCTTATATGCATACAGGAAGAAGATGAGGATAGGATTTGGGTTGGATGGTCAACATATACACTCACCACGTTGGGATTGAATACTAGTTAACTTGGACTTTGAATAGTCAAATAATTTTGATCTACTGATGTTGCCAGGAAACTGCTGCCAAATGTACGAAACTTCTACTGGGCATAAACGTGCAGCTGCAACTTGTCATTTGAGTGGGGGAATTTGTACTTCTTCCAAGTTAACGCTCAAAAATTCCAAATTGGAAGCTCGAACTTGGGCGGAGGTATAAGTCCCACTCCATGCCAGGCACAGGTTGGGGCGTTGCGCCCGACAGGCGTACGTATAATTTTCGTCTCATTGGGCGTTTTTTATATCATCGTCTGGCGTGGGGCGTAAACTTCAGCAACGCCCGGACAGGCGTACATTTCAGCACCGCTTCATTGAGGCATAGTTTATATACACGCATGTTCGTGGGACGAAAATTATACATGCGCTTCATGTGAAGCGTACTTTATATACCCGCCCGGTGCGAAACGAACATTATACATTCGCTCGACTATATTTGGTTTTGGTCTTGGTCCCAGACCAAATATAGTCTGGGATTTAGTCTTGGTCCGGATTTTAATCGATAATATATCCCGCTGTGTCTCGTTTTTTGACCAAATATTTGGTTATACTCACCCACTGTGGTTGCTCTAATAACAACAGGAACCTTTCTCATATTATTTTAATAATAATAAATGTCTCCTAATGTCGCTGTTAATCACATGTGTTAACTCATGATGAGTTCCTGAAAATAATATCAACACGAACACTTTCTCATATATTATTTTAATAATAAATATCTCTTAAAGTCGTTGTTAATCATATGTATTACTGAGTCCGACTGATGATGAGTTCCTGAAAATAATACTCCACAGTCTCCACTAGCAAATTCTACCGCTCAAGTAGTAGTCACCTTTTTTTCCCGAAGCAGTGTAGCAGTCGCCTAATAATAACATGAACCCTTTCTCGTATATTATAAACAACTAGTCATAAAAATCCAAGGTGACCAAACTTGTGGTACAAAAATCCCATTCAAATGTTGAGATCCATGAAAACTCCATCTTAAACAAAATTGATACAAAAATCCCAAATTTTTAAAAATTAATACAAAAATCCCAAATTTCAAAATTGGTTTCGTCAAATTCTTTGAGGTTTTTGTGTTACTTTTGTTTTGATGGGGTTTTTGTGTTACTTTTGTTTTGATGGGTTTTTTGTGGATGGATAGTGACACCTTTGGGGTTATAACTCGCGGACCGATTATTTTAATAATATCTCCTAATTGGCTGTTAATTACATGTATTACTGACTAAGCTATTGGTTCAACAACTGTGCCATTATTGTCGATATTTAGGCAATAGGCAATGACATATAATTATTAGTGGTACTCTCACAATAATAGTAAAATTTGTTAAGTTAGTTTGGTCTTGTTGATCAAGTCAATTATCTGTTTGGTCTCTTTTATAAATATATATTATTGTTTGGTCCTGAATATTACTGTTTGGTCCTACGGTGGACAACACCCACCCGGGATGACATCATCAATGATGTCATAGTTTTTTAAAAGTGGCAGAATTACCCTTTTTTTTTTCTTTTTTTGTCTCACTCTTAATAAAAATAAATAACTTTAAAATGAAATATCTTTTAAACCACATGTCCAAAAATGATAAATTTTATATATTTGGAAAGCCCTCGATTAGAGCTTTCCAACGAGAACCATTTTTGTTATGTTTCGGAGCTTTTAATTCTTACCTTATTCTTTAGCTAAAAATTAACTATAAAATGAACTATTATAGGAGTTCATTCTTTAAAATGAACTACTTTAATGAACTACCGTACTAGCTAGTTCATTTTAAAAAGTGAATTGTTTCAAGAAAAAAATTATTTAAGTTCATTCTACAAAATGAACTAGCTATCTATTTGGTTCATTCTACATAATGAACTGGTATAATGAGCTAATACTACGAGTTCATTCTACCATATGATATACCATTAGGAGTTCATTCAACAATATGAACACCTATCACGAGTTCATTCCACAATATGAACTACCATTTACGAGTTCATTTTATAATATGAACTACCACTACACCATATCTAGTATTTTCCAACGTCTTGTTTTTTAGGTGTGCAACTGCAACGTATATTGACGTTGGAGACCTTAATCCGTTGGTTACCAGAAAGTATACGTTGCACTGAGTTATAATTATCGCCGGGGAAAAATGAAAAGCAGGACACGCTTGTACTTCATCTAAATGGTCCAGGGCTTAACTGTCTATTGCACCCTTGTTGTTATCCCTTTCTTTTTTATTTTCATTTTCTTATTTTCTCATCGTCCCATCGTCTCATCGAGTTCTCCTCCTCTTATTTTTTATTCAATTCTAAAGCTAGACCGAGATCTGTAAAATCAAACTACATACTAATTTCTTAGGGTTTTAATTTATTTTTCTCAATCGATTCTCGTTACCAATCAATCTTTCTGTTTTTTTCTTTCAATTTCATATATGTTAGGGTTTTTTAAAAAAAATCTGCTTTATTGATATAAAAGTCCTTTTTGCTGTTGGAGTTCTTCTTCAACGATTCTTGTTTTTCAAACTTCATCTGGTAACGTTGTGGTTTCATGAAATAGATTTTTTTGTTTCTTTGATATAAGGGTTTTAATAATTTTTTTGTTTTTGTTTTTTTATGCTGAAGACTTTCAGGTTCATTTGGATCTACAGGTATAACATCTCATCACTTTTATCTGATTTGATGTGTAATTGCTAATGTTGGGTATCCTTTGATTCATTCAATTAACAAGGGGTTAGTCATGGGAGAATCCTGGGACTTTGGGAAACACCCTTGAATTCCATGTTAGTGGTAAAACCAAAGATTTTGAGTGAGTTTATAGTTTGGGGGAGTTGCATGTTTAGTTAGAGCTTTATCAAAATCTCAGATTTGTATTTGGGAGTTTGTTTTTTTGGTTTGAAAGGATAATAGGTGAAAAAGCTTGAACGATGTAAGGTTTTCCATTTCTATCCATGGAAATCACTAGTATTTTCTCATATATAAGTATGTAATCAACAATGAAGGAATAAGCAATTCCACTAATTACCTCTCACAAAACGTCGACTCTTTAAGCTTTATGCTTTTGCTGTCATTCCCTCAATATTGTAAGCTTTTACATGTAATCAGATAACCAGTTGTTTATGGGTAAAAATCGTTTCTGCCGATTTCGGTAAATTCGGTAGGTGAGTGAGAAACTGGTTCAAACCTTAAACAAATGTCTTTGCACGTGAGCACTTTATATATTCGAGAGATCAATCCGTACAAGTCCGGCCTAAACCAAGAAATGGCCGTTCGGACTTGCTTCGGTCACAAAGTAGAGGAGAAGGGTTGATTTGGGGAGGGAAGCGAAGAAAGGTGTTGAGACCGGAATAATTATGGGAGAGTAGTGTCTCGACTTGTATCAGAAAGTGAAAGCTTCAGAATCTTTCAAGAGATGAAAGCTTTTTGGAGAGCTTGCAAAGTTGCCTTTTATGAGAGTGTAGTATTTTTTTCCTGACTGAGACTTGTTGTCTGGTGGGAATAGGTAAGACCTATTTATACAAGTCGAGATTGAAACGTACCCTGGCCTCATGAAGGAAGAGAGTAAAGGGTGAAATAATGGGAGGAGGTGGTAACCGCAAGGTGTTTATGGGTGAAAGCGTTTTCACCATTATTTCCTCATTTATTTTACCGCTTTATTCCTTTTCACGCTTTCTTAATGTGAGCGTAGTGTACGCTGCAAGCTGTGACCGCCAAACCAAAACCCTGGAAAGCATCCCCCAATTTGTGTTGATATCTCGAGTGTTGGTCGCACCTTGAGTGCAAGTGGCGTTGCTAGTGGCGCGTGTGGCATGTGCCATTGGCATGTGCGGAATGCCATTGTTGCGGGTTGTACCTCGAGCGTAAGTGGCAATGCCAGAGCTGCTAGTGGCGTGCGTGGCATGTGCGGAATGCCTTGGTGGTAGGTTGTACGTTGAGTGTAAGTGGCAATGCCGGAGTTTGCTAGTGGCGTGCGTGGCATGTGCCAATGGCATGTGCGGAATGCCTTGGTGGTAGGTTGTACGTTGAGTGTAAGTGGCAATGCCGGAGGCTGCTAGCGGCGTGCGTGGCATGTGCCAAAGGCATGTGCGGAATGCCTTGGTGGTAGGTTGCATGGTTTGCAAATTAGGCTACCAGCGTGGGTTTTTGGCGTGTGCCAGTGGCGCGTGCGGTCGAATTGGCCTAGGTTGTACGGCTTGCAAGTTAGGCTACCCAGCGCGCATTAGGGCCACGGGTAGGTGATGAAGGCTACCGGCGGCGTGTTGGCATGTGCCAATGGCATGCGTGGCGTTAGGGTCGTGGCCTTGGTAGGAAAAGCTACCGGCGAGCTTGTTGGCATGTGCCAATGGCATGCGTGGCCGTTAGGGCCGTGGCCTTGGTAAGAAAAGCTACCGGCGAGCATGTTGGCATGTGCCAATGGCATGCGTGGCCGTTAGGGCCGTGGCCTTGGTAAGAAAAGCTACCCGGCGAGCATGTTGGCATGTGCCAACGGCATGCGTGGCCGTTAGGGCCGTGGCCTTGGTAAGAAAAGCTACCGGCGAGCATGTTGGCATGTGCCAATGGCATGCGTGGCCGTTAGGGCCGTGGCCATGCAGTAGGGAAAAGCTACCCTGCGAGCATGTTGGCATGTGCCAATGGCATGCGTGGCCGTTAGGGCCGTGGCCTTGGTAGGAAAAGCTACCGGCGAGCATGTTGGCATGTGCCAATGGCATGCGTGGCCATTTGGCCTAGGTTGCATGGTTTTCAAGCCTAGGGCGCTATATTTGGCATGTGCCAATGGCATAGCGGCTTGGAAATATGGCTTGTGGTGCGTGTTGGTTTGTGCCAATGGCACGCACGGCCATGTTGAACTAGTTGCATGTTTTGCAAGCCTAGGGCGCTATATTTGGCATGTGCCAATGGCATAGCGGCTTGGAAATATGGCTTGTGGTACGTGTTGGCATGTGCCAATGGCACGTACGGCCATGTTGACCTAGTTGCACGTTTTGCAGGCCTAGGGCGCTATATTTGGCATGTGCCAATGGCATAGCGGCTTGGAAATATGGCTTGTGGTACGTGTTGGCATGTGCCAATGGCCATATTGACCTAGTTGCATGTTTTGCAATCCTAGGGCGCTATATTTGGCATGTGCCAATGGCATAGCGGCTTGGAAATATGGCTTGTGGTACGTGTTGGCATGTGCCAATGGCACGTACGGCCATGTTGACCTAGTTGCACGTTTTGCAAGCCTAGGGCGCTATATTTGGCATGTGCCAATGGCGTAGCGGCTTAGTTTGGCATGGTTGCCAATGAGTGCGATATGTAGTTTGGTTTTGGCGTCATTTGCCATGGTACGCGGTGTGCGGCTTGGTTTTGGCGTCGTTGCCATGGTGCGCGGTGTGCGGCTTGGTTTGGCATCGTTGCCATGGTGCGCGTGTGTGCGGCTTGGTTTTGGCTTCGTTGCCATGGTGCGCTGTGTGCGGCTTGGTTTGGCTTTGTTGCCATGGTGCGCTGTGTGCGGCTTGGTTTGGCATTGTTGCCATGGTGCGCGCGATGTGCGGCTTGGTTTTGGCGTCGTTGCCATGGTGCGTAGTGTGCGGCTTGGTTTGCATTGTTTGTTGCCATGGTGCGCTTGGTGTGCGGCTTGGTTTAGCATTGTTGCCATGGGGCGCGAGTGTGCGGCTTGGTTTGGCATTGTTGCCATGGTTCGCGGTGTGCGGCTTGGTTTGGCATTGTTGCCATGGTGCGCGGTGTGCGGCTCGGTTTGGCATTGTTTCCATGGTGCGCGATGTGCGGCTTGGTTTGGCATTGTTGCCATGGTGCGCGAGTGTGCGGCTTGGTTTTGGAATTAGGGTTACGTGTCGAAAACCTAATGCGGTATTTTGAAAAATACCCCTATTAATTATTTACACCGAGTTAAATGCTTTTAGTTAATGTGTTGCGGGTAACACTAAGTCATGGGGTTCTACGATTTTACCCCTTGTTTAAAAACCACCATCAACATTAAGTCCCACCTTAGCTCGGAGCAGGGGGCTTTGTTGCGAGGTAAGCATAAGATGGTGACAAACTATCAACAACAAATAGTAAAGAGAATTGAGGAGGCTTGTCGACCTTTTATAAATAGGATTTGGAATCCTTGCCTCACGGTAGTTTTGCACAAATCGGGAGGCTAGCACAATTGGTGGGGGCGGTGCGGCAGGCGACGTTGGGAAGTTGGCGTCGAGTTGGGAAGCAGGCGTGCTAGCTTGTGGGGCCGGCGCAAGGTGTGGAAGGCTGTGCGTGCTTGCGGCGTGACTTGGGCGATCATTGGGAAGTCGGTGCAATTGGTGGGGCCGGCGCGGCTTGGGCGATATTGGGAAGTTGGCGTGAGTTGGGAAACTAAGCGTGCCAGCTGGTGGGATCGGCGCAAGGTGTGGAAGGCATGTGCGTGCTTCTTTGGCGGGACCGATGTAAACAAGGAGAGAGTAGGTGTTTCTACAGATAGCAAAGTTTCCTTATTTTGCCTTCCTTCACGCGCGGCTTCAATCGGGGCATTGTTCATGCTAAAATCTGGAAGCATTATGTCCCTCATTGCCTCCTTTCCTTTTTAAGGTTTCGTATTCACACCCAACGAAATTGCATCATCTCCCTCGTTTGAGAAAGGGTTCTTCTGGTTGAGTTTCTCTCTTTGTCATGTCGCGAGAGAGATGAATCATCTTCTAACCATTGGATTCTCGGTGAAGCGCGGTCGATTCTTGCGGGAGCATCCCAATAAGGGTTATTCGGGTTAAGAAAATCATACCAGGGTATGTTTTCTTCTTCTTTGGTGGACTGACGTACGCTTTACCGCTTGTTTGATGAATGGAAAATTTCCCTTTTGTGCGAGTTATCCCGTTGGAGCATGCGTTCTTGTTATCGACGAGGATGACCTAGTCGTTCCACTCCCTTCAAATCCAACCTTGTTGGTGTTGCGAGACTTGGAGAACGGCTGATTTAGGGCTCTCTTGTCATGAATACCCCTATGCGGGTTTGTCGTTTGGGACTCGTATGAGGTGTCTCTCATCCAATTAGGAATGTTGGCGGTTTCACAGTGCGGAAAGAATTCGTGGTCCTTTATACGAGGATATGGAAGACATACGGCGATATCGCTACCAAGAGCGTAGTGAAGTGTTGTTCGTTCGCCTTGGTTTCCGTAGTGAAGCTTGTCTTTTGCCAATGATTCTGAGATGAAGAATATGTCCATCCGTCTTTGCTGCGGGGTCGGCCATTCAAAGGTGGGAGAACATGGTGTCCACTGTGAATCCTTGGAGTTTAATATCATTTGGTTGCGGCATCGTCTCAATATTGTGAAAGTCATTCCATTTGGTATTCTTCTTTGGTGTGATTGGCGATTTTAGCACCAAATATCCTTCCTTAAAAACCCTGGATTTTACATGGCTATTATGCATGCAAATCCTATTTTTGTGTCTTGTGCATGGCGAAAACTTTGGCACCCGGGATGAAATAGGGAGGCGTTCCATTGCCGATGTCTTTGCTATCAAGTCTTCGAGGACTTTGTTCCAAGTTAATCCTTCAAACCATCTTGAATCTTGGACTATTGTACGGAATGGGATGCGTTAAGAAGTCCTAGGTCATACTTCGGTTTGACATGATGGCATGGATGAATACGTGAATGTAACCTTCGGCGTGCTTTTGGAGTTTAGGTGCACATGTACGGCTTCATGTTGAGAAATTCCTGCGGCTCGTAAAACCTCGATAGTGATGATGTTGAAATCAGTAATAACCTGGTTGAGGGGAGTGAAGGCACCTCACGCTGGTAGTTCCCATGCATAACCTACTTTCATTACATCGCCTTGAATCCCCCTCCACGCGATTTGATATAAGCCTATCGTACTCTTACCGGATGTGACTTTGGGATGCTCGAAATTACATGATGACGTATTACGGATAGTGCGGGCTCGGGATCCTCCATGGCCTCATAAAGTGTTGAAGGCGTCTTCTAGACGAGAGAGGTGATGATATTCTTGCGCTGCACCCTTGAAGAGTAGAGGACCTTGTTGTGGGTACGACTTTTTAGTGGAATGTGTCTTCGGAGCTTTGACAGCGAAGGGATCCGTGTATATCTCCGTCCTCAAGTATGGTTTACGTGTTTTCATCTTTGTAGTAATTCTTGCTGCGGTGAAGCTCGGCTGGTATCAACGAATGAGGGACAACGGTTCTTGGTAGGAGATGTAATCGGGAGAGACTACATTGTCGTGGTAACAAAGTAGGTTGGTGACATTCTATGGGCTTAGTGGAAGTAAAAGGATTGGGTGGATGCGTAAGCGAGCAAACTTTCCATGATCACGAGTTTTAGTGAGATGGATTAAAAGGTGTCCATGACTACGAAGATTGGATGGCTGTGACTATGTTCCTTGATATGGGGAGTGTGGCGGCACGACCCTTTGCGAGGAAGGAGTGTCGTTAAAGCGAACGTTGAAGCGAAGCGGCTCTTTGGAGAACGTTGATGCGTAGCTATTTATGGAAGAACGTTGATGCGAGCTACTTACGGAAAACGTTGAAGCGACGTCTTGCAACTCTCGAGCCTTGGCAGTTTACCATTTTGAAGTCGGAGGCGCGTCACGTTCTGTCAAACTCGACATCCCTCAAGAGACAGAGGTTAGGAGTCCCAGTTCCATCTATCGATCGTGCTTTCTAGGAGAGGTTGGGGTTTGGGAACGTCTTCCTGGCTGGAAACGCCTTGCTTTCACGATGCGGTGCGGTTGAGGGTGCAAATATGTCTTGGCGCTACGCCTTGGAGAAACATAGAATCTCACATAATTGTTTCATCATAAAGCATGCGACTTTGTGGGAGAAGTTCCCGTCGTGCGGGTCTGACGGAAGAAGGGTCTCAAGTGAACTCGGGAGAGTTGTTGATTTACTTTGCTTTCGATTTTGGAGAAGTCTTTCGATCTTTACGTGTGACGAAATTGGATTGCTTATCCCCTTCTCAAGGCGTTTAAGAGCAACGCGAGCCTCTTCATATATAAACGCACGTCTGCTGAAGTATCTTTTGTCTTTTCATCAAATCAACGGTGCTAAAAGGAGGTCGGCTTCTTAGGATCTTCTGTATCTTAACCCGATGGTGGATTAGCGTCTCTGGTGACGGTTGGAGCTTTCATGCTTGAAGAACCGTTGGGGTGGCGGAGCGGCTCTGGTTCTAGTGATCGTAAGTGTATCGTGCGAGAGATGACACGGTTTTGATCACGAAGTTCGGAGTCATGGCGGCTGTTTCGAAGGGAGAGGATGGTCTTTGGAAGGGCGCAAGATGTTAGCGTATTTGGAAGGATGCAAATTGTTAGCACAGAGTATGGTGCTGTGGCTAGCATGCGCGTGCGGCATGTGTGCATGGCATGTGCGTCCAGTAGCGTGTCAGTAAGCGCGTCACGGTAAGCGCGTCGTCGGCAAGCACGTGGCGGCAAGCGCTTCACGGCATGCGCGTGCGGTAGGCGCTGGATCGTCTTAGAATGGGCTATTGTCTTGGTTTGGGATTTGGTTAGGCATGGATGTTGGCTTGGATTTCGGCATGGCGTGGACCGTTGGCTTGTCACGGTCTTTGGCTTAGCGTGGCTCGGACTTTTCTTGCGGGCCCGGTTTTCCTCTTCCCATACGTAGCTCAAGCAGGAAATCCTTTCCTTATTCAAATTCCAAAAAGTGTTATGCTCATGAAATGGGTTGGCTCCCCTTTTTTACCTCGTATGTTTGTTATCACGTCATGGTGTTAGCGGTAGCGCGGTAGTGATAAAGTGGGCGAGCATATTCCAGCTATGTACTCGGCGTTTCTCTTTCAATTTGTTTTATTGTTTTCTTGTCTTTGGTGCAAACCATAGCCATAGGTATGCCTTTCATAAACTTGTGGAAATACTTCATCATAAATAATTCTTGAATGTCCTTTGTAGTAACATCTTCTAATAGTGACAGGTAATTATTATTGTGCAAAGTAGGCACGTACGGGTAGGTGGCTTTTTTTTTTTTTGAAAGATAAACAAAGCGCCTAGTTTATGGTTTTTGTATTCTGGATTTCTTGGGTTGATAGATAAATGTTACCTTGACAGTTTGGGTTATTCTTTTTGGAATGAATTGTTTAGGAGTTGATTGAAATGATGCAAACATCCCGGAAAACCATGGAACCGTGTGTTGGTAGATGACATGGGATGAAACATAACATGGCTATCGGTTTTTTATCGAGAACTTGAAAAATCAAACCACGTATTTTTGTCTAGATAAGACTTACTCGGTTTCTCGGGTCTTGATGAGAATTAACTTTACGGGTGCAAGACCAAGTTTTTTTTTTTGAGAAACATGGTCATGGGAAGTCCCCAGTCTTCAAATCGTTCTTTGAGTTGTCGGATAAGCGTGCCGTTAATCCCACAGGCGGATCGTTTTGCTTCTTTGTGAGAAGTCCCCGGTCGTCCCTTGTCATGTCATGAATGATAATCGATCCATCGAGTGGCCCGAGTCGGAGTGGATCGCCTTCCTCTACCATCTTGACGTACGGGTGAAGAATGAGAGATTGGTTGAAAATTTGACATTATAACAGAAAGATCGAACCTCCCGCTATGGTCGCCAATTGTTTATGGGTAAAAATCGTTTACTGCGATTTCGGTAAATTCGGTAGGTGAGTGAGAAACTGGTTCAAACCCTAAACAAATATCTTTGCACGTGAGCACTTTATAGATTCGAGAGATCAATCTGTACAAGTCCGGCCTAAACCAAGAAATGGCCGTTCCCGGACTTGCTTCGGTCACAAAGTGGAGGAGAAGGGTTGATTTGGGGAGGAAGCAAAGAAAGGTGTTGAGACCGGAATAGTGCAGGAGAGTAGTGTCTCGACTTGTATCGAGAAAGTGAAAGCCGGAAGCTTGCAAGAGATGAAAGCTTTTTGGAGAGCTTGCAAAGTTGCCTTTTACGAGAGTGTAGTATTTTTCTCTGGCCGAGACTTGTTGTGCACGGTGGAAATAGGTAAGACCTATTTATACAAGTCGAGATTGAAATGTACCTGGCCTCATGAAGGAAGAGAGTAAAGGGTGAAATAATGGGAGGATGTGGTAACGCAAGGTGTTTATGGGTGAAAACGTTTTCACCATTATTTCCTCATTTATTTGACCGCTTTATTCCTTTTCACGCTTTCTTAATGTGAGCGTAGTGTCTGCTGCCAAGTTGTGACCACCAAACCAAAACCCTGGAAAGCATCCCCAGTTTGTGTTGATATCTCGAGTGTTGGTTGCACCTTGAGTGCAAGTGGCGCTGCTAGTGGCGCGTGTGGCATGTGGCATGGCGGAATGCCCTTGTTGCGGGTTGTACCTCGGCGTAAGTGGCAATGCCGGAGGCTGCTAGTGGCGTGCGTGGCATGTGCCAATGGCATGTGCGGAATGCCTTGGTGGTAGGTTGTACGTTGAGTGTAAGTGGCAATGCCAGAGCTTCTAGTGGCGTGCGTGGCATGTGCCAATGGCATGTGCGGAATGCCTTGGTGGTAGGTTGTACGTTGAGTGTAAGTGGCAATGCCAGTGCTAGTGGCGTGCGTGGCATGTTCCAATGGCATGTGCGGAATGCCTTGGTGGTAGGTTGCATGGTTTGCAAATTAGGCTACCGGCGTGGGTTTTGGCGTGTGCCGGTGGCGCGTCTGGTCCGAATTGGCCTAGGTTGCACGGCTTGCAAGTTAGGCTACCGGCGCGCATTAGGGCCACGGCTAGGTGATGAAGGATACCTGCGAGCGTGTTGGCATGTTCCAATGGCATGCGTGGCCGTTAGGGCCGTGGACTTGGTAGGAAAAGCTACCAGCGAGTATGTTGGCATGTGCCAATGGCATGCGTGGCCCGTTAGGGCCGTGGCCTTGGTAGGAAAAGCTACAAGCGAGCATGTTGGCATGTGCCAATGGCATGCGTGGCCTTTAGGGCCGTGGCCTTTGTAGGAAAAGCTACCGGCCCGAGCATGTTGGCATGTGCCAATGGCATGCGTGGCCGTTAGGGCCGTGGCCTTGGTAAGAAAAGCTACCAGCGAGCATGTTGGCATGTGCCAATGGCATGCGTGGCCGTTAGGGCCGTGGCCTTGGTAGGAAAAGCTACCAGCGAGCATGTTGGCATGTGCCAATGGCATGCGTGGCCGTTAGGGCCGTGGCCTTGGTAGGAAAATCTACCGCGAGCATGTTGGCATGTGCCAATGGCATGCGTGGCCGACTTGGCCTAGGTTGCATGGTTTGCAAGCCTAGGGCGCTATATTTGGCATGTGCCAATGGCATAGCGGCTTGGAAATATGGCTTGTGGTGCGTGTTGGCATGTGCCAATGGCACGCACAGACCATGTTGAACTAGTTGCACGTTTTGCAAGCCTAGGGCGCTATATTTGGCATGTGCCAATGGCATAGCGGCTTGGAAATATGGCTTGTGGTACGTGTTGGCATGTGCCAATGGCACGTACGGTCATGTTGACCTAGTTGCACGTTTTTGCAAGCCTAGGGCGCTATATTTGGCATGTGCCAATGGCATAGCGGCTTGGAAATATGGCTTGTGGTACATGTTGGCATGTGCCAATGGCCATATTGACCTATTTCATGTTTTGCAAGCCTCGGGCGCTATATTTGGCATGTGCCAATGGCATAGCGGCTTGGAAATATGGCTTGTGGTACGTGTTGGCTTGTGCCAAAGGCACGTACGGCCATGTTGACCTAGTTGCGTTTTGCAAGCCTAGGGCGCTATATTTGGCATGTGCCAATGGCGAAAGCGGCTTAGTTTGGCATGGTTGCCAATGAGTGCGATATGTAGTTTGGTTTTGGCGTCGTTGCCATGGTGCGCGATGTGTGCGGCTTGGTTTTGGCGTCGTTTCCATGGTGCGCAGTGTGCGGCTTGGTTTGGCATGGTTTCCATTGTGCGCAGTGTGCGGCTTGGTTTTGGCGTCGTTGCCATGGTGCGCAGTGTGCGGCTTGGTTTGGCAATGTTGCCATGGTGCGCGATGTGTGCGGCTTGGTTTGGCATTGTTGCCATGGTGTTTGTGTGCGGCTTGGTTTTAGCGTCGTTGCCATGGTGCGCTGATGTGCGGCTTGGTTTGGCATTGTTGTCATGGTGCGCGGTGTGCGGCTTGGTTTGGCATTGTTGCCATGGGCGCGGTGTGCGGCTTGGTTTGGCATTGTTGCCATGGTGCGCGATGTGCGGCTTGGTTTGGAATTGTTGCCATGGTGCGCGGTGTGCGGCTTGGTTTGGCATTGTTGCCATGGTGCATTTTGGTGTGCGGCTTGGTTTTGGAATTAGGGTTACGTGTCGAAAACCCTAATGACGGTATTTTGAAAAAATACCCCTATTAATTATTTACACCTGAGTTAAATGCTCTTAGTTAATGTGTTGCGGGTAACACTAGGTCATGGGGTTTTACGATTTTACCCCTTGTTTAAAAACCACCATCAACATTAAGTCCCCTGCTTAGCTCGGAGCGGGGGCTTTGTTGCGAGGTTAGCATAAGATGGTGACAAACTATCAACAGACAAACAAGTAAAGAGAATTGAGGAGGCTTGTCGACCTTTTATAAATAGGATTTGGAATCCTTGCCTCCGGTAGTTTTGCACAAATCGGGAGGCTAGCATAATTGGTGGGGGGCGGTGCGGCTTGGGCGACGTTGGGAAGTTGGCGTGAGTTGGGAAGCGGCGTGCTAGGCTGGTGGGACCGGCGCAAGGTGTGGAAGTTGTGCGTGCTTGCGGGCGTGACTTGGGCGATCATTGGGAAGTCGGTGCAATTGGTGGGGCAGGCGCGGCTTGGGCGACATTGGGAAGTTGGCGTGAGTTGGGAAGGCGGCGTGGCGGCTGAGTGGGACCGGCGCAAGGTGTGGAAGATGTGCGTGCTTGCTAGCGGGACCGATGTAAACAAGGAGAGAGTAGGTGTTTCTACGAGATAGCAAAGTTTCCTTATTTTGCCTTCCTTCACGCTTGGCTTCAATCGGGGCATTGTTCATGCTAAAATGCGGAAGCATTATGTCCCTCATTGCCTCCTTTCCTTTTTAAGGTTACGTATTCACACCCAACGCAATTGCATTATCTCCCTCGTTTGAGAAAGGGTTCTTGGTTGAGTTTCTCTCTTTTTCATGTCGCGAGAGACGAATCATCTTCTAACCATCCAGATTCTCCGGTGAAGGCGCAAGTGTCGATTCTTGCGGGAGCATCCCAACAAGGGTTATTCGGGTTAAGAAAATCATCTGGTATGTTTTCTTCTTCTTTGGTGGGTGACGTACGCTTTACCGCTTGTTTGATGAATGGAAAATTTCCCTTTTGTGCGAGAGATATCCGTTGGAGCATGCGTTAGTGTTATCGCCGAGGATGACCTAGTCGTTTCACTCCCTTCAAATCCAACCTTGTTGACTGTTGGAGACTTGGAAACGCTGATTTAGGGCTCTCTTGTCATGAATACCCCTATGCGGGTTTGTCGTTTGGGACTCGTATGAGGTGTCTCTCCTCCAACTACCGTAATGTTGGCGGTTTCTGGTGCGGAAAGAATTCGTGGTCCTTTATACGAGGATATGGAAGATATACGGCCATATCGCTACCAAGAGCGTAGTGAAGTGTTGTTCGTTCGCCTTGGTTTCCGTAGTGGCTTGTCTTTTGCCAATGATTCTTGAGATGGAGAATATGTCCATCCGTCTTCTTTATGATCGGCCATTCAAAGGTGGGAGAACATGGTGTCCACCTGTGAATCCTTGGAGTTTAATATCAATTTGGTTGCGGCATCGTCTCAATATTGTGAAAAAGAGTGGTATTCTTCTTTGGTGTGATTGGCGATTTTTAGCACCAAATATCCTTCCTTAAAAACCCTGGATTTTACATGGCTATTGCACGCCATGCAAATCCTGTTTCATGTCTTGTGCATGGCCGAAAACTTTTGGCACCTCGGGATGAAATAGGGAGGCGTTCCATTGCCGATGTCTTTGCTATCAAGTCTTCCAGGACTTTGTTCCAAGTTAATCCTTCAAACCATCTTGAATCTTGGACTATAAATACGGAATGGGATGCGTTAAGAAGTCCCCGGTCATACTTCGGTTTGACATGATGGCATGGATGAATACGTGAATGTAACCTTACGGTGTGCTTTTGGAGTTTTTGGTGCACATATACGGCTTCATGTTGAGAAATTCCATGGCTCGTAAAACCTCGATAGTGATGATGTTGAAATCGGTAATAACCTGGTTGAGGGAGTGAAAGCATCTCACGCTGGTAGTCACCATGCATAACCTACTTTCATTACATCGCCTTGAATCCCCCTCCACGCGATTTGATATAAGCCTATCGTACTCTTACGGATGTGACTTTGGGATGCTCGAAATTACATGATGACGTATTACGGATAGTGCGAGGCTCGGGATCCTCCACGGCCTCGTAAAGTGTTGAAGAGAGGTGATGATATTCTTGCTTTTTGCACCCTTGAATAGTAGAGGACCTTGTTGTGGGTACGGCTTTTTAGTGGGTGTGTCTTCGGAGCTTTGTGGGTGAAGGGATCCGTGTATATCTCCGTCCTCAAGTATGGTTTACGTGTTTCCATCTTTGTAGTAATTGCTTCTTTGCGGTGAAGCTCTGGATGGTATCAACGAATGAGGGACAACGGTTCTTGGTAGGAGATGTAATCGGGAGACACTATATTGTGGTGGTAACAAAGTAGGTTGGCTGACATTCTATGGGCTTGAGTGGAAGTAAAAGGATTGGTTGTATGCGTAAGCGAGCAAACGACTATCCATCATCACGAGTTTTAGTGAGATGGATTAAAAGGTGTCCATGACTACGAAGATTGGTTGGCTGTGACTATGTTCCTTGATATGGGGAGTGTGGAGGCACGACCCTTTGCGAGAAGGAGTGTCGTTGAAGCGAACGTTGAAGCGAAGCGCTTCTGGAGAACGTTGATGCGTAGCTATTTACGGAAGAACGTTGATGCGGAGCTACTTCGGAGAGAACGTTGAAACGACGTCTTGCAACTCTCGAGCCTTGACGGTTACCATTTTGAAGTCGGAGGCAGCGTCACGTTCTGTCAAACTCGACATCCCTCGAGAGAACAGAGGTTAGGAGTCCCCGGTTCCATCTATCGATCGTGCTTTCTAGGAGAGGTTGGGGTTTGGGAACGTCTTCTCTGTTTGAAACGCTTTTGCTTTCTGATGCGGTGCGGTTGAGGGGTGCAAATATGTCTTGGCCTACGCCTTGGAGAAACATAGAATCTCACATAAGCTGTTTCATCATAGGTATGCGACTTTGTGGGAGAAGTTCCCGTCGTGCGGGTCTGACGGAAGAAGGGTCTCCGTGAACTCGGGAGAGTTGTTGATTTCCTTTGCTTTCGATTTTGGAGAAGTCTTTCCCGATCTTTACGTGTGACGAAATTGGATTGCTTATCCCCTTCTCTTTGGGCGTTTAAGAGCAACGCGAGCCTCTTCATATATAAACACACGTCTGTTTGAAGTATCTTTTGTCTTTTCATTAAATCAACGGTTCTAAAAGGAGGTCGGCTTCTTAGGATCTACTGTATCTTTCCCTGATGGTGGAGTAGCGTCTGGTGACGGTTGGAGCTTCCATGCTTGAAGAACCGTTGGGGTGGCGGAAGCGGCTGCGGTTCTAGTGATCGTAAGTGTATCGTGCGAGAGATGACACGGTTTTGATCACGAAGTTCGGAGTCATGGCGCTGTTTCGAAGGGAGAGGATGGTCTTTGGAAGGGCGCAAGATGTTAGCGCTGGAAGGATGCAAATTGTTAGCACAAAGTGTGGTGCTGTGGCTAGCATGCGCGTGCGGCATGTGTGCACAGCATGTGCGTCTGAGTAAGCGTGTGCTGGCAAAGCGCGTCACGGCAAGCACGTCGGCAAGCGCTCCCGGCATGCGCGCGTCGGTAAGCTGGATCGTCTTAGAATGGCGCCGGCTTGGTGTGGATCTTTGGTTAGGCATGGACGCTGGTTTGGATTTCGGCATGGCGTGGACCGTTGGCTTGTCACGGTCTTTGGCTTAGCGTGGCTCGGACTTTTTATTGCGGGCCCAGTTTCCTCTTCCCATACGTAGCTCAAACAGAAATCATTTCCTTATTCAAATTCCAAAAAGTGTTATGCACATGAAATGGGTTGGCTCCCTTTTTTACCTCGTATGTTTGTTATCACGTCATGGTGTTAGCGGTAGCGCGGTAGTAATAAAGTGGGCAAGCATATTCCGACTATGTACTCCAGCGTTTCTCTTTCAATTTGTTTTATTGTTTTCTTGTCTTTGGTGCAAACCATAGCCATAGGTATGCCTTTCATAAACTTGTGGAAATACTTCATCATAAATAATTCTTCGAATGTCACTTTGTAGTAACATCTTCTAATAGTGACGTGGTAATTATTATTGTGCAAAGTAGGCACGTAGGGTAGGTGGCTTTTTTTTTTTGAAAGGCAAACAAAGCGCTGGTTTATGGTTTTGTCTTCTGGTTTTCTTGGGTTGATAGATAAATGTTACCTTGACAGTTTGGGTTATTCTTTTTGGAATGAATTGTTTAGGAGTTGATTGAAAGTGACGCAAACATCCCAGGAAAACCATGGAACCGTGTGTTGGTAGATGACATGGGATGAAACATAACATGGCTATCGGTTTTATCAGAACTTGAAAAATCAAACCACGTATTTTTGTCTAGATAAGACTTACTCGGTTTCTCAGGTCTTCTGATGAGAATTAACTTTACGGGTGCAAGACCAAGTTTTTTTTTTTTTTTGAGAAACATGGTCATGGGAAGTCCCCAGTCTTCCAAATCGTTCTTTGAGTTGTCGGATAAGCGTACCGTTAATCCCAGGCGGATCGTTTTGCTTCTAGCCTGTGAGAAGTCCCATGTCGTCCCTTGTCATGTCATGGCGATAATCGAGCCATCAGGAGGCGAGTCGGAGTGGATCTCCTTCCTCTACCATCTTGACGTTTTTACAACTAGTAGGGGTCGAAGAATGAGATCATTGGTTGAAAATTGACATTGTAACCGAAAGATCGAACCTCCATTGTGGTGCCAATTGTTTATGGGTAAAAATCGTTTCTGCCAATTTCGGTAAATTCGGTAGGTGAGTGAGAAACTGGTTCAAACCCTAAACAAATGTGCTGCACGTGAGCACTTTATAGATTCGAGAGATCAATCTGTACAAGTCAGGCCTAAACCAAGAAATGGCCGTTCCAGACTTGCTTCGGTCACAAAGTGGAGGAGAAGGGTTGATTTGGGGAGGGAATCGAAGAAAGGTGTTGAGACCAGAATAGTGCAGGAGAGTAGTGTCTCGACTTGTATCGAGAAAGTGAAAGCCGGAAGCTTGCAAGAGATGAAAGCTTTTTGTAGAGCTTGCAAAGTTGCCTTTTTACGAGAGTGTAGTATTTTTTTCTGACCGAGACTTGTTGTGTGACGAATGAGGAAAATTACGCCTTGGGCGCGTTGCCCATGGCCGTAATCCCCGGTGCGCCAATGATGAAGCTACGATCCGGGCCTCAAAGCTAGGCAAATGCGTTCAATTGCCCTTGCAAGCATGCTCGTGGAGCATGACGCAGACTACCTTAGCTTCCACACCTGCTGTTCCAACTTACCCTTGTCCCGCAAAAGGGTTTGAGGCCATAAGGCCAATGCCAATGCATTTTTCATGCGTCTCGGCTTTACCTTTACGTAGGGAATTCATAAATGAATTTCCTAGCTAGTGAACAATTAGTCACATTGCCGTGTCTTGTCCAGGCATAAGCCTTAGACTTTAGCGTAGGCCACACCAAGCCCTTGCCATTTCCCACGTTACCTCGCTTACCATCTCTTTATAACTTGATAGGAAGTATGAGCATCCACTTGCGGAATGCAACTAAGCCTCATCAAGTCTGGCCCAATCATCTCTTGCGTCGAGCTCACAGGAGCTTAGATGATATGAGGGGCCAACGTCTTTGGACCGGCAATCTTTGCAACTCATTGCGGCTGCCTGCGTACCCTTCCCTACTCTAAAGGGATCAAGCACAGACCGTAGTTCATCCACGAAGGGACAGAAAAAAATTAAACCAAATCGTTTGCAAGGTTGTGGCCTAGCAAAAACGGTAATGGCCAGTTCGTATAGGCCATTCCGCCAAGATGCATAATGATTATGCATCATCGGGTCCTGGTCCAGAGTGGCATAATGATGCCAACGCATCAAATGCCCTCTCTCATGGCTACGCAACTATAAATGAGTCTTAGGCATCATTTATACTCTTCCGCTAAGCTATGAAGCTTACTTGGTACATAGTCGCATATGCACCTTCAACAACTACCCCTCCCTATATATGTCTTAATGGAATTTCTACAAGTATGAAAAAGGGAGCATATTGACATGCTTCACTATTCATGGCCGTTGCCATGAATTTCTGAAGGACCGGCAATGATTGCAGGAGTCTCCGGATTCTATTGCACAATGATTGTGCACCACTCGTTCCGTCTGCTGCACAATGATTGTGCACCAATTGTTCTGTCATGTTGCACAATGATTACACACAACGATTGCGTACAATGATTGCGTACCACCGATCTTGTTCGATCATTACATTTGTGCACAATGATTTCAACAGAAGATCGAGCCCACCTATGTTGGCCTAATGCATCATGATGATGCAACATTGGCCCTTGGCCAAATGCCAAACATAATGCGCCATTTTTGGCGCGGTATTGGCCTTAAGCCAATCCACCTTTTTCATGCTGCGGAAGCTTTGGATGAAGCTTCATCACAAGCAAATGGCGCATCTTTTAGCATGCGCCATGCTAAAACACGGGGTGTTACATTATCACACCCTTCAAAGAATTTCGTCCAGAAATTCAAAACCAAAAGCTATTGTGGACAATCTCTTGAGTTGGATTCCATGAGCAAAAGTCCCATACGGATGCTGAAATCACGGGTTTCTTCAAGTTGTCATGAACAACAATTTAGATCTTGAGCACATGTCCCATACCACCGCACGAGGATCCAAAGTGCCCACAACTAAACCAAGAATCGCAATTGGCGGTGCCAAGAGGATATCTCGACCGGGTATCTGAATGCGCATCCCATACTACGCACTCGAAGTCCCTAAGGTTCACAAGTTGAAAGGTGTCATCAAAATGACAAAATTTTAGCACAGTCTTTGTGTGGATCAAGTATCCGAGTTGCCCACCGTCACCGACGGTCATCCAGTTGCCACTCGTAAGTGGGATGCTAGCTTGAGCACGACAACGCACACCCTTGGCCGGTGCCAGCGTGTGGGGATGATCAGTCCCATTGTCTACCCCAAGTCCCAGACGGTCTTAGGATATCCACTCGTAAGTGGGGTGCCACTTAGGCCGGGCAATCTCGCGATTACTTGAACAAGCTCAACTCGATTCTCATAGTAAGCTTCAGCAGCGATTACAAACTCTTCCGCGCAAAAGTTGGCCTACTCTCAACTTTATGTTTCCATCAAGGAAAACACTCGCCAATGAGTCCACTCGCACAAGTCCCTAGAGTTTTCTCGGAACTTGCTCGATACCATCGCGACGGGCCCAGGAAAATTCGCCTTTGGCGCGTTGCCCCCAGCCGTAATCCCCGGTGCGCCAATGATGAAGCTACGATCCGGGCCTCAAAGCTAGGCAAATGCACGCTCAATTGCCCTTGCAAGCATGCTCGTGGAGCATGGCGTGACTAACTTAGCTTCCACACCTGTTCCGACTTACCCTTGTCCATAAAGGGTTTGAGGCCATAAGGCCAATGCCAATGCATTTTCATGCGTCTCTGGCTTTACCTTTACGTAGGGAATTCATAAATGAATTTCCTAGCTAGTGAGCAACCGTCACATTCCGTGTCTTGTCCAGGGCATAAGCCTTAGACTTTAGCGTAGGCCACACCAAGCCCTTGCCATTTCCCACGTTACCTCGCTTACCATCTCTTTATAACTTGATAGGAAGTATGAGCATCCACTTACTGGAATGCAACTAAGCCTCATCAAGTCGGCCACAATCATCTCTTGCGTCGAGCTCTGAGCTTAGATGATATGAGGGGCCAACGTCTTTGGACCGGCAATCGCAACTCATTGCGGCTGCTCTACGTACCCTTCCCTACTCTAAAGGGATCAAGCACGGGCCGTAGTTCATCCCGAAGGGACGAAAAATTAAACCAAATCGTTTGCAAATTTTGTGGCCTAACAAAAACAGTAATGGCCTGGTTCGTATAGGCCATTCCGCCAAGATGCATAATGATTATGCATCATCGGGTCGCGCCCAGTGGCATAATGATGCCAAGCATCAAATGCCCTCTCGCGAGCTACGCAACTATAAATGAGTCTTAGGCATCATTTATACTCTTAAAACTAATTATGAAGCTTACTTGGTACATAGTCCGCATATGCACCTTGACCAACTACCTCCCTATATATGTCTTAATGGAATTTCTACAAGTATGAAAGGGGAGCATATTGACATCAACTTCACTATTCATGGCCGTTGCCATGAATTTTTGAAGGACCGGCAATGATTGCCGAGTCTCCGTTCTATTGCACAATGATTGTGCACCACTCGTTCCGTCTGCTGCACAATGATTGTGCACCAATTGTTCTGTCTGTTGCACAATGATTACACACAATGATTGCGTACAATGATTGCGTACCACCGGTCTTCCGATCAAGGCCATTTACATTTATTGCACAATGATTTATTTGTAAGATCGGCCCACCTACCCAACTGGCCTAATGCATCATGATGATGCAACATTGGTATGGCCAAATGCCAAACATAATGCGCCATTTTTGGCGCGGTGTCGACACCTTAAGCCAATCCACCTTTTCACGCTACGGAAGCTTTGGATGAAGCTTCATCACAAGCAAATGGCGCATCTTTTAGCATGCGCCATGCTAAAAACACGGGGTGTTACATGTTGTCTGGTGGGAATAGGTAATACCTATTTATACAAGTCGAGATTGAAACGTACCTGGCCTCGTGAAGGAAGAGAGTAAAGGGTGAAATAATGGGAGGAGGTGGTAACCGCAAGGTGTTTATGGGTGAAAACGTTTTCACCATTATTTCCTCATTTATTTGACTGCTTTATTCCTTTTCACGCTTTCTTAATGTGAGCGTAGTGTCTGCCGCAATCTTTGTGACCGCCAAACCAAAACCCCGGAAAGCATCCCCGGTTTGTGTTGATATCTCGAGTGTTGGTCGCACCTTGAGTGCAAGTGGCGCTGCTAGTGGCGTGTGTGGCATGTGCGGAATGCCCTTGTTGCGGGTTGTACCTCGGCGTAAGTGGCAATGCCCAGAGCTGCTAGTGGCATGCGTGGCATGTGCCAATGGCATGTGCGGAATGCCTTGGTGGTAGGTTGTACGTTGAGTGTAAGTGGCAATACCGGAGGCTGCTAGTGGTGTGCGTGGCATGTGCCAATGGCATGTGCGGAATGCCTTGGTGGTAGGTTGTACGTTGAGTGTAAGTGGCAATGCCAGAGCTGCTAGTGGCGTGCGTGGAATGTGCCAATGGCATGTGCGGAATGCCTTAATGGTAGGTTTCATGGTTTGCAAATTAGGCTACCAGCGTGGGTTTTTAGCGTGTGCCAGTGGCGCGTACGGTCGAATTGGCCTAGGTTGCACGGCTTGCAAGTTAGGCTACCAGCGCGCATTAGGGCCACGGCTAGGTGATGAAGGCTACCGGCGAGCGTGTTGGCATGTGCCAATGGCATGCGTGGCCGTTAGGCCGTGGCCTTGGTAAGAAAAAGCTACCGGTGAGCATGTTGGCATGTGCCAATGGCATGCGTGGGGTTAGGGGCCGTGGCCTTGGTAGGAAAAGCTACCGGCGAGCATGTTGGCATGTGCCAATGGCATGCGTGCGTGGCCGTTAGGCCGTGGCCTTGGTAAGAAAATCTACCGAGCGAGCATGTTGGCATGTGCCAATGGCATGCGTGGCCAGTTAGGCCGTGGCCTTGGTAAGAAAAGCTACCAGCGAGCATGTTGGCATGTGCCAATGGCATGCGTGGCCGTTAGGGCCGTGTCCTTGGTAGGAAAAGCTACCAGCGAGCATGTTGGCATGTGCCAATGGCATGCGTGCCCGTTAGGGCCGTGGCCTTGGTAGGAAAAGCTACCCAGCGAGCATGTTGGCATGTGCCAATGGCATGCGTGGCCGACTTGGCCTAGGTTGCATGGTTTGCAAGCCTAGGGCGCTATATTTGGCATGTGCCAATGTCATAGCGGCTTGGAAATATGGCTTGTGGTGCGTGTTGGCATGTGCCAATGGCACGCACGGCCATGTTGAACTAGTTGCACGTTTTGCAAGCCTATGGCGCTATATTTGGCATGTGCCAATGGCATAGCGGCTTGGAAATATGGCTTGTGGTACGTGTTGGCATGTGCCAATGGCACGTACGGCCATGTTGACCTAGTTGCACATTTTGCAAGCTTAGGGCGCTATATTTGGCATGTGCCCAATGGCATAGCGGCTTGGAAATATGGCTTGTGGTACGTGTTGGCATGTGCCAATGGCCATATTGACCTAGTTGCATGTTTTGCAAGCTTAGGGCGCTATATTTGGCATGTGCCAATGGCATAGCGGCTTGGAAATATGGCTTGTGGTACGTGTTGGCATGTGCCAATGGCACGTCGTCCATGTTGACCTAGTTGCACGTTTTGCAAGCCTAGGCGCTATATTTGGCATGTGCCCAATGGCGTAGCGGCTTAGTTTGGCATGGTTGCCAATGAGTGCGATATGTAGTTTGGTTTTGGCATGTTGCCATGGTGCTGCTTGATGTGCGGCTTGGTTTTGGCGTCGTTGCCATGGTGCGCAGTGTGCGGCTTGGTTTGGCATCGTTGCCATGGTGCGCAGATGTGCGGCTTGGTTTTGGCGTCGTTGCCATGGTGCGCGGTGTGCGGCTTGGTTTTCGCTGTTTCCATGGTGCGCGGTGTGCGGCTTGGTTTGGCATTGTTGCCATGGTGCGCAGTGTGCGGCTTGGTTTTGGCGTCGTTGCCATGGTGCGCAATGTGCGGCTTGGTTTGGCATCTATTGCCATGGTGCGCTTGATATGCGGCTTGGTTTGGCATTGTTGCCATGGTGCGCTGTGTGCGGCTTGGTTTGGCATTGTTGCCATGGTGCGCTGTGTGCGGCTTGGTTTGGCATTGTTGCCTTGGTGCGCAGTGTGCGGCTTGGTTTGGCATTGTTGCCATGGTGCGCAGTGTGCGGCTTGGTTTGGCATTGTTGCCATGGTGCGCAGTGTGCGGCTTGGTTTTTGAATTAGGGTTACGTAGTCGAAAACCCTAATCGGTATTTTGAAAAAATACCCCTATTAATTATTTACACCTGAGTTAAATGCTCTTAGTTAATGTGTTGCGGGTAACACTAGGTCATGGGGTTTTACGATTTTACCCCTTGTTTAAAAACCACCATCAACACCAGTGTATAATTAGGTCGGAAATTTGAGCACTAATCTAATCTTGCATGGATTTGGGTAACTATAATAAGAATTTTTGTTTTTTTGTTTCCTCATCTTCATTTTCAATTTATGTTCATGTCAAACTATTGTTGTTTGCTCCGCATGACCGCTGTAAATGTAATTATGTGAATCAGTTCACTTATTAGCTAGTTTAACTTGATTTTATTTCATGCTATTGAAGTTACTTAGGTATTATACTCACATCTAAATATTGGAAACGTGATCTTCCGAGGCTACATTTATGGTGATAGTACATGGTGCTTATTAACTAAAATCTATTGAAAAGTGTAATCCCATCTTTAGTGTTATGCCTTGTATTTCTTGTGCAGGTTTATGATGCATATGGAGTCCGTGCATCATAGAAATCAGGACTTTGGAAGAGCACACAACAGAGTGTTAGCAATTAAGCGTTCAGCTTTCGCAAGTCCACTAATAGGTTTGGACGTTTGCTATCATAATCTAGTATTTGAATGTATCATGTTCATTTTGAATTTAAGCACTTGGTTGAAATGTGAAAAATAATAACACACGTTTAAGACGTAACAATCGGTATAGAGCCACCAACTTACAAGACTAGAAAATAAGTGTGTGATAGCTCTATTACTTAAGTATGCACTTGGTTGACCAGTTGGAATTCTATATATGCCGATTAACTTTTTTTGGTGTTTAACCTTTTGGCCTAATTATGTTGTTTTCCAGCTGGTTATTTAGAACTTTGTGATTGTTTTAATCATCAATTTTTTAAATCTAAGACACATGCCCTGAGATTACTTGTTGTTATGTTGTTAGATTGTTAGGAATGCTCTATTGCAATATGTTTCCTAAAATAGTTGGGTCATTTCATTAATATTCTGTTGGTTTTTGATTTTTTGTCGAACTATGTTCTATCATTTTGAATTATGCATCGTATATAGTCGTATTTGATATGATGCATCAGTAGTGTATGATACCATTTAGATTTTCCTAATTGATGTGTTCAGATCAACCATATCTAATGGCGATTCTTTATAATGGCTATTCAATTACGATTGTTTTAGCTATTAGTACTTATGAAACTGTGATACTTCATCTTTACATCTTTAGAAGGAAGTTTTCAGTTCATATATCAATTTGTTATGCTCAGTTAGTTACCTTGTTTTTTTATTCTTTTTTACCTTACAAATAAGTTGGTAATGCTGTGCCTATTTGACATCGAGATGTTTTCCTGTTGGATCATAAATCCAGTCTACTGGTTGGATGCTTTTTATCGAGCATGCACATACCGCTTGGTTGAAATTTCCCTTATGTGTCTTGATGATTGGATTATGATAGCCTACGTTGTTGTCTATATTACAAAGTATTACACCTATTACAAGCATTAGCCCGCATGTACATTAGCTCTTGCCGGTGTTACGAGGGGGAACGAAACCAACACGATTGCAGGCATTGGTTTAGGTTTAGGATCATTAATTGTTCTTAGGTTCTTATAATCAATGTAGCCAATGCTTGTAATAAGACCCTTTTGATTGTAGTTTTAGTTCTTTGTTTAGTTATTGTTGTTATTTCGTGTAGTAATTATGGTTGTGGGTATTACTAGGCTTCATGGAAAATGGAGGAGCGAAACCCAGACTGCAGGTTTGTTGATTGTGTTCTCCATTGGTTAAAATGGGAAAATCTCATTATGTATCAGAAAATTGAGGCAAAACTTGGGTGTAAGTTGATTTTTGTTCTTTTTTTGTACTACAGAGTGGTGACCTTTTGTTAACATTGACTTATTTGCTTAAAGTATTACATCCTTGCATCAATTTATCATTAAATCCTTATACGATATCTGAATTTCACCGGTGTGCATATTTTAAGAGCTTTTGATTTGGTTTTGCATATCACTTTAAAATGCAAAACGATTTTTCTAGCCTGAGATATTAAGGACAATTTGTATCAAGTCTCTTTATTTTGTGTTATATCTGACATACTTAAATGTCCTTCTTATCTGCAGTAGAGACTAAATCACCAGACAAAGAAGAAAAATGTGCATCCCCTCAAAAGTAAGTGAGTTATTTTTTGTAGTTAAGCATCCCATCATACGGAGTGTGCACATTAATCAATGGAGATCTCATACCGTACCAATTTTTCTTTGTAGTATGTGTCTTGAGATGAGCTAATTTTTGTGTCTATGCATGCTTCTATTCATGTCTGGACTTATAACTCTTTCCCTGCACTTGCGAGTTCAGGTTCCTGCGTTCTTTATCTGTTGTGTTTGCATATGTTTTCTTCCTTTGGGAAACTGATATCATGCTCTTCTCTAACAGGAAATTCTCCAGTGATCCTCATAACACAACAACTTTCCATAAGTACTCCTCCAACAAAAATGGTGATAAGTCGGATTGCTGGAAGAACGCAACTGAAACTCGTAAGATCTCACGTTCTTCTTATACTGTTATTTATTGATCTGTTAACTGGTGCTATTAAGAATTTTGCAAAATGAGGTTTTCCCCCTCGAATCCCTTGATGCAATTTCAGCCCTTCTGCTAGTCTTGGCCTAAGATACTTGTTCTTTTTTTGTCTTTGATTATGGCCATCTGGGGTTATTTTTTTGTTCAGTTTTGATTTTTGATTTTTGTTTCTTGTTTTTTTTTTCAATGTTAGTCCTGTGGTTACTTCAGGATGAGCTGGCACTCCAAAAGTTGAAAGGAAGTTGGTATATATATGTTTTAGACTGCTTTATTACTATTTATTTCCTTTTATCAGTGCTGCTACTGCTGTTGCTAATAAACTGGGCTGATGGTTTGATGTTGTAGGGAGAAAAATGCTTTAGACTGCTTTATTACTATTTCTTTCCTTTTATCAGTGTTGCTAATGATGTTGCTAATAAGCTGGGATGATGGTTTGATGCTGTAGGGAGAAAAATGCTGGAAGTTCTTTGTTTATATTGTCAGAGGTCGAATTTTCTCTTGGAGGACGTGAGATAACTCTGGTAAATGTTACATTTACTCAATTCTCTACTATCTTCTGCGTTGACCCATAATAAGGTGATGTACTAACTATGCTAGTGCATACCTCGAACTACAATCAACCTAGTGGTATTTGGCCTTCTCGCATTCAAAACTAATTGTAATATAAAGAGGCTAATTCACAACACCGAATGCTTTGAATTAGTAGATCAAAGGATCACATGGTGTAACTTTTAGAAAAAGGTAAACTAGGCCAAAGTTTGTTTAAGGGCCACCATAAAATTTCTTTTAAAGACTCTTCAACAGGTTTAAAATGGATCATTTAGTTTCTTAGCCTAAACAAGGCTTTAGCTAGCGTATCCGCTTTTCAGATGCATTATTTTGTTCATTCACTTCATTGTTCGATAGGCATTGTCTAGTGCATAGTTGCCTTTCTCTCAAGAGCAACCTTCGTTATGTTCTTCTTGTAGCGCTTTATATTGTTCAAATTTACTAGGTAGTAACATAATTGTTCGTTTTGCGATCGGTCTTTGATTATTGTGATTTCGGGGGGAGAAAATATAGTTATTTGTATACTTTTATTTTTATATGGCTATATATATTTTTTTAATTATATTACATCAACATGTCATCAATTATTATTAATTTGGAAATCTTTTTGATTCTCAGGTCCAATTGACTGTCACACCCAGAGTGGAAGGTATTCTAAACATTGTTGGTGTCGGATGGAAATTTTCAGATTCTGTAGTAGGTTATCATAATTTTGATTCTGCTCAAGTAAAAAAGAAAAGTGTTAAGGGAAGAAAAGCTAAGCCATCTTCAAGCAATAATCTGAAGTTACAGTGATCAAGAAACAAAAATAAGAGAATGAAAATACTTGTGTCGCGAACTATGAAGATCAATGGTAAATAACTTCAGGAAAAGCAACCGATCTTGTTTGTCAGGGGTGAGTGTAACTATATGGTCGTGCTTGGTTTCCAACTTACTTATGGCATGCTTTCCCTTGTTTTTCAGGCTTAGGTAAAACAAGGATGGAAACTCCAGTTCATTCACCACAACAACAATGCAGGTAATGTTTGTGGCTATATAACCTAGATGTCTGATATGCGATCTTTGAAGCTTTTGGCCAAGCTTGTTAATGTTTATTGAGATGTACTTATATATGAAGCTTTGAAATAATTGTTCTATCTTTGTCCTTTTGTGAGCCATCCTTTTCATTCACTAAACTTTCTTAAAAGTCCTTTGTAGACATCTTTACATTTAGCCAATAGGTACTCTGTAGTGTGTCTGATAGTCAAAAGTTGCATGTATTTGATTGTAACATAGTTTGCACTATAAGTATTTATCATTTGGATAACCATGTGAAATAGCATATAAGAAGAATTGGGAACCTTGACGAATTGTTCTTAAATTCATGTCTATATATGCTTCTGTTAGCGTGACATCGTCACTACTATTTGAAAAAAGAAGTAAACTTGTGGAGTGATCTTGAGCAGTTTTGAGTATTTTATATATGTTGACAATATGTATTCTCCTATTTTCAGGTGCCACTCCAATAGAAATTTGGGCTGGCTAAATCCTGCATCAGATAAAATACCGAACAAGTTCAAAAAATTGGTATGTTAAATCAGTCATAATTCAGCTCTGTTACTCCAAGATTATCTTAAAGTCCTACAATGTATTAGTCGAGTATAAGTTATGCGTATGTAATCCATGTTGGAAGAGAGAATATTGTAAGAATATTATTGGCCAACCATATATATGAAAAATTGGGTCTTCTAGTTGATCTACAATGGGAATATGAAGGTGCAGAAATCCGCCGGAATCATCGCCAAATTTTATTTTTTTACCTATAAATTGGTTTGCAACGTATATAAGTGTTGCTAAAATTAGAGTAATACGTTGCCTAAATTATTGTAAGCGTTGTACAAATTAAAGAATCCGTTGCTCAAAAAACGTTGGTAAACAGGGTGACCAACGTTTATATGCGTTGCACAAATTAATTTGACCAACGGATATATGCGTTGCACACAAATTTGCTAGCCATATTCCCAACGGATATCTGGCGTTAGTGAAATTCATTGCAACGCGTATATCCAAATCCCCAAATCGGATGTTTTGGTGTAGTGTACCATAATGAACACCTATTACGAGTTCATTCTACAATATGAACTACCATACTTAATTATCATTACGAATTCATTTTACAACATGAATTATCAATCCTACAATATGAATAACCATTATGCGTTCATTTGACAATAAGAAACATCTATCACGAGTTCATTCTACAATATGAACTATAATAATAAACTACCATTACGACTTCATTCTTCATAATGAATTACTTTTATGAGTTCATTCTACAAAACAAATTGCTAACATATACGAGTTCATTCTACTAAATGAACTGCTAGAAATATAATGAACTATCATGTTCTAAAATAGTGTTCATTCTCGAATATGAACTACTATTTCACCGAAAAATTTAAAATTCCGAAACATAGCATAATGGGTACTCGTTGTGTAGATATCGTCGAGACCTTTCCGAATATATAAAATTTATAAATTTTCGACTTATAATTTGAGAGATATTTCATTTTTAAGGTTTTTATTTATTAAAGTTAAGAAGAAAGAGAAAATAAAGAAGAGATAAAAAAAAAAACACGTGAGAAGATAGAAAATAATAAAAAGTGTATTTTAGATATTCTGTTTTAGGAGAATTGTGGATGAAACAGGGAAAGATAAGAGGAAGGAGAAAAACAATATTATTAGGAGAGTAGTATAGAATCATTACATAGTTTTCCTTATATACAACCCTAGGAATCTAGTTCGGCCAAGCACATCCATGGGCGTAGGCCCAACCTCCCCCTTGTGCGGTTCAATAACAAAACTTTATTCATAATGTTTACATATAGTTCTTCAAATGTCGTTCTCCTTGATGACTTGTGCCAGAGTCCATTGCCTCATTAAAACTTTGATAAGGAAAAAAAACTCAGCGTGACAAAACCTTGGTACAACTCTTCACATGTAATACTTCACATGTTGTCTCGTATTTTACATATAGTTCATCACATGCAATACGATCTTAAAAGATCGACGAGTCTAAGTTAATTGCCTCGTTAAAACTTCGTCGGAAAAACCCGGAGGGACAAAACCTGAACTAAAGAAAAAGAGTACAATATTAAGTAAACTTAGAACATAGTTGGATGTGCATACGTTTCCTCATTAAAACCTTGACAAGGAAAAACCGGTGGGACAAAACCTTGTGAAGGTAAAATAGTAAAAACGTGGAAGATGCAAGTAAAGGTGATTTGTTGCAGATGATCACTTTGGTTTGTTGAAGTTGACTAGTTGCTTCACAACTCCTAAGGAAGAAAATCCTCGTGGGAAAGACAATAGCCTTAGCTGGGAAATTACATTCCGGTGTTTGTTGTTGTCTCATTGAAATCCTTACGAGTAACAAAACCTTTGTGGGAAAAAGTAACCTGGTGAAGGAAAATAATTCAACACACCATTAGATGCTCCCCTAATATCGGACAATTTTCATTAGTCTAATGCAATCAAAAGGAGTTTATCACACTTTACTTTAGACTTGAACGTTTAGAAAACCTTGTTGTTGATTCTAAAAGTTACGTTGCTTAACAGACTATCGCATTTCATTTCTTTTGATTCGGATATTTTGATAATATCTACACGATCTTTATGTCTTCAGCGTTCAACATACTTGAAGTTTTGGTGTTATCTAAAAACCTTGTCGAGTAACAAAACCCTTTGGTCGATGAAGGAAAAAAGAGTACAACACAACTTCAATTTCGAAGTAAAATATGTCGACATCATATCCTTGGATCCTCCCCCGATGTCGGCATCTCCCCCGATTAATTTCAAAGTTGTTCCAGAGCAGTTCCTTTATTCATGTATTTTTCGAAACTGAATATTGGTAATCACTTAGAAAATAATCTACCATATCTCCCTCTGATTACTTTCGTTGGAGAAGAGATTATTGTTCCTTTATAATCAACAACTTTTGGATTTCACTTTCATTAGCATTCCTTTTAATGTATTTGTAGGGATAAAACAAATTTATGTCAATGGTTACTTTTAAGTACATGATTACATTCACTATACCATTCCAATGACGTTGCATTGGTGCGGAGCTATATCTAGCTAACAAGTTCCCTGAGGATGTAAATTTTAATCGAGTACATTATTATACTAAGTACAACAATGCGTCTATTGTACTTAGATATGGGAATTTCATCTCCCAACACATCTTCGTCATATTCCTTTGGACGAAACGGTTACTTACTTACATTTGAACCTCCTCGACTAATCATGGAGTGCTATCCGGATGCATGTCTTTGTTAAATTACACGACAACTTTAGACACATGCAAACGAGTGAATAATATACCACAAGCTCAAGTATTCGATCGAGCTTTTCCTAGATTTTTCATCTCAAATTCGGATTTTAAATAGATTTTAAGGTCTCTTATTACATCAAGAGTACACATCATGTTTGTACCATCAACATAAATAGCTACAATTCCAAATCAGGAACTTTCTTATGATTTATGAATACGCAAGGAAAAATAACTTACTTGTCTATCCCCTCCAAATCAATAGCCACTTATACGGGTATACCACATCCGCCTGATTTCTTGAATCTATAAGTGAGCGTTCTATCTAACTGTAAACGCACCTTGTGGTTTAGAGTCATTTGATTTGGGCAACAAAAGTCTATCAAGTAATTTTGTAAATATCTTCTATCTCTTTATTCTTTCAGAGATACGTAACAACCACATACATATGCTGCATTTCAAGTCCTTTTGAAATTACCAAGCTAACTAAGTAGCGGAACTCTATAACGTTCATTACAAGAGAACAATTCTGTGGCTTTGTGAGAAACCTCGCGCCACAAGGCGAGTCTTTGTACTTTAAGACTACTTTCTTCTCATTCTGCTTTATGACAAATTAATTATGTATATCCAATAGGCTTTACACTTGTTTGGTTATCACTTCCACACCAAATACCCGTATATTTGCCAAAGAACTAAGTTATACCTGGATTGTGTAGGCCAAATATGTTATTTATTTGAAATTAATCAAAAATAAAGCATGGTTCGATCTCATTGTGCTCTACTCGGAGCAACTATTTATGGATTATATCATCACCGCGCACGCATGATCCTTCCATTGTGCATTCTCATAATCCGCTCAGATTTCATTGTTCTCTAGAATCATTTAAAACCGGAGGCGATCCATAGTATTGATTCATGGACATATTGAGACAATCAAATGAGATGATTTCATTAATGATACAAATTAGGTTGTGCCTTACTCATCTACTTCCTTTCTAGGTGAGCATTGATCAAACTGGTGGTCTCCCCATCTTCCTTTATGGAGCCACGGCCTGAACTACACTTCCACCAAGTGTAGTTGCAACACCTTAGTCTATGTGAAAACCCTATGCAAGATTTCTAACATTGCAGAATATTTGTAAATGTATGTGTGATCTTGTCACTTTAGCGACATCAGTGTACATTCTGAAAATTGATTATTCTTTGTCACTGCACATTTACATTTGTGGAGTACAAGAATCAATATGAGACAATGGGAACACACCACGACAATTCATGTCATTCCCTTAGAAAAATACTTTTTCTTATCTCCCCCTAACGAGCTGGGAAGACTGTCTCATTAAAAATGACAACCCGCAAATCTAGCGGTAAGAGATCTCATGCTAAAGGTTTTAAAATGTGGATAATTATATTGTTGGGAGTAAATATCCAACATAACTACTTAATCGTTTTGTGACCCATCATAATACGATGTGGACTCGTAATGGCACATATATAGTGCAACCAAAAAATGCGTAAGAATATGAATGTCAGGCTTATATCCGATTTACCAACCGGTACGCATAAAGGTTGACTAATAGTGGTTCTAAAACGAATTAAGTAAAGATGCGTTAATATTGAATATTCCCAAGCAGTTAAAGGTAGGTTTGTACGCATAACCATGCCTTAGGCACCATATATAACCTTTGATGGTAGCCTATGCGAGACCATGGGGTATAGGATGTTCTACAATGATCCTATTTAACATGCAATATTTATCAAGTCCTTTTGATGAAAAATATCTACTTAATAACAAGTTGGTGAGACCTGAAATTGTATAATATGTGCTAGAATTGTTTCAAAACGCATAATTTCTTGTGAATAATAATTAATTCAACACTTGAATTATCCACGAGCCATAAATCACTTGAATGGTCCGCATTCGTATGAATATGTCCACAAATATAACCTTGTTTCTTTTGAAAAGATGGGTTGTTTACCATTTGCATCTTAGGATGGTCTCAATCCTTTCTATTAAACAAATGACTTTGTAAAATAAGTTACATGCTTTTAAAGTAATTACTTTAGAAGCATAATGGGAGGGGAGGTGGTGTTTCTGGTACTTTAGAAAGAGTTTATTGTGAGAGATGCCACTTTGCATTCTTTCAATCTTTATGATTCTCATTTTCTTGTTAACTCAAATAAAAGGATGTCCATTTGAGTTCTTTCAAAACAGAACATCATATCACAACCAAAGTGTCTTTATGGTTATGTCAAAACCTGATTGAGTCAATTCCCAACATTACATTGTCAATTATCTAAGTATTAGTGATTTACAGTTCACTAGACTAATTGACTCGTTATTTTCTCTAAAATGTGATTCCTTTCACATTCATTGAGGTAGTTTGTAGATGCATTCCCATTCTCACGGTTAGTTTTCGTTCAATAACCGTTTTCTGGACTTCGAGAAACTTAAAAAATGTGACTAGCTCTTGGTTCTTATAGAGCTCATGTAACTTTTTAATCTTTATACTAATTAGGAAACAAAGATTGCTACATTTCTTAAACAGTTATTGATAAAAGATATTGATCTATCTATAATGTTCCAATCATCGCATGGTATCACATATGAAACAATTTAACAAGCGATTTAATATATTTCCTTAAGAGCTTCGTGTAATAAGTGGTGTGGCCTTATTACGTAACAAAAGAAAATTTATCTCATATACTTTAGATTGTTACAGTTCATGAGGATGATATACTTTTCATCATAATGTACGAATGATCCTTTTAACTCAAGTACTTATGAGTATATCAAGTGCTTTAGAGTATTTCAGTCTCATGGAAATGATATACTTTTCATTTCATAAGTACAAACTATGAATTTAGTTCTTCGCAAAAAAAAGTTCTTTATTTTAAAAAGAAAAGAAAAAAGTATATTAAACTATCATACAATCAATAGTCTAGGATCAAATCATACAAAATTCAGTTGAATAAAGATAATGAATAAAAACTTATCAAAATGTAAGTGAATTAATCGGGCAAGTTGCTTATTGACACTGAAGTTGACAAGCGGGGGTATGACCTTTTTTTAAACATATAATGAGTTTGTTGTCATTTAAACTCTCTATATATCTTGTAGTTGGCTGCTACTATATGATACCAGCATTCCATCACTTGTACCATAATCGGTAAATGTTTATACCAAGATTTTCAACTCTCATTGATATGATCCAGAATTACATCTATGTCCCATTATAGGTAGATACATTTACTTTGTATCATTACCACTGGAGCCAGAATTACATCCCTGACTCATGAAAACTTTTGTGAGTTTCTTTCCACAAAAGTGAGGTGTGATTTTAATTACAACATATCATTGTCGAAGATTATTGACTCATTATAGTCTAACAAATTGCCCATCCCACTTCGAACATTCAAGTTTGGGAGAAATGAATGTTTCGACAAACTTCCTTCAAATCATTACATAAATCCAAGTCAATATGTCACCTTAGAAATGTTGAAGGTATGGCTTCCTCTTTGAACTGTGTATCTTCATAAGTTGAAAGATTTTTGCGAAAGTATTTTACCTGTGCACACATATTTCCACATCATAGACTCTTTAATGGTGCTCAAGTACTTACTGAACCAAAAGTCAAATTAGAGTCAAATTGATTTAGTCAAAGTCTGGTCAACTATTTGGTCAAGACCCGGTCCATTGGGTTGACAAGGTCATGGTTAATGAATATAATCATATGGTCCATTATATGAAGTATTTTAGGCCCATTGATAATAAGTTTGAAACTATTAGCATATGAGTCCAAAACATATCGTTAACCCTAAAAATTGTAAAATTCTTCTTTCAACTGCTCGATCAAGCAGAACAAATGCATCATAGTCCGATCATGATGAAATGTTTACAGTAGAGATTCTCCAACATGTTTCTATCAACATATTACAATTTCAAATAAATCCAACGGCTAGATAAAAAGATATCCATGACGCCGTATACTGTTCCAATTAGGCTTCAGGACTACAATTGGAAATATCACATACTTTTGAGTATTTACCATGGTTGGATCTTAATGAAATTTTTAGTATCTCAATAAGAATAATACATAACACATATTGAAAACACAACATAATCCAACGGTTAAAAATCTTAAATATTAGGTTTTACGGCGAATTTATAAACTAGGGTTTTTTCTAAACGTGCACGTTTTAATAAAATCAAGTTTTAGAGATTGCATCATATTCTGATTTGATTTGAACTTTATCACTGTACGTAATACCTAATTGGGTTAAACATATTAAAATTTTATGAAAATCTAACGGTTAAATCGTTTTTTTTTTATAATCATACGTTTGTGGAACCTTAGAAAATACTAAGAAAACGAAATTCTTTTGTGGAACGAAAATGCACAGTAACGCATCCATAATAAAAATTAATCTTGATCAGAACCACGTTAATATCTTTGTGAAGGAATCCATGATTGATCTTTGCGATAAAAACTAATAGAAAAAGTTGCACAAAGTGGTAGAGTCGTAACTTGATAACGTGTTTTAGGAGAATTGTGGATGAAGCAGGGAAAGATAAGAGGAAGGAGAAAAACAATATTATTAGGAGAGTAGTATAGAATCATTACATAGTTTCCCTTATATACAACCCTAGGAATCTAGTTGGACCGCACATCCATGGGTCGTAGGCCCTGCAACAATTCCAATATTTTTAAATAAATAAGGACCAAATGGAACTCCCCTTTTATTAGTGGACTAAATAAACATGGAATGCACAAAAAGACCAAAATATATATTTCCTTGTTTAATCAATGATACATTATTTATATTTTTGACTTTCAATAAATATCTACAATATAAAGACGCAGTTTGTTTTCGAGTGGTGATTTAATGGGAAAAGATAAATCTCACGGTCGCTGGTTTACAGAGACCACACCCATAACCCGCACGTGCCAAGGCTAACTTTGCTTATATGAGTGGTGGTCAGGATTTATCCTTGGTAAAGATAAATCAAAGGCTGTGATCCTCCATTGGGCCACCTACAAGTCGTACACGGTGTTCATTCCAATATTATGAATTAAAATGAATACAAAGTCAAGATATTGAATTTTAAAAATTATAACAGGATGCTCGAACTCATGACCTATCGTGTCATAAGAGTGGCTCTAACCATTGTTCCACCTTCGTTGGAATTGATAAAAGATAAATCAACAATGAATTTATTTTGTCTAACTTAAATATTAAATTAGTATAAGTATTTTATTAATTAGTATAAGTGATTTGTCTAGAGAAGATAAATCTATGGTTATGGTTTATTAACTTAAATATTAATTAGTATAAGTGTTTTATTAATTTAGGAAACATTAATTTCTCATGATAAATGATTTATTAATTTTACATCATAAATATCCCTAATTAATATTAATACATATCTCCATTAATAAGTAATAATTTTGACAAAAATTATTTCAATAGATATTAGTGGTGGTGGTGGTAATAGGAGGAAGAAGTAAGTGGTGGAAGCGGTGGAATGTGTTACAAAGTGGTGGAGGCGGTAACATTAGTTTTGGTGGAAGAAATAGTCATACCGGATGGTTTTAATGCATATGGTATTAGCTTTTTCTTTTGAATCAAAAATAATAAAATTTTTACATGATGGTAACATTGTATTGTGAAAAGTATAGTTGGTTGTTTTGACACGATCAAAAGCGGATAAAAATACTTTGGGATGATACCAAATCATATAAGACAAAACGGAATTTATTTTTCGTGCCACTTTTATCTTTGGTAACGTTAAATACGCATGATTTTCAATATTAACAAAAACATATAGTTGAATAAATTAATTGACGACCTAAGTTTGTTAAATCTAAACTTTATACCATGACGTGGGATTAAAAGTTATAGATGCGCCCAATATTCTACGAGGGATGGAAATGGTGTGGAGAAAGAAGTACATCCCGGTGGTTTATGGGTAACGCAGTTGGATGAGTAGTATTGGCCTATAGCGCACTATGCGGCTGCTACAAAAAGGATAAACAATTATAAATTAGAAAATGTGGTTGATCGTCTTAATGCTAATATAAACTCGGTTAAAATACATGAAAATTAAGAAGAAGAAAAAACATTTGGATGTCACGTTATATAATAAATAACACTAAAACTACATATTTAGTATCAAGGTTTCAAATCCAATAGAAAAATCTAAGGTTGTATTGAGATCCCGTAAGCATAGGGCGAGTTGGTCTGGATTTGGAATGATAGTGAATATAATGAAACTCCCTCTCGGTTTGTCCAATGAAAACCTAAACCTTCTAAAAAATAATCAATCGAACAACACTTAGATGGAACGATCACCACCAGTGTAAACTTACTCAATTACTCATATCCAAAGTGAAATTTCTACAAATTAACAATGTGATTTCTCCTACCGTTGTGGGCATGCAATTAAACTTCTAATAGCATTTTAAAGGTATTTTAATAATTATAAAATTCTCTTTATAAGTTTTGTTTATGCAAGTATTGGATTTAACTTGGGTTCTTTTTATATTTTCTTGTGTTAAGTTGATGACTTTTTTAATTTGAATACATGTTCTTCAAGTTAACAAACTTTGACATACATATAGGGTATTTCTTTGTAGAACTGATGTTAGTCTCTCATTTTCCCGTTATCACATTGTTTCGATCCCGCATTTGTGTATTATTTATTTGACTAATATTAGGCATTGTTTAATCTCAAGGCCGATTAAACCCAATGTGTGTTGTATACATTGAAGAGGTGTCGGCTCTACCTTGAAACTAATAATTTTTCTTCGGAAGGTTAGTTGAATTTATGTAGACATAATACTTGGCATGACTATGCCTTTTAAAACTCCAAATTACTTGAGTAACACTAGATGTGAGAACGCCATTCATGCACTACTTTAGCATAGTTGGTGTGAAATCTTTTATCCACGAATTTCTTCAATATTATGTTATCAATATGATTGAGAAAGAATCTTCACATGTTTTGATTTACTATTATAAGTTTATTTTTTCAACTCACATGTGTGTATATCTCAACTTCCAATAGCCAAGGGTTCTTCATTCTTATAACTCTCACATTTGCAAAAATAAATAAATAGTGTTTATCTATAGTAGGGAAAATATTATGGGTTTTTGCTTCACTCTCGGAGCCTTAGTTATCAACACTTCTGAACAAAAGTATTCATAAACATCATGGAGTTGGATTAGCAAATTTAGATATATGTACTGTTAGATGAAATATTCTTTTGAAGTTCGAAATTACAGTATGATGGAACAATAAATAGGGAAAAATTTTATTTACTGTATTTTTTATTTTATTTTCATGTTGGCATAACATTATTACTCTCGTCCAGTATAATAAATTGGAATAACATGCTTAAGTAAAAAATAAAAGATCGTGTAACCCATTTTGTTTCCCAAAACCTATTTGAATATCAAAATAATTACTCACGAATAAAATGAAGCAAGAAAAATGTGAACAATATCGTATTAGAGACAAAACATCCCGTGCCGTTACGGCACGGGTTAAGATCTAGTATCCTTATACAACAATAAATATGTCCCTACTTTTTAATAACATTATCCATTTAAAATTAGATTACATTAATACCCTCACCCATTTAATATGTTTTTTTATTTCAAAAGTGGGAATGTTATAAACACCCCTACTATCCATGGATCCTTCACAAATACCCTTATCCACTTATGTAGTTACCCCTGATGGCATAATTGAAATTTTATTCACAATCATATTTTAATTTTCTCTTTAACCTTCTACTCCCACTTTGGTTCTTGTTTACTTATTTGAATAGACGAATACGGAAAAAAAATCACCCCTCCAACCATCATCATCTCCATCGCTCCCACCACCATTACCATC